>JAHHFK020003287.1:0-375662 GCA_024533555.2 Aedes koreicus
TTTTTTGATATGTTATGTTTGAATTTTGATAAAAAAAAATATAAAAATAAATAGTCGTTGTGGTCCAACATTTCTAAAATCATAAAAAACAAATACTTTGGCCATTTTAGCAAATTTAAGTACATTCATTATTTTAATCAATATTTTTAATAAAAACTAGAAATAATGAGCTTTTTATTCATAGAAAGACATTGCAAATCGACCCAGTGGTTCAGAAGTTATGATTTTTTTTAAATAAAAAAAATTGAAAAATGTCGATTTTTCTGGTAACCCTATATCGAACATGGTCATCCTAATAAAAAAATAAAAAAAATATGGGTCTTATTATTTTCGATGAAGAACATACCAAGCGATTTTGAGTAAAATCGGACAACTTTTTTTTTCAACTCTATTCTTTTCCCGTGGAATCGCTGTAAATATATATCAAGAATTTCTTGAAAGATTCAAAAGTGTGGCCTTATGTGCTTCTAATTTTTCTGAGCATGTATCCTCATGCTAAGAAATCCAAAAGGTAAGATTCGCTCCCTTCCGCGTTTCATTTTGGTCCCAATCGTTAGATGAGGTCCATGCCTTTGGTTGACTTTGTATGTACCCGTCTCGTTATATCTTTTTATGGTGCGGAAGATAAACCTCTCTTTCACACCGATGTGTTTAAGCCGTCTCAAGATCTCATACGGTCTAAATTTCTTCAAACATAAATCTACTACCAGATCTCGTTTTGCTTCCATGTTTATAGCTTAACCAAAACAAATCACATCCGTCAAATGCCAGATGATTACACGTACATTAAAAATATGCCCATATCGGTTAACAAAACTGTACAACAGATACACTTAGACGAAAAAACACTGACAGGTAACCTTTGACACCCTGTAAATATCAATTTTAGTTAAGTGCGAAATCTCATGCTACTGAATCAATCTTCGCAAAATCTGTTTGTTTCTATTGCATTTAAATTCATGATTGAGGAAGCTTACAGTAATTAAAATTTATTACACTAAATTTTAAGAAGGAATAGGCAATTTGTAGTTTGCTGCGTATTAGATTAGTTCTGCATAGTAGCTCACTAGCGCACTTGCCGTTATTCTATTATGGACACTTTTATGCAAGCTGTGATGAACTCTGATGGCTAAAAGTCATGTTATTAAAGTTTAAAAAAAATGAAGCATCTTTTTATTATTATTATTTCTTTATTGTCGAGATTTTCAACACCGGGTTGGTTCATCTCCCGTTGTAGTCACTAAAACACGTTTTGGGTAGTTTTTTGACCTGTCCGGGGTGAGATTTGAACTCGTGACTTCAGCATGAGACGAAGATATGAAGCAAATGTGGATTTTATCTATAATGTCTTATTACTATCTTGGATCTACTACATTATGAATCATCATAGGAATGCATGCTATTCTGAGTGGCCACCCTGTAGAACATGTAAGTTTACACTTGGAATCATTTTGCATGTGCATAGATATTTTTGAGGAAAAAAAATCAATGTCAGAAACACAAAAATAACAACATAAAAATAAATCTTAAAGTAAACTTCGAAAATACACTCATATATTATTTCCTTGACTTCTTTTACTCATGATTGATTCACAATTTCCAGAAATTCTAGTTTAAATTTTTAGTCATTTCTACGTTTATGGATAAAGATTTCCGTTGCACTGTCTTATTTAACGTAACGTATGTGTGTGTGTTAATAAATGAGGGAGTAGCTATTTAAACGAACGTGCATGCTTCGGATCGTGTCGGTAAACGGGGCAAATGCAATGAAGCTGCACACAACAACAGATGGCTGAACCCATAGCGCACCATGTTTAGATTGTAACCAAGTGCTGGTCCAATACATGATGCATGTGTGCATTATTGCGGGAATACTTTGTTACAGCTGATTCGATGCTTTCACTTAAGCAGACGCTATTCGTGCGGCTTTCGCCCGCTTGTTAGGTGGAATTTATTATGTAAATTGATGCGCTTGGTTACATATTGGCCCCGTCAGCCGCCGTCAACAGGAGCTATACTATTTTGCCAAACACAACCAGACTATAAATACACTCTTTTGCACACAGGCAGCCCTCCGACATGAAGCTGCTGTAAAACATGAATTAATTAGCACAATGCATAATAGTTCCTTGAAATAAAAAATCATAAATATAACAATGTGTCCCCTCGGTTTGATTAATTAAAACCAGAGTGTCCGCCTTTTTTCTAGTTCGAGTTGGGAGTCGAACTAATTGGATGACTTCGTGTATAATAAAAGCTCTAAGCTCTAGAGGACAGACTACACGCTATCAATTCAATCTCGCCCGTGATCTGAGTTTTCCTCCATGGCTGAAGAAGGACAACGTTGAAGCTATTTGAGAATAATATTAAAATCGTTTGCCTACACTTTTCGCAATAATTCCGTTCAGTTGCGTCTCATTCACATGTTCAGCCTGTTCATTAATTAGGGAGTTAGTTGTCTCCCGAAACTTTAACCTTCTCTTTGAAAAGACAAAACATTGTCAAAATTCTAAGTTATCGTTGCTTCATTTTTTATTATTGCATTAACATGGACCATTCGGACGAAATGCTTCAATTTAGATAGAAATAAGCTTAAACGTGTTTTCCATAATAGGAGTGGTTTTACCTTGTTCTACTTGTCGATGCAATTCAACTCCTATACTTACGTCCAATGGTAAAATGTATAACAAAACGGTTATAGAACCTATCACCCGTCGGTTGGCCGTAGATTGTTTTGTTAAGGAGTACTCAGGTAGCATCCATGAATGTCCAAAATTACATAAATATGTATTCAAAATATACTCTCTGACAATAATATAATATGACAATAATATATCTGATAAATAATATACCGAGAATTCACAGATATACACTGCTGGTCATTAAAATAGGTGTGCGACTATAAGTTATGGATTTGCATGAACAACGCACACTAATGCATTTATAGCGTTACCATATCTTTCCATTCATTACAGCATCTTATCTCATAAACATTGCTGATTGATTTTTTTTTGTTTTGTTTTTGGAATTGTTTTGTGAAATTGGATATATTTTTTTATATGTGACATCTTTCTCTGTTTGTTTTTGTTATTTGGGGGGGAAAAAAAGCAAATTTTGTTTTTTTTGGTGGGGAAAAAAAAATAATGTGTTGAAAATATCACTTGATTTTAACTAAAAACTAAGGTTTTTTTTTACACGGGGGATACGTTCCACTTTTACTATGAAACCGTGTAAAAAAAGACTAAATAGAGTTGATAAATTCACATACCTTACCATTTTAAATTGCTTCGATTTCGTTTGCATATGTTACCTTTCCATGCAATGCTCAAAATACAGTTTTTAAAATTTTGAGTATTTACACCAAAAATTGTGATTTTTTTGAAAAACTGCCATATGATTACTTTTTGCCCAAAACGTAAAATGTGATTCGAATTAGGTCGATAAGTTGTACCGTTCTGGAGTTATCGCTGAAAACAAACCCTTTAAAAAAAACGTGTAAAAAAGACCTTAGTGTATTTGTATATACGAGTAATATTGTGAAAGGTTTGCATGCAATGCAGCTGCTAGTTACAAATAACTCAGATGTTTAATAAAAAAGTGTTTCTCTTAGAATGGGTCTATCGCGCCATTGTACACCACATGAAATATTCCGGGTTCAGAATTTGCGCAAAAAGCAGGGAAAACGTATAAGTTTATCGCAAATACTCTAGGAAGATCTGAAAATTTCGTAACTAATTCCCTCAAACCACGAGTAAGGCAAATCGTGCATGTTGAAGAGGTTTCTTCGACATGGACGGTTTGACTGAAAAAGTGCCTGTGCCACCTGATGATGGGGAGGCACAAACAAAATTCCGACCGCGATCGTATCCAATGGACTCGGTCGGTCCATGGGTTGTCTACTTTCAGCCCAAAATTAAACCTCTGAATGTGTACCAAATAACTACTGATTTGACGAAGCGATTCTCAGCCGTGACAGAGATCACGAAAGTAAAATTTAATAAACTAAGAAAAAAGATACCCCCACAGACTCGTTTCGGGTGACCTTTTCTGGCTCTACACTCCCTCACTACTTAGATGATGATGTATGATGATATGTACTACTACCCATTGTAGCACGGAAACTAAGTCCGACAGCAATGGGCTCTCCTCTCTGTTAGACTTGATCAAGCTTTAATAACCACTGATTATCCTAATCATGCCGTTGTATGAAGGGGTTGGGTGGATCGATATGCAACATCACTTATACGTATCCACAGGGATATAAAGAATCTCCTTCCAACAACAAGATTGAACAACTGGTCAAAAGAGCAAGCTATCTAACATGAGGATGCCCCAATGGGCGGGGAGAAGAGCCCGCCCTCTATTCACAAACTGTTAGCAATGGGGAGTTGGCATTCCCACTCTCTCCATCCAGAGTGCTTCAATCGGGTGCCCTGATGGTCCCTCCCATTCCCATAAAATATTTATATAATGGTGTATATATTTATGTGAATGAAAAATACTACAAGCATTCGTATCTATAATATATGATCTTCATTCAGTTGATCCTGAAATGCAAGAAATGTTGTAAAATGTTAAAGTGTAGAGTTCTGTGGTTCCGCGCTTAAGCACGTTTTCGTTCGTTTTCAGCGATAGCAGCTATTCACCAAAATCTTTATTTGAGGTATCCTGAAAAAGTTTGTTAAATCTATTGAAATTTTACAAAACTAACATTTATACATTTTAATTTACTGTTGCCATGGTCACTATTTGCTGATTTTATAATAGCAGTCCGCTTTTATTTTTGCTGAACTAAAAGTTATTGCTACCGAGTTGGGAATGGGAAGATTTAAGTGGAAGGGAGTTAAAGATAAATGGGCAAAAAACAATAAGTAATGTTTTAATCATCTTTGAAGTAAAATCAATAAAACAATATTACCAAATATAATGATATTGTGAGTTATGATCAAGTAATAAAGGTTGAAATGTAAAATCAAACACTAGCCAAATGGCACACAGCGCTGCATGAATCAGATCAGCTCATAATTGGTAAAAATTCCATTTGAAAACCGGAAATGACAAATATATTCAGCAATAAGTGCAAAAGCCTACCACAGATTCCGTAATTTTCAAAAGCCTACCACAGCTGTAATTTTCTGCGTTATATACTGGACATATAAGGAATGCTAGATGTCATAAATTGAATGTATGTTTCGTGTTTAAGCCAGATACCGCCTAAATCAGGTTTGTTGCATGAAAATGTGAAGGTCGTGATATGATGGAAATAATACGATGTTGTAAAGAAATACTACATAATGTACATATAATAATTAAATGCCGTTATTTGCCTCTTCCGCTGGGATGTTAGATGATTGAAACTCTAAAATAGCGAAAATTCCAACGTGATATAATGAAATAATTTGATCACCTGGCATCCTAGCAAAATAGCAAAGAAAATTTAGGCAAATAAATTTCATACGAGTATGATTACTGCCCAAAAACGGAAACTCAATAAATCCAAAACAAAAAAAAATTAAAAATGAATGACAGGAAATTCTTCGATAACTCTTTTTTTCTACTGGTCCCATAAATGATTCTTTATGTCTGTAAAATAGAAAAGGTAGGCTCATAAACAATGTTAGTTTTTGAATTAACAAATTTGGACGACGAATATGGGCTTCAAATGGTGAGTTGACAACTTCGAACGAGGGTGCGACCGACCTCTCGTCCTCACAAGTTCCTACCTCACGCCTCCACGAGTCATATGATCACAAAAGACTGCCAGCTTTTTATGGAGACGCTGGTTGGCGTAGCCTGGGCAATGTTGTCAATCTGACAATAGCGAAGTGAGGGAGTGCGACTGAACATCATGTACCTTAAGTCATATTGCATATTTTCCATTTTCAATTTATTAATAATTTCAGCACACATTAGAATCATCGGCATCGAAAGCTCTCAATAAATAACTGTGGAAATGCATTTGGAACACTGAGTTGAGAGCAGGCAATAAGCAATTTGTGAAAGCAATAAGCTTGAAATGCTACATATAATAACGCTTAAGAATCATCTTTGCATTCTAAAACCATGTAAGAGCCTGGAGCAACATGACAGGCATCAAAGGCTTAATTTGTTTTTCAGCATTTCAGCATAACATTTAATTTAAAATTGCACTTCTAAACTTCAACTACTATATTCATAGAATGGCAATGCAGGATTATATTTTAATATTGTGTTTAGTGGTATTATGGTAACATAGCCATTATTTCAGAAATCATCAAACCGGACTCTTCGATCACTCCAATTCCTACCTTTAAAATGTTACTAGAACAGTATAAAGAAAAATATTACAACATGTCTTATAAAATAATATCTTTTATTGAAATTTTATCTCAGATATTTGGAATGATCTATTCTGTTTTCAGGTTTTCCAGGACTAGAAGGATATTAATACATAACTAATTTTTATCTATTTTTCAGTAACAATCCAGTAACAATCCAAGTTTAAAATTTGAATAAATTAGCATTCTTGTCTATAATGGTATCCTAATTTTTCGTGTACAAAATATACTAAATATTAAATAACACATAACGGGGGAAAGGGAGTGACCATCAGGGCACCCAAGTAAAACGATTTGGATAGGGAGCATGGGACTGCCTCCTCCCTATTGTTAACATTTCGCGGAACGAGGGCGGGCGCTTCGACCCCATCTATTGGGTTTTTTTCTGTCAACCGAGGGCTCGATTCTAGTACTGTCTGTGTTAGCTTGCTTTTGGAAGGAGATTCTTTTCCCTATATTCGCGGTTTTCGCGTAAGTGTCTCTGCTTACGGGCCCGCCCAAACGTTTTTGGCCCTTCATACAGGAGCTTGATGATTACATACAATAATAGAATCCTGATCAAATCGTTTTTCAGATTATTCCACTGCTGTGGGAAGTTACCTTGCTACAATAGATGGTAGTATTATATCATCATTATCATCATAACAAATTTGGACGACGAATATGTTTTTTTTTTGTGTGGAATTTGTCGTATATTATCCTCTCTCTAAAAAAAAATGTAAAAACCATCCTATCTTTTCAAATACACAACGTGAGTTAGGTGGGCCAAAACTTACAACGATGCAAATGCGAAGCTGAAAATACCATTGAATAATATTGTGAAGGGATGTTATAATATAAAATGATAATAACAATTATATTTGTAATGTCTGCATGTCTACTGATCCTGCTGCAATTGTAGAAGGACTTGCATTATCATAGCCACGGGGGAAGAAAACAATTCAGAATTATTATACAACACTTGGGGATTCCATGGATGATCTGAAATTATATACCGTATAAAGAATACTTCCATTTTTCGTGGTAGGGTAAGATTTCAGCATGCTACTTTACCGGGGTTACGCTGCCTACATCGCCTTGGTGCGGATGCCACCTAATGTATAGTTGACGCGAAACAGCGTTTCTTACTCAACCGTTGGATGCCAGGACAGACGCTGTTTGAGCCGCACCTCCTTGGTGGACAGACGCTCGGCACGCACCTCCTCAATCTAGCTGAAGTCAGAAGGACAACAGTGCCCAGGCTGCACTACCAGCTAAGTACGCAACCCTTAGCTGGCGGTCTTTGTCATGTCTTGACCCGTGGAAGCATGAGGTAGGAACTTGTGAGGGCCATAGCTATGTTGCGTGGACGCACGCTCCATCTCAGGTGTCTACTCACCATTTTGCAGCCCTGCACTTCCTCACTACTTAGAACTGGACAAACTTCGGCTACCTGTGCGGTTATTTGTACCCCGGGTAATGATCTGCCAAAACTGCCAGCAGATGGGGCATACGGCCTCCCGGCAATAAGGCACGTTGCTCAACTTGCGGGGAGAAACATGAGGCTGGTCCCTGTGCAGATAACACACTAAAATGCGTTTTCTGCAAGGGAACTCCTCCCCATGCTCTCTCGTCATGCCCGGCGTACAAACAACGCGGGGAAAAATTGGAACGTTCTCTGAAACAACGTTCAAGGCAATCTTTTGCAGAAATGTTTAAGAAAGCCTCGCCACCCGATATCAATACAAATCCTTTTGCTCCTCTGTCAGATGACGAGTCTGATTCGGACTTGGTTGAGGAGGGGACATCTTTCAGTTTTCCGGAAGGTGCTTCACGGAAGCGAAGACGCATCCGAGCAGGGAAAGTAGCTGAACAGAAGCCCCAAATCAACATGCCCAATTCAAAGAGCAGTGGAAATAAGGATAATCCAAATCCTCCTGGTTTTCGAAGTGCCAACTACACACAGAATTTCCCATCTCTCCCGGGGACATCCAAAAACCCTGATGTCCCGATTTTAAGAACAGAAGCCCCCTCTTCATCTGGGCTGTTCTCATTTGATGATATTGTGGAATGTATTTTCAAGTACCTCTGACCCTCTTAAAAGCATTGTTATGGCAATGCTTCCCACTGTGAAAACTTTTTTGGAGCAATTGACAATTATGTGGCCCCTCCTTGCAGCTATAATTTCCTTCGATGGATAATTTGCCAAAAGAGGTCGAGGATTTGATCACTGTTCTGCAGTGGAATTGTCGAAGTCTTATTCCTAAATTGGAATCATTTAAATTTTTAGCTCACAATATCGGTTGTGATGCATTTGCTCTTTGTGAAACATGGCTTTCACCCGAAATCGATCTTCCGATTCACGATTTCAACATTATTCGGCTTGATCGTGAGGATTCACGTGGAGGAGGAGTACTTTTGGGGATCAAAAAGTGCTACTCCTTCTATAGAGTGAATTTTCCTCCTATTCCAGGTATTGAAGTTGTCGCATGTCAGGCTGTTATTAAAAATAAAAGCCTTTGCATTGCTTCCATTTATATTCCTCCTAGAGCCTCAATAAACCAGAAACAACTTTCAGATATTTGTTCGGTTCTTCCTGCTCCGCGGTTGGCCATGGGAGATTTTAACTCTCACAGTACAGGCTGGGGAGAACTGTACGATGACAACCGGTCTTCTTTGATAAATGACCTCTGTGACAACTTCAATATGACCGTTCTCAACAATGGAGAAATTACACGCTTGGCTGGTCCATCCTCACTTGGCAGTAGGTTAGACCTCACACTTTGCTCGAATTCATTATCGTTGGACTGCACGTGGAATGTGATCCAGGATCCCCACAGTAGTGATCATTTGCCTATTAAAATTTTGGTTGCCACCGGGCTCACTCCGCCGGAATCCATCAACGTCACGTATGATCTAACTCGTAATATCGATTGGACAAGGTTCAAGACAGCAATAGATGAAGCCGTAACAACGGTAGAAGGGCTTCCACCGCTGGAGGAATATAACTTCCTCTCCAACCTGATTTTGGAAAGTGCGCTTCAAGCTCAAACTCGACCAGTTCCAGGAACGTCATTTCGCAGGAAACCTCCTTCCCCATGGTGGGATCAGCAATGCACCGAGGTTTACCGAAAAAAGTCCGACGCGTTCAAAGTTTTTCGTAGACGTGGAACACCTCAGCACTTCGAAAGGTACACGGCTCTCGAACGAGAATTTAAGAGCCTCATCAAGGCCAAGAAACGCGGTTACTGGTGACAATTCGTGGACGGGCTATCGCGTGAAACGTCGATGAATACCCTTTGGAATACGGCGCGAAGATTGCGTAACAGAATTATGAACAACGAGAACGAGGAGTATTCGGACCAATGGATCCTCAAGTTCACGCGAAAAGTTTGTCCAGATTCTGTGCCAGCACAAATGTTTCGTCGTGAAACCACAAATTCGATAGATGAGACCAGCCAACCTTTTTCAATGGTAGAACACTCTCTCGCACTCCTTTCGTGTGGCAATACGGCTCCAGGGGCTGATAGAATCAAGTTCAACTTGCTTAAGAACTTTCCAGACGTCGCTAAGAGGCGCATGTTGCACTTGTTTAATCAGTTTCTGCCTCTCAACATTGTACCGGATGACTGGAGGCGAGTGAGAGTTATTGCCATTCAAAAACCTGGCAAACCCGCGTCCGACCACAACTCCTATCGACCCATCGCGATGTTATCTTGTATTCGAAAGTTTTTGGAGAAAATGATCCTTTTCCGTCTGGACCAATGGGTTGAGACGAATAACCTGCTTTCAGATACTCAATATGGTTTCCGTAGGGGTAAGGGGACGAACGACTGCCTCGCGTTGCTTTCCACAGATATTCAGTTAGCTTTTGCTAAAAAAGAGCAAATGGCTTCTGTATTCTTGGATATCAAGGGGGCTTTTGATTCAGTATCTGTTGAAGTTCTCTCAGATAAACTCCACGCTTGTGGTTTTTCACCATTAATGAACAATTTTTTGTACAATTTGCTGTCAGAGAAACATATGCGCTTTTCTCATGGAAACTCTACAGCTTTTCGATTTTGCTACATGGGTCTCCCCCAGGGATCATGTACCCCCTTTTGTATAATTTTTATGTCAAAGACATTGACGGTTGTCTGAGTGAGAATTGTACGTTGAGACAACTTGCAGATGACGGACGGTGTAGTGTCTGTCACGGGACCCAATAGGGTCGATCTGCAAGGACCCTTACAGGATACCTTAGACAATTTGTCTACTTGGGCTCTAGAGCTAGGTATCGAATTCTCTACGGAGAAAACTGAGTTGGTAGTTTTTTCTAAGAAGCATAACCTTGCACAACCGAAGCTTCAAATTTTGGGTACACCGATAACTCATTCTATGTCATTTAAATATCTTGGGGTCTGGTTCGATTCAAAGTGCACCTGGAGATCCCACATTGAGTATCTGAAGCGAAAGTGCCAACAAAGGATCAACATTCTCTGCACAATAACCGGGACCTGGTGGGGAGCGCATCCGCAAGATCTTCTAACGTTGTACCGGACAACGATTTTGTCGATTATAGAATACGGTAGTTTTTGTTTTCAGTCAGCGGCTCGGTCGCACATCATCAAACTGGAACGTATTCAGTTTCGGTGTCTTCGTATCGCGTTAGGTTGTATGCACTCGACTCATACCATGAGTCTTGAAGTGCTGGCAGGCATGTTGCCACTCTCGGATCGGTTTTCAGAATTATCTCTCCGGCTCCTCACCAGGTGTGAAGTTATGCACCCCCAGGTGATCGAAAATTTTGAGAAGCTCCTTGAGTTGAATCCTCAAACCCGCTTCATGACTTTGTACCCTTTGTACATAACACAGGATGTCAGCCCTTCGCTGAATATTCCCAATCGTGTTTGCTTCTCCGACTTCGGAAATTCGGTTCATTTTGATTTATCTATGAAACACGAGCTTCGTGGAATCCCAGAGCATCATCGTCCTATAATTGCTCCGGTGATATTTGCTGCAAAGTATGGCCTAGTTGATTCCACCAAAACGTTTTTCACTGACGGGTCTTTGATAGAGGACTCCGCTGGCTTTGGTGTATACAATGAAAATTATAGCGTCGCTCGTAAACTTTTACTAGGGATTGTATGCGTATAATGGACCCTGTGCGTATAATGGACCCCCTGGCATATTATTGTAATTATTTCGTTATTATCGAATTTCACCTTAGCAATTTCAGTTAAAACACATAGTATCAACACTAAATCAAAGGTTATAATATGATTCTTCTCAATTGTTACACATAAAACTTCATTATTAATTATTTTTACCTGATCACTGCATGGTACAGTGATTTGTAAGTGTTTTCGTTACAGGAGAGAAAAAACGCATTAGTACTTAAGTCAAATTTTACTATGCAGATCTAAAAACAACGAAAAATTTGAAAAATTGTCTAAATTTTGAGGGTCCATTATAGGACTAATTGGAAGTGCTTTGTTGCCTATTTGGCAACCCTTCATTTCTGTTTGTAAACAAACCGAACTTATTGTTTGCACACCTTCCAAAGTGAAAATTGTTGATTAAGAAAAACTAATAAATGTAAGCATACTCACACGGAATCTAAAGTGTCGGACATATAGATATTTTCATTACTTTTCTATCAGGTCACAGTGGTCAAAAAGTCGATTTTAACGCTCTAAACTGATAGCTCCTTAAATAGTGGAGCTAGAGCAATGGCGTCTTTGGCAAAGTTGATGGATATGACAAGTGTCGTATTTTGACGGCATGACTTTTGTGATCAATCCCCCTAAAAGTGAGATAAAAATTTAACTTTTTTTGGATTTTGAGATAGAGAGTTGATGTCAAAGTTGTAGAAAAAGTCAATACAAAAAACTTTGCTGAAGACATATAAATCGTATGTTTCACCCAATTCGAAATAGAGAGCGTTTTCTACGAACTAACCTCCAAAAACACATTTTTCACCGAAACAATTATTTTTCTCAATTTTAAGGACAAAATAATGTTCTATAAAGTTATTTGCAATATCAAATTACAAAACTTTCTTGAATATATTAGGTGCGCAACTAAGTTCCCGCTGTTTAGCAATAGATGGCGCCAGTAGTAAGTGCTGGTCGAATGTTGTACATCTCAAGCGTCATAAACTAAGCTCAGACATATGGTAAACAAACCGCTTTGCCAAATCAGTGATTTTGGTTTAGTGTTATATATTTTGGTTGTTTGAAGATGTCTGATTTCTTGCCAAATAATCGTCATTGGCAGGAAGTGTTGATTTTCTTCTTTCATTCGAAGAAAACGGCGGCTGAAGCACATCGAGAGCTCCAAAAAGTTTACGGTGATGCTGCTCTGAGTGAAACAACATGTCGTGATTGGTTTCGTCGCTTCAAAAACGGTGATTTCAGTGTTGATGATCGTCCGCGTGAAGGAAGGCCAAAAAACTTCGAAGACTCTGAATTAGAGGCATTGCTCGATGAGGATCCGTGTCAAACGCAAGAAGAGCTTGGTTCAGGATTAGGAGTTTCCCGCCAAGCCGTTTCTAAGCGATTGCATGCGTTGGGAATGATTCAAAAGCAAGGAACTTGGGTTCCTTACGATTTGAAGCCAAGAGATGTTGAGCGTCGTTTTTTCGTCTGTGAACAACTGCTCCAGCGGCAAAAAAGGAAGAGTTTTCTACATCGCATTGTGACGGGTGACGAAAAATGGATTCATTACAGTACCCCAAAACGGAAACATTCATGGGCACTGCCCGGGCATGCTTCAACATCGTCGCCTAGGCCGAATATTCACGCTGCGAAGGTTATGCTGTGTATTTGGTGGGACCAAGTTGGTGTTATTTATTATGAGCTGTTGAAACCAAACGAAACCATTACCGGGGAACGGTATCGAACTCAATTGATGCGATTGAGCCGAGCACTGCACAAAAAACGGCCACAATACGAGCACAGACACGAAAAAGTGATTCTTCAGCATGACAACGCTCGACCTCACGTTGCGAAACCCGTGAAAATCTACTTGGAAATGCTCAAATGGGAAGTCCTACCCCACCCGCCGTATTCTCCTGATATTGCACCGTCCGATTATTACTTGTTCCGTTCGATGGCACATGGTCTCACTGGTCAGCAATTCCACTCATATGATGACATCTCAAAATGGCTTGATTCTTGGATAGCATCAAAAGACGAACAGTTCTATCGAAATGGTATTCGCGTTCTACCAGAAAGATGGGAAAAAGTCGTAGCTAGTGATGGGCAATACTTTGAATAATTCGTTTGTAACCTTTGTTTTCAAAATAAAGTTCCTTTTTCACCAAAAAACCGCGAGAACTTAGTTGCGCACCTAATACTATACCTGAATTATTTCTGTGAGATGAGCTATTGAAGTTATGTTACTATATTTTTTTTCATTTCAACCGCTTCTTTTGCTAGCGGCTGCTTATCATCTCTAGACAATGGTTTCTCATGCTGTTTAGGCCAACGACGAATACTTGTAATCAATGGATCTGATGAGTCAGTTGTAATCAATGGATCTGATGATGCCAGTTCAGAAGATCGCGATTCGTAGGTTTCTTGAAGGCTTGCGGGTATTAAACTCTCGATGTCTGTTGAAAAAATAAAGTTTAATAAATTTTTTCGTTTATTAAATTAAATTAAATTTATATATCCTCCAATCATCTGCCTCTTGAATTTCTTCAGATAGCTGACCAATTTGAACAAGGAAATGATTAATCACGATTGATCCATGTTTGAATACTTTATAAACGATATTCGGTATACCAAGGGTATAAACTGACCAGCAAACGCTCATTTTCTGGCAATAATAATAATAAAAAAAAAGAATTTAAATGGACGCGTATAATTCCCAACCAATTGTTAGTCAAAGCAAGTGTTAACAAAGAAATTGTTTGCAATGTTTCATACAACAGACCAGATTCAGTCGGCATCAGGCCTAAATTTATATCAAATATTTCATGAGCTAAAGCCAAATGTAGCATTCTGCATAGCAAATGTGCATTAGATATCGCAGAAAATTACACGTTTCTTTCAAACTGTTCAGGCTTGCGTGCTATGTTACCATCACTGAATGTACCAGCTCTTGAAGTTGAAATTTTTCTCACTTTTAGGGGGATGGAACACAAAAGTCATGTGTTAGTGTGTGTGTTTACAATCTTATTCCCACTGTCATGGAACACAAAAGTCATGCCGTCAAAATACGACACTTGTCATATCCATCAACTTTGCCAAAGACGCCATCGCTCTAGCTCCACTGTTTAAGGAGCTATCAGTTTAGAGCGTTAAAATCGTTTGACCACTGTGCAGTGTACGGGAACTAATATATTTTGAACATGTATTTTGGTCACTTTGCTGTAAAATACATTATACAGGGTGTTCGGTTCCTTAATGCAAATATGTTCATATGCTGTATCATAAATCACACTAAATCACTCCGGACTCACGAAATGTTCCCGCACAAACATCCGATAGGAATTTTGCTGACACCAGATGAGGGAAACTAATCATGTAGTTTGTTCTCAATCATATCTATGGTTTACCCAACCATAAACTATGGCAATTTTCACCAAACATTCAGGTTATTTCAACTTAAGATCACAGTTTGAATCAGCAAAACAGAACTGTGTCTAGCAATTTAATTTTTGGTTAAAACAAACATTTTTATGGTTGAAAATAAGCAGACTTGTAGTTCCAATCAACTAACATTAAATTTAAAACAATGTTATTATCTGAGTAGAAATCACTTGAAAACGCGGTTTGCTTCAACTGCAATCACGAGTTTGAAGCAAACAAATATCAACTTCAACTCAAACAGAGCCAGAGTTTACATTTCAACCATAGTGTTGGTTATTTCAAACAAGCATCATTTCTCTCCGTGATGAAAGGTGGCCATAATATATACATGTCCAAAATATATGCGCTACCCTATTTGTCTACGAGATAACAAATTGGCTTAGCAGCGTCACATCAATAATTTTAATCAAATTAGTTGATATGCGTATTATGGACCCGGGTCTATAATGCGCATTATAGACCCGGGTCTAAAATAAGAAAATGGGTCCAAAAAACGCGCATTATGACCAGTGCGAATTATCGATGTCTACCAGGAAAACCTGGACTAAAAACAAGTGTTTACCATATTTCTGTGTGAATGACTTGTTATTTTCATCAAATGTTGGAGTGTTGCACAAAAAGTAATTTAAATTCTTGTGGAATTCATCAAAATTGTTCAAAGCTTCTACTAAGGGGTCCATTACTAGCATATCAACCCTACTTACTACTTCTTTCCGATTCTTTTGAACACTAAGGATTTAAAATAATTGTCGTATACTGAGTAATAATGTTCAGGACGGCACCGATGGTGTGATGGTAAGCGTGGTTGGCTCTATCATCCCAGTGGGTCTGGTATCAATTTCAGTCAGTGTCGCTGGGAATTCGTCAGACGAAATATCTGTGAACACGTCTTCCTTCGGAAGTTAAGTAAGGCCGTGATCCTGGCTTATGTATTGATGGGTTCGATATTCTTTTATTTAATTTTTCGTCTCCTCGGTGTGGCAAAATAACATCAGACTGAAAGCCACGTTACTAAGAAATAGAACAAAAAATGTCGATTCCATTGTGCTTCTGCAAAACCCCTATAAAACATGTAATGATCTAATTATACCGGGAAAAAATATTTTAGACAGCAGGGAAAATTTTAAAGACAAGACAACATAAAGCGGCCACCCTACAACTATGCTATACTAGAATTTTTAGAGTACTTCATTAGATCATTTCAAAAAGCAGCAAGCCGTGCTTTGAAAATGACGTATTTTGCTTTTGCTGCGTCGTTTTCGCGGAAATAAAATAAATGGTGAAATTATAGTTTCTTCGAGTGCTTTGCGTAGGACTTTGTGAATAGAATTCCTCTCTTAGTGTGTTATGGTCGTGTTTCTTGAGATGAATTGTGCGTCGGTAGTTTTTTTTTCCATTTTTTTGTTTTTTAGTGCTCCGCTCCCGCATCCGGACGAGCTTTCCAGCATCAGATAAGGAACATTGGTGAGGTCGTTTTATATTATCAAAAATATACCCTAACTATATACACGCCAAGCACGAGGATGGCGCTTGCGCAGACAGCACACCAAAATGCGCTTTCTGTAAAGGAACTCCTCCTCATGCTCTATCGTCGTGCCCGGCGTACAAACAACGCGGGGAGAAATTAGAACGCTCGCTAAAACAGCGTTCCAGGCAATCTTTCGCCGAAATGGTGAAAAAAGTCTCCCCACCACCCAATGCCAATACAAATCCCTTTGCTCCTCTGTCAGATGACGAGTCTGACTTTGATTCGGCTGAAGAGGGAACATCGTTCACTTTTCCGGAAGGTGCTTCAAGGAAGCGAAGACGCGTCCGCCCACGGAAAATTGCTGAAAAGAAGCCCGAGACCAGCTTGCCCATTTCAAAAAAAGGTGGAAAAAAGGAAAAGACAATTCCTCCTGGTTTCCGTAGTACTAACTACACCCAGGACTTTCCATCTCTCCCGGGAACATCCAAAACCCCTGAAGCCCCTATTTTAAGAACAGAAGCCCCCTCCTCAAGTGGGCTGTTCTCATTTGATGACATTGCCGAAGGTATCTTCAAGTACCTCGAAATTTCTGACCCTCTCAAAAGCATTGTTTTGGCAATGCTTCCAACAGTGAAGACTTTTTTGAAGCAATTGACAATTAAGTGGCCCCTCCTTGCAGCTATCATCTCCTTCGATGGATAATTTTCCAAATGAGGTCGGGGATTTGATCACTGTTCTACAGTGGAATTGTCGAAGTTTGATTCCTAAATTGGAATCTTTTAAATATTTAGCTCACAATACCGGTTGTGATGCGTTCGCTCTTTGTGAAACATGGCTCTCTTCCGAAATCGATCTTCCTTTTCATGATTTCAATATTATTCGTCTTGATCGTGAGGATTCACGTGGAGGAGGAGTACTTTTGGGGATCAAAAAGTGCTACTCCTTCTATAGAGTGAATTTTCCTCCAATTCCAGGTATTGAAGTTGTCGCATGTCAGGCTGTTATTAAAAATAAAAGCCTTTGCATTGCTTCTGTGTATATTCCTCCTAGAGCCTCAATTAACCGAAAACAACTTTCAGATATTTGTTCGGTCCTTCCTTCTCCACGGTTGATCATGGGAGATTTTAACTCTCACGGTACAGGCTGGGGAGAACTGTACGATGACAACCGGTCTTCCCTGATATATGACCTCTGTGACAACTTCAATATGACCGTTCTTAACAATGGAGAAGTAACACGTTTGGCTGGAACATCCTCAGTTGGCAGTAGATTAGACCTCACACTTTGTTCGAATTCATTATCGTTGGATTGCACATGGAATGTGATTCAAGATCCCCACGGTAGTGATCACTTGCCCATAAAAATTTCGGTTGCCACCGGGTTCAATCCGTCGAGATCTGTCAACGTCACGTATGATCTTACCCGTCACATCGATTGGACAAAGTTCAGGACAGCAGTAGATGAAGCCGTAACGACGGTAGAAAGGCTTTCACCGCTGGAAGAATATAACTTCCTCTCCAACCTGATCATAGACAGCGCGCTTCAAGCTCAAACTCGACCAGTTCCAGGGACGTCATTTCGCAGGAAACCTCCTTCTCCATGGTGGGATCAGCAATGCACCGAGGTTTACCGTAAAAAGTCCGACGCGTTTAAAGTTTTCCGTAGACGTGGAACACCTGAGCACTTCGAAGTATACACGGCTCTCGAACGCGAACTTAAGAGCCTCATCAAGGCCAAGAAACGCGGATACTGGCGAAGATTCGTGGACGGGCTATCGCGCGAGACGTCGATGAGTACTCTTTGGAACACGGCGCGAAGATTGCGTAACCGAACTACGAACAACGAGAGCGAGGAGTACTCGGACCAATGGATCCTCAAGTTCGCGCGAAAAGTTTGTCCAGATTCTGTGCCGGCACGGATCATTCCTCGCGAAACCGAGAGTTCGATAGATGAGATCAGCCAACCTTTCTCAATGGTAGAACTCTCTCTCGCGCTCCTTTCGTGTGGCAATACGGCTCCAGGAGCTGATAGAATCAAGTTCAACTTGCTTAAGAACCTTCCAGACGTCGCGAAGAGGCGCATGTTGAACTTGTTTAATCATTTTTTGGAGCTCAACATTGTACCGGATGATTGGAGGCGGGTGAGAGTTATCGCCATTCAAAAACCTGGCAAACCCGCGTCCGACCACAACTCCTATCGACCCATCGCGATGTTATCCTGCATTCGAAAGTTGTTGGAGAAAATGATCCTCTTCCGTCTGGACAAATGGGTTGAGACGAACAACCTGCTTTCAGATACTCAATATGGTTTCCGTAGGGGTAAGGGAACGAACGACTGTCTCGCGTTACTTTCCACAGATATTCAGCTAGCTTTTGCTAAAAAAGAGCAAATGGCTTCTGTATTCTTGGACATAAAGGGGGCTTTTGATTCAGTATCTGTTGAAGTTCTTTCAGATAAACTCCACGCTTGTGGCTTTTCTCCATTAATGAATAACTTTTTGTACAATTTGCTGTCAGAGAAACATATGAGCTTTTCTCATGGAACCTCTACAGCTTCTCGATTTAGCTACATGGGTCTCCCCCAGGGATCATGTTTAAGCCCCCTTTTGTATAATTTTTATGTCAAAGACATTGACGGTTGTCTAAGTGACAACTGTACGTTGAGACAACTTGCAGATGACGGCGTAGTGTCGGTCACTGGACCCAATGGGGTCGATCTGCAAGGACCCTTACAGGATACCTTAGACAATTTGTCTACTTGGGCTCTAGAGCTAGGTATCGATTTCTCTACGGAGAAAACTGAGTTGGTAGTTTTTTCAAGGAAGCATAACCCAGCACAACCGAAGCTTCAAATTTGGGGTACACCGATAACTCATTCTATGTCCTTTAAATATCTTGGGGTCTGGTTCGATTCTAAGTGCACCTGGAGATCCCACATTGAGTATCTGAAGCGAAAATGCCAGCAAAGGATCAACTTTCTCTGCACAATTACCGGGACCTGGTGGGGAGCAGATCCGCAAGATCTTCTAACGTTGTACCGGACAACGATTTTGTCGGTTATGGAATACGGTAGTTTTTGTTTTCAGTCGGCGGCTCGGTCGCATATCATTAAACTGGAACGTATTCAGTATCGGTGTCTTCGTATCGCGTTAGGTTGTATGCACTCGACTCATACGATGAGTCTGGAAGTGCTGGCTGGCATGTTGCCACTCTCGGATCGATTTTCAGAATTGTCTCTCCGGCTCCTCACCAGGTGTGAAGTTATGAACCCCCAGGTAATCGAAAACTTTGAGAAGCTTCTCGAGTTGAATCCTCAAACTCGCTTCATGACATTGTACCATTGGTACATAACACAGGATGTCAGCCCTTCGCCAAATATTCCCAATCGTGTTTGCTTCTCCGACTTCGGCAGTTCGGTTCATTTTGATTTATCCATGAAGCAAGAGCTTCGTGGAATTCCAGAGCATCATCGTCCTATGATTGCTCCTGTGATATTTTCTGCAAAGTTTGGCCAAGTTAATTCCACTAAATCGTTCTTCACTGACGGATCATTGATAGAGGAGTCTGCAGGCTTTGGTATATACAATGAAATTTATAGCGCCAATCGTAAACTTCAAGCTCCTTGTTCCGTATATGTCGCCGAATTAGCGGCAATACACTTTACGCTAGAAATCGTTGCCTCACTAACACCGGATCAGTACTTCATTTTCACGGATAGTCTCAGTTCTATAGAGGCTATTCGCTCTTTGAGGCCGGTAAAGCACTCCTCGTATTTTCTCATGAAAATACAGGAGCTTCTAAGTGCTTTATCTTCGCGTTATTTTATCATCACCTTTGTATGGGTCCCTTCTCATTGTTCAATTCTGGGCAATGAGAAAGCGGACTCGCTTGCAAAGGTGGGCGCTATAGAAGGCGATATTTATGATCGACAAATCGCCTTCAATGAATTTTTTACTATTTTTCGTCAACAGTCACTCGTCAGCTGGCAGTATAAATGGAGTAAAGGAGATTTGGGGCGATGGCAACATTCTATCATCCCTAAGGTGTCGAAGAAATCTTGGTTTAGGGGGATGGATGTGGGACGAGACTTCATTCGTGTCATGTCTCGCCTCATGTCCAATCATTATTCTTTGAACGCTCATTTATACCGGGTTGGGCTGAGCGACAGCAATCTCTGTGAGTGTGGACAAGGCTATCAGGACGCAGATCACGTTATTTGGTCTTGTGTTGAGCATCGTGGAGTCAGATCGGAGCTTAATGATTCCCTTCGGGCTCGAGGTAGACAACCCAATGTGCCAATTCGAGATATTTTGGCTTTGCGTGATTTGGAGTATATGCAATTAATTTATGTGTTTTTGACTAACATTAGCATTAGATTGTAGTTAGTTTAACCTGTATGTTTACTTTAAGTTTTTTTTTTCTTTTTTTTTATCTGTGTTTGTGTGTTTTTTTTTCTTTTTCAAAAAAATGTTCAAGTTAAAAGAAATCCATACATTGTATAGTTTTAAGTTTTTTGACAATTTAGAATTTAAAATTAATGTGTTATGTATACCATACTTTAAATTCCCACCCATCTTCCCATCCGTAATTTGTTATTCCTATTAACCTCGAGACGGCCGCGAGTAATCGGTTCTATCCCCCTAACTTTAGTTATAAGATATATAATGTAAAATAAATATGAAAACTTGGCTCTGTAAAGTTGATTCGATTGAGCCTGTACAAATAAATGATTAATAAAAAAAAAAATATATACACGCCAGGATCAAGAATTTCCATTTTTGATTCTGGAAGTGTGAAAACTCTTCACATATCCATTTGATGTGTGAAGATTTTCATGCGGGGCTTATGTATATGAAGGTGACCTCAGAATGTACGTGTATGAACAGGCATTCTTGAAATGGGTCGCTGGATTTTCAATAGAGCTGTCACCTTCAATCTCCAGGGCTGAAAATGTTTGCACATAGTGATCACATATAAATTACTGAAGAAATGCAGACAATTTTCTTCCATAAAAGCACTGCCGGTCAGTGGGAGATTGATTGTACACATACACACACACACACACACACACACACACACACACACGCGCGCGCACACACACTTCATTAGATTATTTCAAAAAAAAAAAAAAACATTCAGAAAACAAAAAAATTTTTTAATTTTCCCAAATTTTCCTTTTTTAAATCTTTTTTTTAAACAATACATTCGTTCCTTGATGTATCGTTCCCCTAATCTACTAAAATTACCCTAGCTTTTAATAAAATCACTTTCTAGAACAAGACGCATACTATACTATTTGAAATCTTTGTAGGAAAATTGATCATTTTGCATAAAGACGTTTTTCCGATATTCTTAAAACTATTTGACGATGGATATTTCGATGAAATTTTTCATTGGGTGAAAGGCTTCGCTCGTCTCCGGAAGTCAAAATTTATCAGATTATTACCAGCGGTTTCAGTTCGCAGATCTCCAATATGCGTCCACTTATTCTTCTTCTACTTGATTTTTCACGCTTAAATTAGTATTCTTTGAAGCACTTCAACAATTGTTATTTAAGTATAGTGTGTGGTAAGCACAATGATACGCTTATGCCCCAATCGAACCCTAGACATCCGGATTGACAAACCAACACATCTAAAGTGTGTATTAGATAAAAAAAAAAACAACTACATAACTGGGGTTGGGGGATAGCCTAAGGCAGTCGAAGGATTTGTTGACTGGACAAGGGTTCGTGGATTCGCCAGTCCCTTGTCATGCAAAGACACGTGGCCGTCTGGTCGTAGACTGCCGAAGGTCCTCATTGTGATCGACTGGCCCTGCTTCAACAAGCCATCACGTAGGCTATTTTCTCTGGGCAACCGGCTGAAGATAGTCCTGCAGACAAAGGTAATCCTCGCACAGATGGTGGGTTCTTAACACATCACATCACATCACGAGTTATCACTTATTGAGGATGTATATTAGCCCATGCATCATAAAGGGTGTCCCAAATCAACGCTGTAGAAAATAACTAGTTGGCCGATCCTATTCAAACTTTCAGGCAATAAAATACAATCAGTATGCTTTTCGCATATTCATTCCATTGAACTTCAATATCATAACCGTATGCTCTCACCTTACGCTTAACTCCACTCATTAGGTTCTGTACAACATCTGGCTGCAGCTTCTTCTGTACGGAAACCCACTTTTTCTTAATGTCTTCCTCAGATTTGACCTCCTTGGGATGCTTCCGTAGTGCCAGCTTCATAATAGCCCAGTATTTTTCGGTGGGCCTTAGCTCCGGTGCTTTGTGGGGGTTAATGTCCTTGGGTACGAAAGTGACCCTGTTGGCGAAGCTAAATTCGGCCAGAAGATCGTTCTGCCCTCGTGTTGCTTCAGCAAAGGAAGCAGACGCTTCTGTAAACACTTCTATCTTTCCGTTAACAGTCCCGGGAGTCACGAATGACGCACTCCGTTTGCCACATGAGCAGAGCGCTTGCCAAATCATGTTTTTCTTGGCAAACCTCGAAAGTAGATGCTTCCTTACTTCCTCCAGAACATCAAACTTGTGCTGGATAGTGAAAAAAAGTAGCTCCGGAAGCTGCCGGAAGTCCGCCTTGACGTAACTCTCATCATCCATGATGAGACAATGAGGCTTTGTCAGCATCTGGGTGAACAGTTTCCAGGCCCGTAACATTCCCATTTGTATTTTGCCGTCACGATTTGGAGCCTCCTGCACTTTGTACGTATGCAGTCCCTCCCGGTCCTTGACTCTCTCAACGAAAGACTTGGACAGATTCAACTTTTTGGCCATATCCCTGACACGTTTTTGATCTTGATCACTAATAGAACTCCATTCTGACCGCATTTCTCCTTCCGTTCGATGATCATAGTTTCGTAGTAACGTTTAATCACATGACTCACCGTGCAGTCAACGCACGAATTCGAGTTGTTTTCCGATGTCCCGATGAGAGAGTTGAGGATTTTCCAGGTGCTTGCTCAAAATCAATTCGCGACGTTGCTCTTCGGGTGACGCCATTTTTTTCCAATTTTCGAAAAACTGACAGCGATAAAAATACAACAGCAAAAAACACTCTAAACTACTTTTACCCAAATTTTCAAGAGAAAATACCCAATGGGTAATTTTCTACAGTGTTTTTTTCCGTGGTGCAATTTGATGTGGGACACCCTTCATGTTGGTTCTCTGTGTAACTACAGCTGATCTGGCAATAACGGAATAGCAACCTTGGGCGGTCAATCATGGTCATGCTCATAGTGTATTGTTTACATCTGTCAAGTTTTATAGTTATTCATACTGTGGTTCCAGTCATGTCGTCGAAACAATCGAAATCCAGAGCCGTCCCACCGATGGATCGCTGAAAAGCTTGGAATTGCAAATACAACTGTGTCGCGTGTGATGAAAACCTCCGAAGAGCGTCTGAGTACCCGAAGGAAGGAAAGCAGTGGTCGTAAAAGTGGTCCACTGGACAGTAAAATGACCAGGAAAGTGGTGCAACAGTTCAAGAACCGTCCAAACATGTCAATTCGAGAAGTCGCTAAAAAGTCCAAGGTGCAAGTCGGTTTTGTACAGAAAACCGTGAAGCGTGCTAGGTTACATGTTTACAAGGTGCAAAGAGACCCAAACCGGAATGAAAAACAAAACACCACTGCGAAAACCCGCGCCCGAAAACATAAGACGAAGTTGCTCACCAAATTGTGTTACATCGTGATTGATGACGAAACTTACGTCAAGGCCGACTTCCGTCAACTTCCTGGTCAAGAATATTTCGTTGCTTAGTCTATGCTAGATGTTCCGCA
Organism: Aedes koreicus; assembly: GCA_024533555.2. NCBI lineage: Eukaryota > Metazoa > Arthropoda > Insecta > Diptera > Culicidae > Aedes > Aedes koreicus. The sequence continues at coordinate 24,140 of JAHHFK020003287.1, forward strand.
GGATGTTCGAAAGAAGAAATTATCGAAATTTGCAAAGAAGTTCCGATCTGGCAGGCGATTTGCGGATGTGGTGAAATAAGCGCTCCCTTCATCACTTCCGGAACAATCAACGGTGCGATTTATACGGACATTAAAAAAAAAAAAAAACTTCGGATACCACTATAAAATACACCTTGTATAATGTCAGAGAAAAGTTTTAACAAGCTAATGAAACTTCGCTTACTTTTAAAATACTTCTATTCAATTTTTCACAGCCTGCCGTACACTTACGGAACTATGAACACTTTCTCTCCATATCTTTCGATCTAGCAAAAATTACTGTCCACTCTTGGGGCCTCATGGTGATGAGAGAAATATTTCCTGCTACATCAAGCAAATGAAACGTCTTTATACAATCTTGGCTGCAAATGAAGTTGGGGAATAAAAATGTTGTCTATAAGTTCTAAGCCTCAATAGAAATTCCTGCTCAAAATGCATTCTGTGACAGTTCGCAAATAAAAACTTTAAAATGGTGCTTTGGATTACCTCAAATATGGACATAATATATTCGCATAAATAACTCATTGAACACAATCTTTCTCGATTTCCTTGCCCTCTTCAAACTGTGTTAAACTCTCTGCGATAGAAGTAACAAGGTGTGGCTATATTCGCACCAGGAGCTTGGCAACAACACTAGCGTGCTGTTCTATGTACGTCTTTCTTCTCCCACGTGTGATCGACGTAACTGTAAGCGGGTTTAACCGTGCTCTGAGGCAGAACCCAGCCATTACTCATTTCACTCACAGATTCATAAATACTCTTCGCAGCAAGCAACAGTCGGTCGTAATCTACTTAATGACACGGCAACTACCATCCATCTTAACTGACATTTCTTTTTCATGGCTCAAAGCAGTTTGTATCCCTGTGCTTCTCATGTTCAGTCATCTGTCGAGGAAGTGAACATTATTAGAATTATTCATTCTGAATCCCCATCTCTCTTCTTATGATCTTATGACACCATTTAACACCTTCAGTTTTTGGAGAATAAAGAAATTTCAACATTTATCATTCTTTATATTTGGAGCGCTGTCTTTACATATATAATGACGTTCTCTGAGTCTTTTTATATGGTTGACTAGCCTTCTATTTGCCTAATGTTTTGAAAACATATTGATTCAACGTGAAACCGATTGAATCAACTAAACTCATAGCCGACTCATCTCGGATTATTTTTGTGTTACTTTCTTATAGCCTACAGCAATTGAACAACAGGTAATTATGCTCGATACAGTTTCTACTTACTAAGTATATTGTCGGGAGTTTAGTTCTTCTTTTTTGCAGTTTCTCAGCTGACTGCTACTGCTGTTTTTTTATTGATCACCACCATAAATTCTGATCTAAAAATAACCATGCCATCTAACACAACTATCTTTTCCTTGGCAATTATGAAGAGGCAGAGATAAACACGGTATCTAAGAACGGTTGTCAAATTTATCATCTTTCCCCTTCTCAAACGCCATGACGTAGACGACGTAGATACTGATCTATGAATAGAAAGTATCAATGAACTTGTGCATACAGGTGATCGCCATCTATGTAGTAGCCTGTTCAATTATCACTGATCAGTATCGTAGTGCAAATACGACGTACACGATTGATACACGTTGATGAAATAAATTTTGGAATGTATGTGGACAAACGTAAGTGGACATCAGCATGTTTAAATTGAGCATGATGTAGCACCTTGAACTGGCTGTTGTATTTTGTTCTGTAGATGGCAAGCAGAAAGAAGCCAATTAGTGCGTCGGAAAACATTGTCACAAGTTCTTTCTACAATTTGCCAATGTGTTTTTGCAGTGTTGATCCACTTAAACAACATAACTCGAAGCTATTCAATGATTATCGATATAACAGGTTCTTTGAGACGGTTGAAAACGAAAATTTATTTAAAGTGCCTTTTTTCAACCCCCGACCCTATTATACTATAATTTTTGTTTGGCTACTGATAGTGCAATACATAAAACGTTGAGTATGTTGGTACTCTAGAAGCAATGGGATGCCTACTCCAGTGAGTTGTTCGAATTTAAAAAGTTAGAGCAAAATAACTGATGAGATTATTTTTTTTTTTATATATATATAATATATATATATATATATATATATATATATATATATATATATATATATATATATATATATATATATATATATATATATATATATATATATATATATATATATTATATATATATATATATATATATATATATATATTATATATATATATATATATTTTATATATATATATATATATATATATATATATATATATATATATATATATATATATATATATATATATATTATATTATATATATATATATATATATATATATATATATATATATATATATATATATATATATATATATATATATATATATATATATATATATATATATATATATATATATATATATATATATATATATAAAATGAACATTTTAATTAAGAAACGCCCATTTAGTACGTCACGCAAAAAACGCTCATTTTTAAAGCTTTCCCCATCGTCACGTATAGACATGAAAATATGTTTATAAGGATCGTTACAGTTTCGGAAACATCCCTCATCTCCCCAAACGGGTAACGTGCTAAATTGAGGTTCCCTTAATACAAATCGAAAGGCTTATTATTAGGAAGAATAATTAGGAACCTAATATGGTTTTGGAAGACTTAGCTCTACAATGTTAATCTTATAGTGAAAATCAATCTTTCCGTCGAATTTCGCATTCCATGCCTGTGTAAATTGTTAGATATTTCGAAAAGACATGAATCAATTTGTATGGATCACGACTCCCCAATCTACTCTCTAGAAGCGTGACGTATGTTAACGTTCCCTTGGTGCTGTTTCATCGCATCAGGTTAAAGGCGCAACAACTGAGTAAGATCATCCTAAAGGTTGCTCACTTTGGTCTGGGATTTTTGGTAAAGCAAAATTCACAGTGTAGGTTCAAAACATCATTGTTGTTTTTGTTGGAGTATTAGGGGTATAATACTGAGGACAGTTCGGAGGATTCATAAGTCTCGGCACGGTGTAATATTGATCTCCCGGAATAATCTTTTAGCATCTTATATATCTTATCTGTCTTATAGTCAAATTTTACACATTTTTCAGCATCCATGAGAATATAAGCCAATTTTCACACAGTAGACCGTCATACAGCTTCCGATTTCGCGGTTTAACGATTGAAGTCTGCTTCTCACTCCGTTTTGGCATCTTTTGCTTCTTGAAGGTTTTAGATGGAATCTTGCCTTGGCACTATAGACGTTATTCTTAGAAGTACCCATTTTTTTGGCAACATCTCGAACAGAACTGTTTTTTTTATTCGAAAAAGCCATCATGATCTTCCGGTTCATTGATCCTAGTTTTCGACCACATTTCGGTGCGTCCGCAAAGCTACAATTTCCACAAATTTCCGGATGGCATTTCGAACCGCTCCAATACTCATACTTTGCAGTCTCGCCAGTTGACTTAGTGAAATATTGGGAATAAAGCACCGTTTGTGCACAATCTGTTTACGGCTAACAAATACTGCATTTTAAATTGAATTTTTCAGATCATAAAAATGATGAAAATGGGCCGGGGGAGTTTGCTCATTAAATACTCTGGGTCGGTTCCTAGCATCTTGCTATGAAGTACCTGGTGATCACTCACCTTACCTGTCGATCTGCCAACATTTGGTAAATCGACTGCTTAGAATTATCGCAAATTGTTTACTTGGCTTTTGCACTTATTGCTGAATGTATTTTTAATTTCCGGTTTACAAATGGACTTTTTACCAATTCGGAGATGATATGATTCATGCAGCGCTGTGTGCCATTTGGCTGGTGTTTGATTTTACATTTCAATCTTTGTCATTACTTGATCATAACTCACAACATATTATATTTGGTAATATTGTTTTTTAAAAAAATTTTTTTTTTTTTTTCTTTTCTCTGTATAAAAAAGTTAAAAAAAAAAGAAAATATCATTATATTTGGTAATATTGTTTTATTGATTTTACTTCAAAGATGATTAAAACATTTTTTTTTGTTTTTTTTTTTTTTTTTTTTTTTTTTCTTTCTTCTTCTTTTGTTCTTTCCTTTGTTTGTTGGGAAGAAATATTAATGGGTAAAAAAAAAAAAAGAATGGTGGTTTTAAAAAAACAAAAGAAGTAAAAAATAAAGGGGAAAAAAAAAATAAAAAAAAAAAAATTTTTTTTTTTCTCGTAGGTCAAATTTGTCACCTTGTCGACGGTGAGAGGGCTTATCTCATGCTATAAACATGCATGTGAGACCAAGAATTTGACCAGTAGTGAAAGTATCACATATTCTGCACATTTATTTCACTTCCACGTCGTAGAACGTTTATATAAAGGCACTAACATCAGGTGTGATACTGGCGGGCTATGCCGCAATTCACTCTTAGACTTCTTACTATCAATCTAAGGGAAACGACTAAAAGTACACTTTTCATTTTATTGACAACTTATGTTGTTACTCATCCATTTTTTTTATGGAATGAATAACCGAAATACCTGATTTGCTCATGGTATAATAACTAAATGTAATTGCAACATTTTCGAAAGGGGTGAATGTTTTGATCAGGGTAATTATCTGACTGTTCGAAATGAAGCACATAGTCATAGAAAAGTGTTACTTGAGACTGACGATGACAAGCATGTATATTAGAGATAGGACGCGGAGGGCCCGCTTAGGGAACACCATTGGAAACAATAGAATAAACCTTTCCATGTATGAATCCTGGAAATTGTGAGCTTTTCAGTGGAATACCTGTAACTGGAAAATTGGAGGAGGAATTGGTAGTTTCCGTTTGACTCCGTATGTTGCTTGTCTTGGCGGATACGCGTGTTTCGTCTACGGTGTGCGAACTTCTTCAGTGTCGTGTACTAATATCGACTCTCGAGTATTGGTGCACGACACTGGGGGGGTCTGCGCATTGTGGACGGGATGCGCGTGTCTGTCGGGATAAGCGATGGAGGTGGTTGGGGTTGGATGGGGGTTGCTAGTCCTTCTTCTTATTTTATCGTTACCTTTCCATATAGTTTATAGCATGTATCCTCCATACCAGACAATAAATAAATAGGAAAAAAAAACTAGATACGAAATAGAACTGTCCTTTTCCAAGTGTCAGATTAGTTAGTCAGTGATTTGAAATATTGTTAAATTTGGAATGGGGATGGTAACTAGATCCAAAGCTAGAGAGTAGGCTACAATTTAAAATGTTGTTGTCTAAATTTAATCCAGTATTTTTTTTTTTAATCCTTTTTGATTCAAACATCATTACTTCTGGTTCATGCTGTTCAAGTTTTGTTAGGTTAGGAATTCGGAATTCTTAGTCAGAGAAACGAAAATATCGTCGTGAAAATATCACCAATAATCTCTCACCTACGCCCCCTGCATACCATGAAATACTAACACCCTCTTCTCTCTTCTTTTCTTATTGACTTCATGATCGAGAACGGCTGTGAAATGGATCGATTGAAGTGCGAAGGACCTGCTCAGCCCTAGGCTACATGCGGTTTTGACAAGGAAGTGATCATATCAATTTCAAGAAAAAGTACCTGTGAAGCATCCTCGAAAAAATCAAAGACAGCACAAAGATAAGTATATGCGAAATCAAAACTGTCAAACTAGCAAAAACATTCATCTTACTTAAGATCAATTATATTACAGTCACTACTAGTTTCAAATCACAAACAAATTAAACATTTCAGGTCATTTTGTAGCAACGCGGCCATCTCAATCCAAAAAAAAACACTACAAACCCCTTACCCCAACCTAATCCTTATCACCTCCCATGGCGTTCAAGTAGTCCGCATAGACCAGTTCGCCATTACCCCTCCCTAACCCTCGGCTTTGGATTGACTTGCGCTCTCATTGCCCCACCAAACGCTGCAAAATGAAAATGAAAATGAAATAAATGTTAGTTTTGTAAAATTTCAAAAGATTTAATAAACTTTTTCAGGATACCTCATATCAAGATTTTGGTGAAATGCTGCTATCGCTGAAAACGAACGAAAACGTGCTTATGCACAGAACTCTACACTTTAACATTTTACAACATTTCTTGCATTTCAGGATCAACCGAACGAAGATCATATATTATAGATACGAATGCTTGTAGTATTTTTCATTTACATAAATATATACACCATTATATAAATATTTCATGAGAATGGGAGGGACCATCAGGGCACCCGATTGAAGCACTCTGGATGGGGAGAGTGGGAATGCCAACTCCCTATTGCTAACAGTTTGTGAATAGAGGGCGGGCTCCTCTCCCCGCCCATTGGGGCATCCTCATGTTAGATAGCTTGCTCTTTTGACCAATTGTTCAGTTTTGTTGTTGGAAGGAGATTCTTTATAGCCCTGTGGATACGTATAAGTGATGTTGCATATCGATCCACCCAACCCCTTTTTGGCCCTTCATACAACGACATTATTAGGATAATCAGTGGTTATTAAAGCTTGATCAAGTCTAACAGAGAGGAGAGCTCATTGCTGTCGGACTTAGTTTCCGTGCTACAATGGGTGGTAGTACATATCATACATCATACATCATACTTAGAATTATCGCAAATTGTAATATTCCGCCCACTATATCACAAAATAATGCGAGTAGTTAAACGGATTGAAGATAAGGACACCATTGGGTATAGGGCCAAGTCTTCCTCGGTTGGTACCAAATTAATGAGCGTAGGAATCAATAGAATCAATATCAGTTACTAAAGGGTGTCCACAGTTAAGTTGCATCACTTTAAACTCGTCCTCAAAAATATGCCTCTCAACCGATTGTCATGCAATATTCAGGGAATAAAATACAATGTATAATCTTGGTTTAGGTTATTTCACTGTATTTCTTTATCAAATCCAAAAGCCCGAACTTCCTTCTCAATGCCATGCATAAGATTTTGTACAATGCTTGAACCGACATTTTTTTCCGCTTTCAACCATGACTTCAACATTTCCTGTTCTGTAGTGACAACTTTAGGATGCTAACGAAGTTCGTGCTTCATTATAGCCCAATATTTTTCGATTGGCCACAACTCTGGAGAGTGTGGGGGATTAAGATCCTTGGCACGAAATTGACACCATTCGTCTTGTTCCACTCCAGAACATCCTTGGAGTAGTGACAAGAGGCTAGGTCCGGCCAAAAAATTGTAGGAATGTTGTGTGTTTTGAGAAACGGAAGCAGTCGTTTTTTCAGGCATTCATTCATATATACTTGACCGTTTACAGTTGAAGTTGTCACGAAAGGCCTGCTCCGTTTACCACACGAACAAATCCCCTGCCAAATCATGAACTTCTTGGGGAACTTTGACACTTGCTGTTTGCTGAGAGACTCTGGAACATCGAACTTGTCTTTCGCAGTCACATACTGGTTGCCGGGAATTTGTTTAAAGTCCGCTTTTACGTGTGTTTCATCGTCCATGATGCAGCAGTATGGTTTCGTCAACATTTGTGTGTACAGCTTACGCGCACGTGTTTTAGCTGTCCTATTCTGTTTTTCATTGCGGTTTGGAGCTTTCTGAACTTTGAATGAACGGAGCCCGGCTCGTTTCTTGGCTTTCTGAACGAAACTTTTGGTCAAGTGCAGCTTTTTCGCGACATCCCGAACGGAACAATTAAGTTTGCGTTTAAAGGCAGCAACCACTCGCTTGTGATCCTACACACAGTACGGAACACTTTTTCTACCACTCACCGTCTTCCGATCGACAGTTAAACGTCCCCCGAAACGTATTATGACACGAGACACTGTAGACTGGTGAATTTTCAACATCTTTCCGATGGCTCGGTGCGAAAGAAGTGGGTTGTCGAGGGACGTGTGCAAAATGTTCTCGCGCACTTGCTGTTCCTTCGACTACATTTTCGAAACTACGACAAACTACGACAATGAAACTCACGCAGTGTAAACAATACACGCTGAGGTCATTTCACCCAAAATTTCGTTGAAATCAACCCAAAGGGCGAAATGTTACAGCTTATTGAAAGTGATGCAATTTATCTGTGGACACCCTTTAAAGCTATGTGCCACCAATCGGAGGGGCGGCCCATTTTGTCTTACATTTATTTGCAGGATATCCTAATAAAGGTCATGCCGGACTATTCGGGGTGCGGTGCACCTGGCGTTTGATGGTCTGTTGCTTTTAGGAGCGATCCCATGCATTTGGCGGATAGTGCCAGTTACATACTTTCAGCGTATCGTTAACCAAAACGAACGCTGTTGCTAACCTTTTCCCAACTATCCAACATCCCAGAGAACTCTCGTGGAAGTGCAAAGGAAGCGAGTATCACGTCAACACGTTCCCTACTTGACCAGCATTCGGAAACGGCTGGCACCGGTATTGCGTCAAAATGGGTCGCCCGTTTTTACACATTTAGGATGTATTCTTGTCCCAAACATCATCTGTTGGTTCTTTGTGTAAATACAGCTGATCTGGCAATAACGGAGTAGCATCCGTGGGCGGTCAATCATGCTCATCCTCATTTGTGCACAATCTGCTTACGGTTTTCGGTAGAAATACCTCGCATTTTGATATCTGCGTTACAAAAATCCAATTCCGACAAACAAACTTGTTTTTCAGAATGTAAACAAAGACACACATGGAAAATCCGCTGTCTTACGTTATCTGGTTTCGGGTAGAAATCGTGCTTATACTTTCTGGGACACCCTATAGTATTTCATCGCAGCTATAGTGGTTGAAAGATTTTAACCAAAAAAACAACTTACAACATGCCTCTGGCTGAAAATCTCTTTAATAAAGATTAATCAATCAATCAACTTACAACATGTCGTTGTATGTGATCTAGACATCTATTGAGTTATTTAATAAACAATTAAGTAGGGTGTTCATTATGCCCCAACCGTTCTCAGCCTAATTCATTTTGCAATATCTACAGATCGCCTGCCAAATGAGGAACATCTTGGATAGTTTCCAAACGGTTCCCAAATGGTCGCGTTTAGATTCTCAAATTGAGCGCATTTTTTTTTTTGCGCCTCTGTTCTTGCTTCGATGGTATCTTTGTAACCACCTCTGATTAAACTTTGCCGGCCTAAACATAACATTACATTATTACCCAGTTTCAGGCAAAGTTCCAGCAATTTTTACTAACACATTATAAAGTTACAACTAAATGAGCGCGCCGTTTGTTTATTTATTTATTTTTATTTTTTAACGCAGCCTTTAGTACATGTTAGCTTTGTCCTGCAAACCTATACAAATTTGTGCCATATATCGCAACCTATTCAAATTTGCGCCATATATCTCGGTCAATGGCTGCTTGTCTCCATATCGCATAACACATGTAATTTATTGCATAACATCCTAACTCTTTGTGGATCAGATCAGATGTGACCAGATTTCTTGAAAACGTCATTTAAGTTGAATTTTTGTTAGTATTCGCACACGTCTTCGATCTGCTGATTCCATCCAACCTGAGCGATTATTTATAGAGTTGCTGAGTCTTACTCGTCAAGACTTTTTCACTTCCGGCCACTAGAAAAGTTTCTTATGTTGCGGCTGCTTTGAGGTCAAGTATGTTACAGTATATTCTTCTTGGCTCCAAACATTATTTTATCGTTAATCAAAGCTCATCGTTCGACCTACTTACATTACCTTAATACAGTAATTGTGACAACAGTAAGACAGGAATTAAGGCTGAAATGCAATTAAACAAAGAATTGGAAAACTTTTTTTTCACAAGCGTTCATATGAAAAAATAAGTTCCTCAATGATACATTCACATGCTCTTCATGTCTCGTTCATCAATTATAAACAAAAATAACATCGATTAAACAGTGCACCTATATTGTTAAAGGCAATGGTTGACGTATGGCTTCAACGGATGCTGAACCACGGAATATCGCCCACCAAGAATTACGAGTAACAAGTGTCCCGTATTACCTTCCTCTTTCGTACAATAGCTTTCCTGTTTTCTCATTGCACTCAGGCTAATACTCCCACCGACGATGACCAGAACCCAACGTCATGACCATGATAATGAATTTGGTTTCGTCACGATACTCATTGCACAGTCATTGATTTAGCGGCACAGCGTCGCGAGAATGAGAACGGTATAAATTTAGAAGAGTGTCAAAAGATTCGCCTCAGACTTGTAAGACCCGGAGTGTTTTGGGATTTGGGCGTCACGAATAAATGCTCGATTTCGTAAACAAAATACAACATCGTCTGTTTATGTTGTTTAACTATAAGGATGAGCTTTCGTTTGTAAGTAATCGACGATTAATGTTGTTTACAAATAACATTACGCCCAAATTTTGAATCACTCCAGATATGCGTTTGTAGTCTGTTTCTATTTTCTGCGCCTTGTGGTATGGTTGCCGTTGTTTAAAAATAACAGTTTCATTTAGGAAGCGGCGTCCGCTCCGCAGTCGTTGTGTTGTTTACGTGGGTGTGGAAAATGAAAAACAGAAGAAAACATTTCTCCTAACCTCTTTTCGAAGCGACTATTAGGTGCTAGAGTGAAATACTGTTTTCATTTATACTGCAGATCAGTAAGTGTTAGGTTTCAGATTGTCTTTTTTTCAGGATACAGTTAAAGGAGTATCATGGCCACTATTCAGTTTATTTGCCCAGACACCTGCCATTACCAACTTTACCCACAGAGTGTTAGGTCAATTATTTAGGCAACATCGAAAGGTCAATCAATCCCAAGAAGCGTATTCTTAATTTAGTAATTTAGTAGTACCATTGTAATCCAGTTGGTCACAAAGTCTACATATATTACTATTTTGCGTATTGACCACATATCATTTGTGTCACAAAGCGTTTTTATTTTTAGTTTGGCAGTCGTCCTTGAGTCGTCGTCTAACATGACATTCTATCAAAAATATGCATAGGGAAAAGTGCGGAGTTCAAGGGTTCGATTCCCGAAACAGACGAATATCTTTTCGGATGGGAAGTTCGTTTGACTGTCCTGGAGCATAAGCGTATCACTGTGATTGCTACACACAATACGATTGGATGTTGTGGAATGACATAGAAAGCCCTCAAATATGAAATGTGGATGTGTTTCAAAGCGCACTAATTTGAGATCCATCCATCCAATAGTTGCGGTACTTATTTGTTTTTGGTGGCTACCTAATATAATCAATTTTGAAATCTGTATACTTTATTATATTTGTTCACTTCATTACTCGTTACTCGTACAATGTTTCGAATATTAAATAATGCTTGCTGTACTTAAGCATACAAGTCATTAACAGGCATTGTTAAACACCGAATCGTTCTGCACGGGAGGTACTAAGATATTCAACCTCAGCACAGCATGTATCGATATCACACCGAAACCGAAACAGGTGAATCATTTGAGCTAAGAGGTATAGTCAAAGCGAATGACATCAATTGTCAGTGACTTAAAGGGTGTCCACGATGAAATTGCCACACTATGAAATTGCTCTAACTTTTTAACCGTTGGGTAGAATTTAATGAAAATTTGGGTGGATTTAGTTCATAGTGCATTATTTACATCCTGCAAGTTTTAAAGTAATCAAAACTGTAATCAAAACTCGCGGAAATGGAGTCGAAAGAACAGCTCGTGCGTGATCATTCATCACGAGAAAAGATCTTGCGCATGTTCCATGTAAAATTTGGGAAATGGGGAGGTAGGGGAGGTGGCAGAAGTGAAGTCATCACGAGAACAAGGATCTCTCGCATCGTTCCATCGCTAAAACTTTGGGAATCGCAAATTCCACGGTGTCGCGAGTGATTAAGCGGTTCGAGGAACGGTTGACCACCGATCGGAAGCCCAGAAGTGAAGGAAAAAGTATTCCGTACAACACCAAAAATCACAACCGCGTAGTTGGGGCCTTCAACCGAAATCCGAACGCCTCCGTTCGGGATGTGGCTAAGAAGCTGCACCTAAGCCGAGGTTTTGTCCAGAAGGCCAAAACTAAGGCTGGGCTTCGAACGTTCAAGGTACAAAAGGCCCCTAATCGCGTCGAGAAGCAGAACAAGTCCGCCAAAACCCGTGCCAGGAAGTTGTACCTCAACATGCTGACGAAAGTTGAATGCTGCATCATGGACGACGAAACATATGTGAAGGCCGACTTCAAACAGATCCCCGGCAACCTGTTTTTCACGGCCAAGGATAAGTTCAGCGTTCCGGAGCATGTCCGCACTCAGAAGATGTCCAAATTTGCGAAGAAATTCCTGGTTTGGCAAGCCATCTGCACGTGCGGGAAGCGGAGTGCACCTTTCGTGACCCAGGACACGATGAACGGACAGGTGTACATAAAAGAGTGCCTCCAGAAGCGGCTGCTTCCTCTCCTGAAGGCCCACAACGTCCCAACAATCTTCTGGCCGGATTTGGCCTCATGCCACTACTCCAAGGACGTGCTGAAGTGGTATGCGGACAATAAGGTCAATTTCGTGCCGAAAATGTTCAACCCTCCCAACACTCCGGAGCTCCGCCCCATCGAGAAGTACTGGGCGATTATGAAGCAGCACCTTCTTAAACGACCTGAAGACGTGAGTGAAGAAAGTATGGGTTTACATGCAAAAAACGGTTGATTCACAGGTTGTGCAGAATCTTATCGCCGGGGTTAAGGCCAAGGTGCGGGCATTTGCGTATGGACTGTAAATAAAATAGTTATTTCTCAATCCCTGAAAATTTGATGGCAATCGGATGAAAACTCGAATTTTGCTTATCAATTTTGTGTGTGGCAATTTCATCGTGGACACCCTTTACATGTGCAGATTTTCAATTAACTGAATGTATTGCCACATCAATTAAATCAATATTATAAATAATCAATTTGTCATTAACTTCCGGTATGTTTCCTGAATGCTGGAAAGAGTCGTTTGTTTTCCCAATACACAAAAAGGGATGCAAACGATCCGTCACCAACTATCGTGGGATTGCTGCACTAAGTGCTGTATCTAAGCTATTCGAACTAATTGTTCTTCAAAGGCTGGTCCATGACTATTCACATACTATTTCTCCTGAACAACACGGTTTTATGCCCAAGCGCTCGACGGCGACCAACCTCACCGTATTTACATCGTTCGTCATCCGCGAAATGGAACGCGGTCATCAAGTAGACGCCATATACACAGATCTCTCTGCGGCCTTCGATAAAATGAACCATCAGATTGCAATTTCCAAATACGACAAAATGGGGGTTCACGATCAATTGTTGAACTGGCTCCGCTCATACCTGACTGGTAGAACTATGTCTGTGAAGATCTCACATTATGCCTCGTCCAGCTTCTCAGTAACATCTGGCGTTCCGCAAGGCAGCCACCTTGGTCCATTTCTTTTCCTGTTATATATGAACGACGTGAACATGGTCCTCAGATGCCTGAAATTATCCTACGCGGACGACCTAAAGCTGTACTACGTCATAAAATGTCCAGAAGACGCCGATTTTCTTCAACAGGAACTACAAGTGTTCGACGACTGGTGCCGGATCAACAGAATGTCCTTAAATGTATCCAAATGCTCGGCTATCTCCTTTGGCCGAAAACGTGCAATGTATCTCCACGAGTACATCCTTCGAGGAACACGCTTGAAACGCGAAACAACAGTCAAGGATCTGGGAGTAATGCTCGACTCCAAACTGTCATTCGAGAATCACATTGCCTATATTGTTTCTAAAGCCTCATCGCAGTTAGGATTCATCTTCCGCTTCGCAAAAAACTTCAAAGACGTTTATTGCCTGAAGGCACTATTTTGCTCTTTGGTTCGTCCTTTTTTGGAGTACTGTGCTGTCGTTTGGTCCCCTTTCTACCAAAATGCAGTCCAGAGGATCGAAGCCGTTCAGCGAAGGTTTATACGCTTTGCTTTGCGACATCTTCGTTGGCAAGACCCTCGCAGATTGCCAAGTTATGAAAGTCGGTGTAAGCTCATCAGCCTGGAATTGTTGGAAGGGAGGCGTATGGTGGCCAAAGCGTGTTTCGTTGGTGACCTCCTTCAGGGAAACATCGACTGTTCAACTTTACTTGGTCTCTTGAACATCAACACTCGACGACGAAACCTACGTTTACAATCTTTCTTTATAAACCGGCACTCAAGGACCAACTACGGCAAACACGAACCTGTGCTAAGCATGTGTCGCGTTTTCAACAGCTGTTATAACGTGTTTAATTTTAATGTATCCCGTGATGTTAATAAGCGTTGTTTCCGAAGATGTATGTGTTAGTTATTGTATGTAATTAAGTTTTATCTAGTTGTCATTGGGATAAACATTTTTATCTGTTGACGAATAAATAAATAAATAAATAAAAAATCATCTACTTCGTCAACTGCTTGGATAACATAATTTCACACAGCACGCGTGAAATAACACATTTCAAGCTGGGTAAACCACTGTCACCAACGGGAAAACCAGTATCAATTTTTATACAATCAAAATCAAAAATTTTTTTCCTTTGTTTTTTTTTGGAAAAAAGCGGCATATGGGGGTTTTTCCTCAGAGTGTGCCATATTTTTTTTTAGGAACGAGAAAATTTTTGCAAGGGCAACCAAGTATATTTTTTTATTTTTATTGTTTTACTTTTAATATGTACAGTATAATTTCTTAGGTAAATACTATCCAGATAAACAAAAGATTAAACATTTGTACATGTATTGTATATATATTTGTATATATATTCTTGAATTAAAATCTTCTTAATAGATAAATCGCAGAATTTTTATGCAGTTGTTGGGTTTCGGTCCCGCGCGATAGTTTTCAGCATGCTTGTGATGGTCAGTCTTCATCGACCTACCTCTTGCGTGTGGATCTGTGCCGAACACGTAATAGCTCAAGTAGTAATGAACTTTTCGTTTAGAGCCACCGTTGCAGAAAAAAAGAAGAAAAACTCCGTAATTATCCTCGGCACACGTTTGAGTTTGGGTTTGTGCAAGCGAGTATACGGTTTTCCATCGCCGTATTGTTTTTCCGCTCGCGTTCACGCACTCCGCGCTCACTTACATCTACTGTAGCGTTACATGCACACATTATATGGTTCAATATTTTCACGATGGGTGGATAATCTGGAAGAATAAGAGGTTTTTTGTCCAATAATGTATCAAACAAAAGATTTGATAGCTTTCTGTGAGAGGACATAACACATATGACGTCGCAGATCATCATACTCTAGGACGCCCCTCTCTTAGTGGGTAAAAGCGCGGTTGTAAAATAATACCATGTTGGAGCCGGCTGATTGTGATTCTCGACTAGGTCTAGGTCAATGCAGAGTCACTTATCAAAATTGCCAAGATATTTCACTAAAAATACATTATTCCACTTCTTTTTTTTTTTTTCATTAAGTGAAACTATCAATTTGCCACTAGTGGTGCCAGTGTAGGTACATCTAAAACAGTGCCTTATATATTTCTTCAAGCATAGTTGCTGTAATTGTCATCACGAACGCCTTTACTTCTTTATTCATATACTACCATCCTACGCTGCATTTACAGCAAAGCACCTTACCTTTGATTGCACACACATCTCTCTCCGCTGGCGTTGCCTTCGCGATCCTCCACGCATAGCTGAGGAGAAGTGGAGTTATGTTTATTCACAACTTTTTGTCTTACCTCACTCTACTACTCGTTCACCGTCTACAGGCTATTTGTTACCTGGCAGTATTTTTGAGCAGCAGCCTTGTTTTTAGTAGAGCTTTGTTTGCTTAGCATTTGTTTCATTTTGCGGGTCTTAGGATAAAATCGGTGTAGAACGATCATTTTTTTTTACGAAAATATCTGAACGACGTCTCGTCTGCCTTCCAAGTGAATAACGACAAACGATGTGTTTCTCGTATTTCAATTATCGGCACATTTTAACACAATGATTTTCAAAATCTCAAAGCTTTCCATCTGACGTGATTGTGTAAACGGTGACCAAAACCTTTTTTTTTTCTCGGGTGATAGAGTTATTCAGTTTGCTCTTTGCACTGAAGTGTGGCCCATGACGCATGTGATTTAATTATAGTGATAAACAACGTATTTATACGTCATCATCGTCCTCGCCTTCGTCGGGCACTGTCAACAGGATAAAGAAAGAAGATAGCATTTTATAAGCTTTTTTTTCGGTGGGGGGGAGAAGATGGGGTGCGCCCAAAAAACCCCGGGTATCGAACGGGCTTAGGGGAAAAACCCCCAAAAAAAAAAAAAAGGGTGGGTGTGTTGGTGGAGGCGGAGTTTTTTTTTTTAAATAATTTGGTGGGTTGTTTTTTTTTTTTTTTTTTTTTTTCTTCGCTTTATTAATAAACAAAAAAAAATATAATGAAAGAAAGGTGGTGTTAATAAAAAATTAAAGCCAAATTACGCGAAGTTGCCTCGATTTTGTAACAAGTTGTAGCAAAAAAGCGTAAAAAATTGACATCCATGAGAAAAAAGTTGTAATTATATAATAGTTTTTAAATAGTAACGAGTAACAATTTTATTACAATATTTTTCCTTTAACCTAGAACCCAACCTATGTAGCCTAAAGTATTTAAAAACCCCAAGCAGCACACAACAGTCAAAACTGGTTTCAGCAGCTCTATTGTGACTTAATTGAGTCACAGAGCAGTCACCTTTACTGGGTTGAAACAAATATGCTACTAGGGAAATATCTCTTAATCTGTAATGTTAGCTATTAGATAAGCATTGATTGATTTTTTTTCCCCGCTAGCTGAAAGTTGAAGAAGCTATGCTCAATAAAATGTTCAGTTCTTGGTTAATCAAAAAACTGAATATTCAAACCTATGCTACAGCTTTCAGAAGCCAAATAATACTAGATTAAGAAACACAGTTGATAGTTAGAAAGAGTATCAACGAAAAATATTTATTTGAACTATTCATGGCATGGGTCAAACCGCCCCGTTACCCCGCTTTCCCCGTTTTAGGGTACTGTAGTTTCGTATTATTGAGAATATATGTTGATCATATCTTACAGTTTGATTCAGCGTGTGAGAAGCAGAACAGCAAGCTAGTCAGGGCGAGAAGTTGCAGTTGTCTTATCCTATTCAAATAATTTATCCGTTTTTATGAGCATGAGCAGGATAATGAGCATGATTGACCGCCCGAAGTTGTTATTCCGTTACTGCCAGTTCAGCTGTTATTACTCAGAAGATCAACAGATGATGCAAACATGCTCAATGTGTAAAACTGGTGATCCCAAACTAAGGCAATACCGGCGCTGGCCTCGCCCGAATGCAGGTCAAATAAGGAAAGGGTAGGAATGCGTTAACGTTTATTTGGACGTTTTATTGGAAACCGAGACCACCGCCGCACTTCCACGAGAAATCACTGGGATTTTGGGTGACAAGATTGGGTAGCAGCAGGGTTCGTTTTGGTAAACAATAAGCTGAATTCACGCTTCGTTTAGTAAAATATTTAAATACTAGTACCAATTTCTGATTCGAACCGATTACAACAGTAAGGATGCTATTGGGGCCACACACAAAGTGTAATGGTGTTTTTTCATCGGAAAAACAAGGTGATTTTTTATAATGTTGGAAATCCGATTTAATCTGAGTTAAACCAATAATAAGGATGCTATTGGAGCCACTCACAAAGTGTGATGGTGGTTTTCCGTTAGGAAAACAAGGATAATTTTATGAACGCTTGAGAGACGCTTTGTTGTTCTCTTACTGTGCTCACTCGATCACTCGTTACACCGAATTATAGATAACCGAAACAACACGAAACGTGCCATGCTCGATAGGAAAATAGTGCGTAATAAAGCATCGACACAACCTTTCACAGCCGATGCTCGAACCAAACTCTTTTTTCGTAACTTACAATTTTTACTTCTGTATTCTACAATCTATTGCACTGCTGTAACTAATAACTGTATCAATCAAGTTGAAGTGTCTAATGAACAGTCTATGCTAATCCATTAAAAATTGAAATTGAGGGATTTCGTAAAAACAAGAGTCCGTAGATGCATGTTGTGCCTTCTGGTAACTTTATGTTGCTATTGATATCCATGCTCATCGGTTTAATACCAACCGGGAGAGACTTGGCCTTATACAAAAGGATTTCATTATCTCCAGTCCGCTCAACCAATCGCAACGTTTTGTGATAGATTGGACGGATTATTATAATTTGAGATAACTCCATGCAGATATCTTCCAAGTTTGGCAGATCAACAAGCAATCGGTGGAGAGTTTAGAGGAAGACCGGAAGAATAAGCGATGGTTCTGCGCGTGTTTATAAACAGAAGAACTTTCATAACAAAACGAATCATCGGGTAAAATACATACGGTTTTTTTTTTAATTATAAGCAGTCTAAAGCAGTTATTTGATTCATTTTATCCAGAAGTACCATAAATGGACATTCGAAAGTTTTTCAAAAGTAAGTATAATATTTTCCAGCATGTAATTAAAAAAAAACAAGCAAACAAAACAAAACGAATGTTTTTTCATGCAGCTGAAATAACCACGAATAGAAAAATATGCAAAATGGTTGTATTTCTCGAATTTGAACAACAATTTTAATGTAATTCAATGATACACCGTTTTGGTTTCATACTACTCAGATACACATGATTGCTACATATACCGTGTTTCGACAGAACGTGTTTCAGTTGGATCATATCAGATAAATCGGTTCAAATTTCAAAACGCAGATGCAGATGTGTATATAAATTATTTTTTAAAATATTGAGGAATAGCTGTTGGAACGCATATGAATTTCTTTTCGTCATTGATGAATAAAATTTCTTAAATTATTTACTAACTACTCGTGTGTTGAGAATGCAAGTAGCAACAATTCAGCACAAAAAACACAGCTTGCTTACATTTGTTACTTACGTCGTTTTAAAAGGTTATGTTTGATGTTCCTGTTTAGAAAATATCAGATAAAATAACTATACTAAAGGTGAGCAAAGGGGACACAAACCATAAGCTATAAACCACCAAAACTCAAAATGTATGTTTGTTAAAAGCTAATCACTTATTATTTGAACAACCATTAAAAAAATATAATCTATTCAAACGGTGTGAGCATGGTGAGTAAAAAACGGTGTTTCTTTTGTGTTGCTTTGGGTGAGAGGGTCGCGGATGAAAAGTACATTTTCAGTACAAACTGCAAACAAATTCGGTGGTTATTCTATACAAAAATCCAACATGACCCGTTAAATGTTTGGCATTCAATGTGGTTTGATTTAAAAACATGGGAAAAATCGAAAGTTTTTAAAATCGTTTTTTGTTATTCCAGAACAAGCCTAGAATTGTTTAATCTTGTTGCAAGAAACGGACGGGTATTGTCAAATACTTTGGGTGAGAGTAGAGAAGAAAATCCACCCGCATTCAGGCGTAATGTCACATAAATGGGGCTCCATTCCCGCTCCATCTGTCGGAACATGAAAATGACCCTACTCTACTGGTCCACCGGGCGTTGTATTGTCCGTTAAGTGTCCGTTAATGTTAATTGTTCAGTATGTGCAACCACTGGTTGGAGACGATGTAATTCTCTCTCTCTCTCTCTCTCTCTCTCTCTCTCTCTCTCTCTCTCTCTCTCTCTCTCTCTCTCTCTCTCTCTCTCTCTCTCTCTCTCTCTCTCTCTCTCTCTCTCTCTCTCTCTCTCTCTCTCTCTCTCTCTCTCTCTCTCTCTCTCTCTAAAAAAAAACTCGCCCCCCCCTATTTGAAATCCTGGCTACGCCTATGAACTCGGCCGCTCATACTAAGATCACAGTCATATTAGGAGATATTTGCGAAAATGAAATTTATTTTACATAAGCAGATTCGTCCTTTTTGTAGAATTTCATCAATATTGTAAGTCAATGAGACAAAAAGAGAAGACGCATAAAACAATTATGCTGGAAACATTTTTATTTTATAATAGAGAGACAAAGGGTTATTGCATGGAGCATTAAGAGCAACTTATTTTTCTGTGTGCTGTAAAATGTCTCATGTGATCAGATCTTAAACCTTAACTGCAAAGCATTAGTTTCAATGTCTATTGTACAAAGGATAAGCATTTTATTCATTGTTTTTTTTACTCAATTTGGCAATAAGGACACTGAAAATGTAAGTTTTTTTTTGGTTTGAGTAATGTTTATTGCTGATGTAATTAAATTAACAACATTTTCAGCTTTGTAGCTACTTCTTCTAAAGACTACTTCGCTAAAGAAATCAGTGGTTACCTTGGTGATAATCACAACATAGACTGAATTATGTAAATTATGTATCCATGGAAAATCATACACACATATTTGTTTGTATCTTTTTAACCGTGTGAGTAAAATATTCTGGTTCAATGTGTATTGTTTATTGTTTTGTCAAGTTTCATAACAATCCGTGAAGTACGTACAGCGATGGTTTGTGTACATCATACTGCCAATCTGAAGGCATCCCATAGATGGACCGTTAAAAAGCTTGGTATCGCTAATACCACCGTGTCCCGTGTGATAAATGTCTTTAAGGAGCGTTTAAATGTCAAAAAGAAGGAAGAAAGGGGCAAGAGAAATGGCCCAGTTGATTCCTAGATGGCCAAGCAGGTCGTAGCAGACATCAAGCGTGGGTCAAACATGTCTATCCGGGCTGTCTCAAGAAAATCGAAGGTGTCGATCTGTTTTGTCCAGAAAAGCATGAAACAGTTTAGACTACATAATTGTAGGTAAAGTGCAGGAAGGGCCTAAACAAAAATGAGAAGCAAAATGTCCAGGGCTCAGATGCTCTACACGCAATTGCTCACCAATCTGCATTTTATCGTGATGGACGACGAAATCTACGTTAAGGCCGACTTCCGCCAACTACCCGGATAGGAATATTTCGTAGTCAAGCCGAAGTTTGACGTTCGAAAAGATGTTCGGAAGAAGAAAATGTCAAAATTTGCATCAAAAGTTCTAATCTGGCCATTTGCGATTGACTTAAATGAGTTCAATCGAATTGTTTATACTGTATTACTTACATTAGTAGCTGTACAATATTTACGAAGATGGAGCCGGAACAACAAAAAGCGGCGCAAATAAATTTTGCACACGTACCTCGAAAATTCGGATCTTTCTCATCTTGCCATCAGCAGGAAGCTGGGAATGGTCCGATCTACGGTAACTCGTGTGTTGAATCGGTACAACGAACGTTTGACCATAGATCGGAAGAAAAAGTGTGGCCAAAATGGATGTTCGTATAGTGTAAAGTACACGTATAAGCGGGTAGTGAAAGGTTTCAAGACGAATCCAAACAGTTCAGTTCGAGATGTGGTTAAAAAAATGCATTGGCCTTATCTTGCATCATGCTGCTAGACTTGGAACGGGTTGGAGTGTTACGAGACCAATAATGTGATTTTTGTGCCAAAAATGTGAATCTTACGAATTCACCGGAACATCACACGATTGAAAAATGCTAGGCTGTCATTCGTAAGAATCCCAAAATAATCGAAAATGATTATAAGCAAGTCTGAATGAAAATGACCAAACAGCAGAAAAAAACTGCTGCACAAAACTTAACGGATGGAGTCAAGAGAAAGGTGCCAGTATTTGAAATGGGAAAAAGTTGAGTGAAGTAGATTATACAAAGCATAGCTTATTATTTGATCTTCATTTTCAACGCGTTTCAAACGAATCTTATCAGAGGTCGAATTTTGGTGAACTTTATTGTGAGCCATTTTCTGGGTTTATACCTTTATGGAATGGATGCATTCGACAAATGCATTAGACCATAAGTAACGTTACACTGTGAATCTTTTTTACGGAATACAGTCCATAAGATTACTTTTGCTCACTATTCGGAAACTAACCATATGCTTTCTGTTTGTTTCATTTCAGGCAAAAGTTGCAGTACTAATAGGTGAACGAAAAGGTCAGGAATCTCTCAAATCTGACCTCATTAGGCGTATCAAAATGTTGGAATATGCGCTAAAACAAGAAAGGGCGAAATTTCATCGATTAAAATACGGCGTGGATCCTCCTATGAATGATATTAAACCTCCATCGGACGACCCAGGCATAGGCACAGAAGTTGCTCCAGGTAAGTTTTTTTTTTGTAGAAAACCTGTTCGATAATCTTCTTCATTTTTTGTTTGTTTGCTGTGCTTCTTAACTGCAAAATTGTTTAATTCTGCCACTCAGATAGTGTCGTTGCGGTTCAACGTAGGCAGTGCACATAAAAAAACTATACAAATCTGTAAGGTCAAAACTCTTGCTAGTTAAAGTAAAACTTGCCTAGTAGAAATCAGTCCATCTCCACTGTACAGCGATCAATGTTTTCAGTTCTATATCAATCTCAAATTAGAGAACCCGACAAATAATAAGAAGGCAATGAACGGACAAGTAAACGTAAACTTTTCTACAGTAGAACTATAGAATTTTTACTGAATAACGCAGAAGACAAGAACTGTCTAAGGCGGACAAAGTGATAGGTGAATTAAACGTGGTAAGACGAGGTATGCATCGATGACTTTCTGAGCACATAAGAACTAGACATCAATTAACTAAACGACAGAAGAAGTTACGAAATGTCCTCTTGAACTTATAAACGTTACACTGGCTGACTAATTAAATAACATAAACAAACGCAACGACCTCCCAAACTCTTTTAAAGGAAACTTTTCTCTCATGAGTCCCATCAGTAGACCATAAAAATTATACTGTTGGGACTACAGAGACTTGTAACATCAGACATTACTAAAACTGGTAGGATTCAAATATCTCGACGATATAATGACAACTTATTTTTGATTCGAGAAAACTGTTCGAGAAACTGTTAAGACATTCACAGGAGATAAATGACGAACTAAACTATAAAGGACTGAAGAAAACACTGACAAACTAAACAAAAAAAGACGAAACGACACCATAAGTAGACATGAACATGACGGAGATAAAGGGGAAGCAAACTTGAAAATGTAACACCTTTTGAGGCAGTGTCAACAGCGTTTCTATGGACGACATGATCCTTGCACGACTGATGAATGAGTTAAATTATATCATTCTAACGCACAAGGAACAATACAATAGCTTCTTATTTTTGGTTCGAGAAAACTGCTTCGGAAGACTCTCATAGCACATAAATGACACATTTCACGGAATAAACTATAAATGACTGAAGAAATTACGGAACGCCGTATTAAACGTAGCACTGACTAACAAAATAACAAAAAGTCAATTGAACAAAAACAGATGAAAAGACTCAAAATTCTCAAACGTGGCTCCTTCCGAGTCATTTGTAACAGCGTCTTCTTGGACGACATGTTCCGTGTATGGCTGGCAAAATGAATCGAAAGGATCTACGTAACGATATCATCAAAGGCCTTGCATATAGGTTTCTACTCTATTGAGAGTCCCGCCAACCTCCATAAAAAAATAATATCAATATAAAAATAGAAAAACCGAAAAGATTGGGATGCAAAGGTCTGCTCAGAAAACTTAGCGCAATTTTGTTGGAAACCTTACATAATATTTATTTTTGAGTTATGTTGCTTGAAATAACAATTAAGATTTTTAGCAGAACACTTAGAAAATTTTGCTCTGCTCAAATAATGAATTCTCAGTTACTCGTTATTTTTGAATTGCTAACATTCTTAGAGGATCTTTCATGAGGTTATAGAAGAATATTTCCTTCTTTTCTGAACTGATCCTATTCGAAAATCCGAATGTGTAATTCAATTTTTTTTTTTTGCTTGTTGCACTCAGGACTCCGATGGCGAGAAACTCCAACCGGTGTTATCCTCGGATTAAATCCCGACCGCTCCAATGTTCAATGCTCCAATGTCCGACCGCTCCAATGTTAATATCGCACTCGATCATAGCGATTCGCAGCAAACATTTTGAATGCTATCAGACAGGAACGGTATTAAAAGTTACTCCAAGTGAGAGCTGACCGCCATGAGTGTTTTAATTGTTCCGGTATGTATCTTACCAAGCATTCTGAGCAAATCCTACACTAGATTCTCATTTAATAATGCTCGGTTTTCGGTGCGAGGGTCATTCCGAGAGTCGAAGTGACTTTTGTCGCTTGATAAAGTGAGAAAAGTCACTTGCCGTGACGTGCCTCTTCTGGTCAAATCAAAAGGAGAGTCACGTTACTGTGAGTGACTTTTATCACTTACTTTGATTGGGGGGGTTTCGAAGAGGAGTGGGTTTTTGGTGGGGGGAGGGAAAAAATCCGGGTGACTCTGCTGGGCAAATCAAATGGAGAGTCACGTCACTGAAGGTGACTTTTCTCATTTATCAACTTCACTTCGACCTCTTGGAATAACCCCCATTGAGGAATCATCTGAACAATTCCGATTCATTCCTTTTGCCTTAGAACTTCGTCCGAATTTTATCGGGATTCAGGGCACATCTTGTTTGTTATTTCAAATTAAAAATAAACAGATGTTTTGCAAATCATACCTTATATTCTATGCAATATTGCTTGATCCAATGTGCGAATTTTCCCCAGGGTTCGAAGTCGAATCAGTCATAAAAAATATTCTTGGGATTCTAAATGTATCATGCAGACATATTTGTGAACCTTATCAAGCATTCTGAGCGTATCTTGTGCAGGACACTTACCTAGTAATGAACAAAGCCAATTTTATACTTCTGATCTAATCCTTTCGAGTTTCTTACAGTAATATGCTGTGTTGTTTGCAAACCTGCTTGGGTTTCTACGATATTTAATATAATTATTTTCAAGATTTCAGTACTATATTGAGCGATCATTGTGCAACGTTTTGTGCCAATCATTTACAAAACTCAGAACGAATCATTCCCGAGATTTGTAACGAATTCTAATTTAGACTTCGATTTACCTCTAGCTTCTGAGCAATTTATGCTCAGTATTCTGGACCAATGTTTCTGGTTAGGTTACAGTGCATGTCCTATAAGAATTCTACCGAATCTGGGCGTGAATTATAAGCGAATCGTACTCAAGTAGTGAGAGTACCTTGTTCGATATTTCAAACAAAATATGCTCATCATCACAAGCAATTTTTTCTCCACATTTTGAACGAATTTCATTTAAGAATCAAACTCACAGCAAATCATTCTCAGGACTCTGAGATGATCCTGCTCGGATGGTGAATGGGTTCCATTTACCATGTGCAGCCGATCGTTCGCCCATTCTCTATCAAGAATGTGTTCAAATTATACGTGGGATTTTATTTCAACCACTCTGGGTATTTTACGTCTCACTGTGGCGTAAACCGGAATATTTATGTTGCGCAAGTCTTTCTCAGCATTATAATTTAATGTTGCTTAAGGTGTCGATTGTATCACGCTGAACATCAAATTCTGTTCAAGACTTTCCGCGAATCCTGCTAAAGGGAATTTTGTTCAGCACAGGAGTCAGATCGTTTCTGTTTAGAATTCTGAGAAATTATAAGAAATTAATTAGCAAATCTAATTTACCACAGTGAATCCATGATCTAAAACTAATCTGCCTGACTAACACAAAACTATCCTTCCCTTGACAATTATGGAGACACAGAGGTAAACATGGTCTCTAACCAACGATTGTCAAATTAATCATCCATGCCCCCTCCCCGAAGACCGTGAGGACGTGGCGGGCGCCGGTACTGATCTATAAATAGAATAAACTAGTGAACTTGTACACTGCCGTGAAACGCATATCAGTCCCATATGACTTTTCGGTGATTTTGAGTTATTACTATTAATAGGTCTCATTATCATTGTTCTTTACGTTTTCATGAAAAACTTGGGTAGTTTGTTCTGACGAAACATGAAAACATCATTGGGCCAGTTTGTCCCACCTTAAAAATAATCGCATATCAGTCCCACCATACGAAACAAGCCTTAATAACGCTCTTTCCTTAATTATCTACTCGGGATATCATCCAAACCATACATGGTACAGTTTATGCATTTGGGTTATCAAAGATTCATCACTAGCTACTGTCCGGAAAGGTAAAATATATTCTGTAAAACGATACCGACTTCGTCTTTCAACAGTTACTCGATTAACTCTCACGCATATGAAGCATTTCTGATCGGTCGCGTCCATGTCTCAAAAGGATTTATTATTGTCGATGCTGTCATCTTTGGAAACCAGTGAGGCACACTCTTTACTACGTCCACAATCATCCATAATTAAGTTGTGTGCAAAACGCCGTTTTCTTGCGGTATCCAACTTCGGGATTTCTTTTTTCGACCTCTTTCTTAACGTTTTCCGTACATCCTCATCATTTCCGTCGGCTTAAAAAAGCTGCCATCCGAATCAGGATCTATCGTTGGTGGTGCTGTGATCTCCTTCGGAGGTTCGATGATGTTTTCCGTCCGCTTCCGTTTTCCACTTGTCCATTACTGGTCAAAACTGATACTTACCTTACCAATCAGACTAAGGCCGGCCTCTGCTGTACACAGAAGTTGTTGCCATTGTAATCGGTCCATGGCTGTACCTCGCCAGCCTCGCTGTCTGCGGAGGGTCCGCAGGTCGCCTTCTACTTGATCAATCCACCTTGCTCGTTGCGCGCCTCTTCTTCTTGTACCTGTCAAAATTACAATTCTCTGTGCAATTACACTAGTTCTGATCAGTAACGGAGTAACAACTACGAAAAGCACGGTCTTTTTAATAAAAAAAAGAAATTTGCATCATGTTTAGTTTACGAAGTTTTGCTCATGGTTATTAGTTCTCGGAATCGTAACAGCTTTCATTAAATGCTTATACCGGAAAACGTATAAACCAATAGAATGTTCAATATGCACGATTAAACACAACCTGTAAACAAATCAATATGAAATATTTAATGATCTCACCAATCTCGCCTTACTTGCTTGGTTCTAATTGCTGCCTGTACCGAAAGATAACTTTAGATAATTTATTTAAACAATCTATACAGAGAGTATCAATATTGTGGATCCTATGTCTTTTTTGCATGTTGCCATTGTACCACTAAAATGTTTGATTCCAATCACTAGCCAAATACCTCGTTATTGATCTTTTATCTTTTCTTCACTTTCAGATCCCGAAGTACCCTATAGTTCCGTATCAAATATTACATGGAGGCAAGGCAGAGAACTGCTGCGTCAATATTTACAAGAAATTGGATACACTGAAACAATCATTGATATCCGTTCGAATCGGGTCCGGTCGTTACTCGGTCTGAACAACAATAGTGAACAGGAGGAGAATGTGAATCCAAACATCAACGGTGGTAGCGAAACCAATAAGCGTGCTAGCGAGTCGCAAGGTACGACCATAAACCTTCGATTTACCCTACCATATCTAACGTATGATAATCGTTATCATTTGACAGGTCGTCGAACACCGGCGAAGAAATCTCAACCCTCATTAATGGCCGAAGCAATGATCCTGGACTCGGAAGCTGCAGTTATAGCAAATTTCGAATTCCTAGCGCAAGCCGACACGGAGATGTCCGATGATGATGACATGTCCGACGAGATCGGCGAGAATGAAGAAACGGATATGAAGACGACAAAGCGAAAAGCCAAAGCTACTATGAACGATGGTAGGAATCAGTAGCATCTACCAAACTGTTGTATACAACTTACTAAAATATGGTTCTTTTGTTTACTTTTACGCACTCTGCTCGTCACCCTCCAGACGATGTCGATGCTGAAGCGGATGAAGTTATCAATGAGCTGAACCTGCTAACAGAAGGTGAGGACAGTAATTTGACAGAAAACAGGAAAGCCGACGGAGGGGATTTATTTGTTGGTGAGTAGCTTAGTTTTGACGGGAATTCTGATTTACTGTATGTATTGTTCCGTTGCATTCCCCTCCGTCCATTTTAAGAGGCTTCGTGTGTTTTTATTCGCGCGTGTAATATCCCGCTGGTAGTTTGTAAGTTTCTTAAGTATAATCTAATCCAAGGTTTAAGAAGTATGTCCTAGTTTTACATCAGTGCGTGTTCTGATGTTACAAAATTAATCTCTGTTAACCCTGCAACGATATTAGATATTTCCCGTAAAAGGATGGGCTCTTTTATCCAGGATGACCATTTCTCCGAATTATTTATACCAAACGGGGATCAAACATGCTTCCAGGATACAGTATTTTGAAGCAGACAGTTTAAGGATACGGGACGTCTCGCAACCGCAGCAAATTGGTCCAGGATAACACTTCAAAAACACGAGTCCCTTTAATCCTTTCCTTCCCAGAAGATTTAGAAGGGAAGATTTTGTTTTAAGGGAAAAATAGTCATTTTCGAAACCAAATTCTGGTGAAAGTTTGATGCTTACAACCTCAAGTTATGAAAACCATCAAGAAAAGCTTTAATTTAAAATCGATAATTTGCCATTCGTTTTTCAATAGTTAATTGTATGGATTCTCAACAATACATATTGATTAAATTTATGAATAGTATCGCCAAACATGAGGCGGATCGAAAAGTGGAGAATCACCTTTGCTACCATAGGAAAAAGGGGGTTTAAAATGTCTGAACGGTAGGACTTTTAATAGAGAACTTGCACCTTTTCTTGTCAGTATGCGTTTTTGAAAAAGCTCTATCAATTCTAGATTCTCGTTCCTGTATCGTAGAACCCTTAAAAATATCTAGATTTCCAGATGGAAGTTTTACATATTGGAATCCTTCTCGAAGAATGATCATAGAATCTTACCAAGATGTGTAGAGTAGCTTTCCGGATTTAATGTTATGATTATCTTTCCTACCGTTGTACACAAAATTGTCTCATGTTTTATGGGATTCTCTATATCCATGGGACAGTTATGCTTAGCATTCCTTTCGAATATTTCCTACAACAATCTTTGAAACTAACTCCACGCTACTTTAGGATTCCCTTCACTATTATATATTCCACATATACTTCTTCATTGCTCTGCCAAAAATTTACTTAACTTTTTGAAAATATTTCGAAAAATCTTAATTGATTTTAAACAAACAGAAATCTTTGTTTAAAAAAGCGAAGAGGAAAGAATACATTTCTCAGAGTTCCTAGTTCGAGTGACTACTCTACTGAAACCACCATTGACAAAGTCTTCTATGCGCAGTTGCCAGTTTACATTTCTTTATCTCTACGAAGATGATTACCTATGAACCTGTTTTATAGAAAAAGAAAGTTGACCGGTCGGCGGTCAGTTTAAAATGTCTGAAGTATGATTCTGATGCTAAAGCAACGGTTGTTATGAAGTTCCCATAGACTATCTTGAGATTACCTTATAAGATCAATGCTAATGCTGAGTGTTATGATGGTCTCGAATATTAATAAATCTGATTATTCTTCAACCAAAATCTTTGAACCTTCAATATAATTTACCGTATTTAGAAACCGTCAGGAGTTCTTTAAGTTAGCCTGAATGTATAAAGCCTTGTATTTGTGGGAGTTCTTGGATGATCCTGAACATCCTTTGTTCGCAATAGTATATATAACTTAATAGTTTTGAAGGTAACCTTTTCAGTCTAAAAAATCCAACGACTTCGTTTCGGCCATGATCAAAACCTGAGAATGGCGGTTTCAGAACTATTATCAATTGTTCCAGTAGTTAATCATAATCAAAAATATTTAACTCAGTCAAATACTAGCATATTTGGTTACGGTTGTTAAACTTAATACATTTAGCTTAGTTAACTCAATATATTTAATATATGGAAGCTCTGAAATGGCCTAGAACTATAAACTTCCAGAAATATGTGCGGAAGATTTGAAACATCTCCTGAAGTCGTTTTTTTTTTTTCAAAGGTATAGAACTTCAGGAATACATTCTGTATTTGTAAGCTACCAATCGCTCGTTGGTTATTCTCATAAAGGAACCTTGAATTAAATTCGTTCAACTTGTGCTTTTTAACTTCCAGGAATATGAACCGTGTATGAAAATCACGAAGTATATCGCTTTGATTGATAATCTGATGTTGTAAACTTCAGAAAGTTTTTATATAATATAAATAACTTGCGCGGTTAGAATCTTTTAATACCTATTGAGAATTAGTTGCTAATGTTAGTTAACGTAACAGCTTCTTCGGCTAGACATTTTCAATGTTCTATGTTTCAGATGGTCCACATTTTATATTTATGGAATATCATCAAAACTCATTTGGTTTTTGTCTAAACATTCTTTCCGTTGCTATGAATTACGAAGATTGAAATCTAAAATCAAAATTAACCTGAAATATACCTTTGTTTAGATGCAGTTTTGGTTTCATCAAGCTTTTGCAAAATCCGGATAACCGGAATGTTTAGTCATATTCTGCTGGTGAAATCGCGAAAAACAATGAACAATCGGAAATTCAAACTATTGCTTTGAGTGGTTACCCTGCAAATCTCAGTTTCTACACTACATTTGGAACTGACAATTATTGCATTGCATAATCTCACGTTTCACCTGCGCAATAACATCCAAACTCAGATTTAATGCATAATTTACACTCGAATTGGTTGTAAAACGCATTTCTAGGAACTTTTCTCAATAGGGCGAATCTAACAATGAGAGATTTTCTCCTCTCTCGCTCTCTTTCATTAATTACAGCGCTATTATAAAACTTTCGAGGGATTCTTTAGTGCAGATCGAAACACAACAGTGCTGGCAAGCATACTATACAAATAGTAGAATGAAAAACGTAAAGGTGATTGAAATATGAATGAAAGAGAATGTAATCAAAGAGAGTCTCTCAATGTTAGATTCGCCCTTATGAAAAATGTTCCTAGATTTATTCGTCTAATTTATTTGACATCTTTCTGTTCAATTCAAGCAATATTTTGATGAATCTTTATGTTTTGAGATTCTGGTTATTAACTTCGTAATGACCACAAACTCATTCAGAAAATTACAGCATTTGTGGAAAAAATAAATAAATGCTTAACCACCTCCACTGAAAACGTCAACAAAGTAGTCTCCGTTAGCAGCCGCGCTAAGACGCGCATTAGTGAAAAATTGATTATTTGTGTACAAAGAAGTAGGGCCAGTACAAAAGGCCGACGCAAATAAGGCCGAAGCACATAAGGCCGAAAATGTTCTACCCTACCACAAAAGGCCGAAAGTCAAAAAGGCCGAATCATAAAAGGCCGAAAGCCAAAAAAGCCGAATCGATCGAGGCCGAAAATTTACTAAACATTGAATTTATTAAAATTCAATCAATTTGCTTATAATACTGAACTTTAGGTTCCGTTTCCTACAAAATGTCTATGCTATAATAATTATAAATGTAACAAAGTCATGTTAAAAAACATAAATACAGCCCACTTTTGTACTGTTAAAAATGCGAAATGATGTATTCCGTGTTTAGCCCCAAGGAGGAATGAAATTTACTCATAAATATCTGCTTATTTTTAATTTTTATTGCATTACATGGCAGTTTTATTTCATTTTAATTGCAAAATGGCAGTTTAGTCCAAAAGAAGATAATCATGATAATAATTATAAAAATTATAAATTATAATTATAAAAATAAAAATAAAAGGGATAGTAATAAAAAATAATAATAATAGTAAAGGGAAATATGTTTGTCCTTTTTTTCTTAGACGCCAACAGAAGAGTAATGCTTTCAACAAAATTCAAGTCAGTGATATCGTCACTTTTCATTCTTTGATTTTTTCCAGATGGTTCCGTGATCCTTGTGGAACGTTTCCTTGTAAAATGCGGAAAATTCGTCCTTCAATTTCTTGTTGTTCGTTTCGCAATTCAATGATTATCCTGGTAATAAATAAATGATTGCATCCAACAACCTCTGTTCACCGCCGACGCCTCGCTTCGAGCGCATTGGTCGTTAATGGTAATTGTTCGCCTTGTGTTTCAACCAGAGGGCGGGATGAAACATTGCCCTGCTGTTGCTGTTTCGTCCTGAAACATAAGTTGCTTTGAAGTATTCAAGAAAGCCAGCCAGCATTACTGGCATGTCGTCCTTGATGCTCTCAAATGCTCCTGGGATTCTTGAATATGGTAGGAATGATAACGCCAGCAAAAAAAACGTTAGTTGAAACTCACCCAACGATTAATTTATACTAACTTGTAGGCGTTTAACAGCCATGTATACGTCCAAATCATTGGAATGCATGGTTTTCAACCCCCGGAAGCTCAGCTGCTTAATCAAATTTTGCGCAAAATGAAAGTAGCACAAATAAAATTCTGCTTCCGGAAAAATCTCTTTCATCACGTTTATGACAGCTTTCTCGAAATCAGAGATGATGAATTTTGGACGTAACTCAAGCTGTGCTTCTTGGCATATTTCCAGCAGTGCTTCAAATGCAAAGGAGTATGTTTCCTTGGTTTTGTTGTTCAGCAACATGAATACCAGCGGTACAACTCCGTCGTAATCCTGATAGGGTACAGATCCGTGGATGGAATACATTTGTGTAAATTTCAGAGGAACTGTTGCAAATGTATCGTCAACAAGCCAATACCGGGAAGCAGCTAAACGCTGAAGGTTTTGCAAAGTTTTTTTTTTTTTTACTTAAATGTTTATTTATAAGGCTCAAGTGCCGAAAGCATAACGGAGCCGAGTTCTTTTTCATTTTTACAACGAGAATAACTTACTTACTAGGTTAGCTTTGGAAAGCCGAAAAACTCGCGGCTTGGTCGAGGTTAGGGATTACAATGATTCGGGTAGGAGTGGGGAAGTAGGAATCTTAACGTTGGCTTTCAACAGCAGATTGGCGATGCTGTATTGTTGCTGTAGGTCTGGCGTAGATGTTGCATTGCGTTAAGCTGTAACGATACAATAGAAGCGGTATTACGGGGGAGGGGACGAGGTGGACATCTGTTTGTTTCAAGAACTTGTAAATTAGCCCCATATAGTCCAAGTCCAGCTTACCCAGCACGTCTCTGATATCTTCCTTCTCTGGTTTCCCTCGGGCCCGTAGGGATGCGCAAAAATCAGATCTGGCAATTTCGTAATCGAGGCAATGCCAGACAACGTGGTTGATGTCCTGATAACCTGCACCACAGCCGCATTGATTGGTGTCTGAGAGACCTATTCGATAGACATGAGAGCCTAACGAGTAGTGATTGGACATTAGACGACACATTACCTTGATAAAATCCCGGCTAATATCCAACCCTCTGAACCACGATTTTTTCGATACCTGTGGGAGAATGGAATGTAACCATCTGCCCAAATCCCCTGCATCCCATTTTTGTTGCCAGTTAATCAAGGCCTGTTGACGGAAAATAGCAAAAAAATCGTTGAAGGCAATTTGTCGATCATAAATATCGCCTGCCATAGCGCCCACCTTGGCAAGTGAATCCGCTTTCTCATTACCCGGAATGGAGCAATGAGAAGGGACCCAAACCAAGGTGATGGTGTAAGAATTGTTTGATAGGGCACTCAAAAGAGATCGTATTTCGCTAACGAAATACGGCGAGTGCCTTGCCGGCCTCATTGAACGAATAGCCTGAAGTGAGCTGAGACTATCCGTAAAAATGAAAAATTGATCAGAGGGAAGAGAGGCAATTCGCTCTAATGCATAGTGTATAGCCGCCAATTCTGCGACGTATACGGAGCAAGGATTTTGAAGTTTGAAGGAGGCGCTATGAATTTCGTTAGAAACACCAAATCCAGTGGAATCATTTGTTTTTGACCCGTCGGTGTAAAACTTTCTGTCACTTCTGATATGGCCAAACTTGCTTGCAAAAATTGATGGAATGTACTCCGAACGGAGTGGATCTGGTATTCCACGAGCTTCTTGCTGCATGGTTGGATCAAAAACTACAGTAGAACTAGAGAAGTCTTGGGAGTAATCACGATTAGGAACGTTCGAAGAAGGGCTCACCTCCAGAGTCATGTACCAATGGTACAATGTCATGAATTTAGTTTGAGGATTTCGTTCGATTAGGTTTTCAAAATTCTCAATTACCAATGGGTTTAGCAACTCACAGCGGATGAGGAACCGGAACGATAGCTCCACAAAACAATCTGATCAAGGAAGAACTCCTTCTAATACCTCCAAACTCATAGTATGAGTTGAGTTCATGCAGCCTAACGCGATACGAAGACAACGGTACTGGATTCGCTTCAGCTTCAGAATATGAGTATTCGCGGCGGATTGAAAACAGAAGCTACCGTACTCGAGAACCGACAGAATCGTTGTACGATACAGCTTTATCAGATCTTCCGGGTGGGCTCCCCACCATGTTCCGGTGATAGTACGCATGGAGCTTATTCGCTGCTGGCATTTCGGATGCAGATACTTAATGTGCTTTCCCCAGGTGCATTTAGAATCGAACCAGACCCCTAGGTATTTATAAGAAAAACTTTGAGTTATTATTTTACCCATGAGTTGAAGCGGTATATGTGCTGGATCACGCTTCCTAGAAAAAAACAACTAACTCTGTTTTCTCCGGGGAGAATTCGATACCCAGCTTTACAGCCCAGGTAGACAAATTGTCTAGGGTATCCTGCAACGGTCCCTGCAGGTTGTTCGCCCCTGGTCCTACAAATAAAACAACGGCGTCATCCGCAAGCTGTCTTAGCGTGCAATTTTCCATGAGGCAGCTATCGATGTCTCTAACATAAAAATTATAAAAAAGGGGGCTTAAACAAGAGCCCTGGGGGAGACCCTTGTAGCTAATTCGTGAAGTTGTCGAAGACCCATGAGAAAAGCTCATATGTTTCTCAGACAACCAATTGTACAAATAGTTGTTTATTAATGGTGAAAGGCCACACTCGTGGAATTTGTCTGAAAGGACGTCTACACAAACTGAATCAAAAGCCCCCTTAATGTCCATGAAAACTGAACCCATTTGCTCATTTTGAGCATAGGCCAGCTGTATTTCTGTTGAGAGCAGCGCAAGACAATCGTTCGTTCCTTTGCCTCTGCGGAAACCAAATTGTGTATGAGATAGAAAGCCATTAGATTCAATCCATTTGTCGAGCCGATGGAGAATCATCTTCTCTAGCAGCTTCCGTATACACGACAACATCGCAATTGGACGATAAGAGTTGTAATCCGACGCGGCTTTCCCGGGTTTTTGTATAGCTATAACTCTAACCTGCCTCCATTCATCCGGAACAATATTGCTTTCCAGGAACTGATTAAATAAGTTTAGCAAGCGCTTCTTTACGACGTCTGGGAGGTTTTTCAACAAGTTAAACTTGATTTTATCCATTCCTGGTGCAGAATTGTTGCATGACAGAAGAGCAAGTGAGAATTCGAGCGTAGAAAAGGGCGCATCTATTTCGTTACGATTGGTTTGAGTGTCGCGAGCAATTCTTTGCACCGGAACCGAATCTGGGCACACTTTCTTGGCGAACGCGTAGACCCACCGGGAAGAGCTTTCCTTGTCTTCATTCACCGACGACGCATTTCGCATTCTTCTCCCGACGGTCCAAAGAGTTCTCATCGACGTTTCACGCGATAGCCCTTCGACAAAGTGACGCCAATATCCGCGTTTCTTGGCCTTGGCGAGGCTCTTAAACTTACGCTCAAGAGCAATGTACCGCTCGTAGTTATCTCGCGAACCGCGCTTCCGATATGCTTTAAACGCGACTGATTTTTCACGGTAGACCTCAGTACATTCGTCATCCCACCACGGAGTGGGCGAACGTCGGCGAATTGTTGATCCTGGTACCGGTCTGCGCTGTGCGTCGATCGCACATTTGAGGATTAACCCGGATAAAAACCGATACTCTTCCAACGGAGGAAGGACTTCGACCGATTGCTCGCCATCGATGATCGCTTCAGCGTATTTACCCCAGTCGATGCACTTCGTGAGGTCGTACGCAATGTCGATCGAGCGAGATTGACACGAACCATTGGTGATAGAAATTTTGATAGGCAGGTGATCACTACCATGGGGATCTTGAATCACTTTCCACGTGCAATCCAATGATAATGAATTCGAACAGATTGAGAGGTCTAATTTGCTTCCAGGGTTTGGAGGTGGAGCCACGCGTGTTACTTCCCCAGTATTCAAAATAGTCAAGTTGAAGTAGTCCATGAGGTCTAGTATCAATGCAGAACGGTTGTCGTCGTACGGTGACCCCCAGGCTGTACCGTGAGAATTAAAATCTCCTAAGATCAACCGTGGCTCTGGCATTGCGAGGCAAATAGTTGAAAGGTCCCTGCGGGATATTGCCGTATTCGGCGGCAGGTATATGCTGGCTATACTAAAACTTTTGCCTCGAATAGTCACTTGGCATGCAACTACTTCAGGGCCTGTCATCGAGGGGAGATCAATTCTATAAAAGGAGTGGAGCTTATTAATCCCCAACAGCACCCCTCCATATGAGTCCCCTCGATCCTGCCGAATAATGTTAAAATCGTGGAAAGAGAAATCTTTATCAGAAGAGAGCCATGTTTCACAGAGAGCAAATACGTCACAATGAGATTTGTGAACTAAAAACTTAAAAGCTTCCAAATTGTTTAGAATACTTCTACTATTCCATTGTAGTGCTTCGATCATATCCCCGACCTCATTGGATAAATTATCCATCGAAAGATATGATCGAATCAAGGCCATTTTTAAGACAGTTTCTTTAGGAGAGGTTTTACAAATGTAAGGATCATGTTGATGAGGTTTCTCGTTGTTAGTGAGACCTCGAAAATGGTGAAGATGAATTCCACAATCCCAGAAAGAGACATTTTTTCAGAGTCTTCGACTTGACACGGTCGAGATTCCGGATGTCTTGGTAGTTGGCGTCCTGGGCAAAAAACTGGAACAACTGGGGTTTTAGATGTTCCCGGAAGTGGCGGAAAGTCACTATCCAGAGGTTTAAAACCTGGAGGAGAAACTTTTTTTGTATTGCCACCACTTCTTGGATTGTTCAGAGGAGGGTGTGGAGCATGTTCTACAGTCAGCGCGTTTTGAGATGCTTGCTGACGGTGCCGTTGACTTCTTGCTGTAGCGCGCTTTCTCTTCGCTCCCGTCTGAACAACAGAGTACTCCTCAGCATCCTCAAAGTCTGAGCCATGATCATCAATGGGCAGGGAAGAAAAGATATTGTTGTCAGGTTGGGCTGGTGGAACAGCGGCCGGTGCGATCTTTTTAAGTATTTCGGCATAAGAGCGCTTTGACCGCTGCAGCAATGCACGAATTTCATGTTTCTCCCGCTCTATATACTTCGGGCATGCAGAGAGATCATGTGGAGCTTTCCCACAGCATATACACTTGGGGTCCGTACTGCAGGGACCCTCCACATGTTGCTCACCCCATTTGCCGCATCGTGCTTTGTTACAGCAGTAAGGTGCAGTATGACCAAACTGCTGGCACTTATCACAGTGCATGACCGTCGGTATATAGAGGCGAACAGGTAACCAAAGCTTCCCCAACACGAGGAAATTCGGGAGGGCAGCTCCAGAGAAGATCACACGATACGAGTTTGAAGGCCTTTTTTGCCGTCGGAGGACACATGGTTCATTTGCCTGACATCAAGAACCTGAACTGGTGGAACGGCACGATTTTTAAACCCACCAGTTCCATGAGCCTTGATGTCCAGGTGAACCAAACAGCAACCAATCAACGCTGAACTTTCCGACCGAAGACTCACCAAAGGACATTTTCTTTCCCCATCATAAATGACAAACAGCAAACCTTTTTTTTTTTTTCATATTAATTGCAACAATGAAGCAATATTTAATACTTTATTTCATTCAATCATTCCTCAATTCAACTGTTTTTTTTTTGTGTTTGTTTCCTGTTCTCGCAAATTGTGTTTGTTTTTACTCTTGAATCTCTCATTTTATTTCAATCTATTATGTATATTTTTTTTTCTTTTGAGTGTGTATCTGTGTGTTTTGCTCCGGTTTTTTTTTTCTTGTCTCAATGAGTTGCTCTTATTATCCCTTTTGTGTTGTTTTGTTTGTTTTATGTGTCATCCATATAATTAAAGGTTTTTTGTTCTCAATACAATAATATGAATTTAGGGTTTTTTTGCTCTTTTTTTTTTTTGTTTGGATTTTTTTCTCATTCGCTTTCTGGCTCATGCACTGATTTTTTTTTATCTCAATTTCAATTGATTTTTGTTTAGTTTTTTCATTCTCTTTATTCTCAGTTTTTATGTTATACAGCTATACTCCTTAACCTAGAAACTTCCTCCTTACACATGTAGGGTTGTTTTCATCTGTTTTTTTTTTTTTACTGTTGCACATTTTGACGATTTGTTTCTGTTTTCGTGTATGTAGTTATTATCCATTTGTAGTTCGCGTTCATGCAGCGCATTCATTCGATTGCATGTCTTTGCCCGACACACAAGCACACACGCGCTCGCCTTCAGTAGAAGTATAAATTGATAGAACCACTCCACTGTGTGTACCATGCGTTTGCTTTCGTTCAAGTTTTTCAAACTTAATTCATTCTCTTGTTTGCTTGTGTTTTAAAACATTGATTCTTATGCCTTACTGTTTGATAAAGGTTTTTGTTGCTTCATAAAAAATAATAATAATAATTTCCATAATCATAGGTGATACGAAAAAGAAACTAACGTTCAATTAAAATGGTTTTGTTTTAAATTAAAACTTGGTCTCGTGTGTGTATGTGTGTTTCTAACCTTAACATTTTGATTAGCTATTTACAAAAGATTGGGAAAACGTAAAGGGCACTTAATAAAGAATAATAAGGAAGATAATAAGCAAATGTTTCAATAAATAAAAATCTGCACGTTTAATTTTTAAAAAAAAAACTGTAAAGTAATAGTCTAATTACATTATGTACAATCTTCAGCTTGATTTTTGTTCCCAAGACAGAGCGATTCGACTCCGTTGTTTGGATTTTTTTCTTGTTTTTTGTTTTTACTTTATTTTAAAAGTAGTTTTAAATTATCTGCTTCTTTTTTCTTCCTGCTGTGAAATAAGGGATTTCAGAACGGATTGATAATTTCACTTTTTCTTTGTGTGTTTTAAAGTACGGTTATGTTGCTTGCTCCTAACTTCATGCATCTCTGCGCTTAAAAAGAATATTTTCGATCTCACTTTTGTTTACAATCATAATCAGCTTTCGTTTTTATATATTTTGTCTTCTGCTGTCTCTCATGCATGCACTTGTCTCGAAAAAGACGATGTTTGGTAAAATTTGGAATTTCCTCATCGGGCCCTATCAAACTTTGTAAATTCCGTTTTGTTTCAAGTGTCAACTATTTACAAAAAGAAGAAAGAAAAACAAAATATCGAAAAACCCCCCAAACCATCCCGTATCAAATTGAATGCCATGCAGTTTTCAAATCTATCCTGGTTTCCCTAGTATTCCCCCCGGTAGGTATTCCTTGATAAATTCTTCGATTGGTTTGTCTCGTTATTACTTTTCCGTTTCTGAGTACTACACTCTGATTAGATTCAACCATGCTAACAATTGGAACATTACAATGTTTTGCTTCTTCTTTTCATCTATTTTCTTGTTTTTTTGTTTGTTTTGTTTTTGGGTATGTCAGTGTCTCCTATCCACTAAAAACGCAATGTCTTCCTGTTTGGCTTGTTTAGATTATTGTTTGTCTCCCAGCAACTACACGTGCATATCATCCTCATTTCCATCCAAAACAATACATCGGGAGGGAATCTGATTGTTGCT
The DNA here is from genome assembly GCA_024533555.2 of Aedes koreicus. Classification (NCBI taxonomy): domain Eukaryota; kingdom Metazoa; phylum Arthropoda; class Insecta; order Diptera; family Culicidae; genus Aedes; species Aedes koreicus. The sequence continues at coordinate 63,473 of JAHHFK020003287.1, forward strand.
TCTGGCCAGCCAGCCGGCCAGCTCGCTTCGAACCGTCCTCCGATGCGCGCCCGTGGGAGGAGGAAAAATAGAGATCCTCGTTTTTTTTTTTTAGGTTTTCCTTAGTAAAATATCAATGCTCTGCTTAGTAATTTGCACACGGTGTCTCCTCCCCGTGGCGCGCAACGCTATTTTTTCGTTTTATAAAACTCTATCCGTACCTAGAAATAGTTACTACTCTTACGGGTTTAAACTTTGTACAGTTGTGTAAACTGATCTGCCTCTTTTACTGCTTGTGTTTTTAGTAGTTTTCTTGTCTCTCACTTAGTATGTAGTAGTACTAGTTGTAGTAGTAGTAGTTGTTGTGTAGTTGCTGTAGTAGCTTACGCTTCCAGTAGCACCTTGTGGATGGTGGTGGTTGAGGAGGAGGAAGAGGACGAGGTGCTCGCCGAGGGATGAATTCCGTGGCGGGCTGGTGAAGGCGAGGGAGATTTTTTCGACAGGTTCAGTGGGGCATCGGTGGTACCGGAAGTGGAGGAACCACCGGCAATGTCCACTTGCAGTTCGATCAAACGAGGAGAGGGAGAAGGGGCCGTCACCACGGATTGTGGAGATCCAATGGAGCCGGTGGTGGTGCTGCTGGCTTGCTGGGCCATGACGACCATCGGCGGGGAGATCGATGTTGAATGTGGTGACTGGAAGTAGCGGATGCTAGTACTGCTGCATGCGGTACTGGAAGATGAGGAAGTGTCAGCACTTCCGGTGGAATTGAGCGATGGGGATGGAGTTTGCTGGCGGGTTGTGGTTATGACACTCGTTGGACCACTTTGCCACCTGCTGTTGCTGCCGTTGGATGAGAACGGACATCCACTGCCGGAGGAAGATGAGCTACTGCTACTGCTACTGCTCGAGGTTAGCGGTGAGACGGATGAGGATCGTGGACTACATACTAGGAGGCCACTCCGGTACGGACCCTGCGCTTCGGAGTGGTGCTGATTTTGATGAGCGTGTTGCGATTCTCGCATGATGTAGTTGTGGATGATGTCGGAACGTTTCATCTGTTCCGGTGTCATTGTGGGTTGTTCCATGAGGGATTTCGCCAGCACCGAGTGCGTGCTGGATAGGGAAGACGACTGATGGCTGGCGGGAGGTGTCGCCGAGTGATGTTGTTGTTGTTGTTGATGATGATGGTGGTGGTGGTGGTGAAGGCTTTGGTGTGGTGATTGATTCAACGGCCTCGTTAAATGCATATGCAGCTGGGATTGTGGCTGCTGAGGGGAGGGAGATTGCGCTGCTCCCATACTGCTACAATGCGACGAGACCACCGACGGAGACGAGCTGGACGATGGTTTGGGTGAATGTGATGAAAGAGTGATTGTTGACGACGAGGATGAGCTGGAAGCAGGCTCGGCTTCACTTTCGCGTTGGCGCATTGCACGGAATTTCTTGTGTGGTTTGTACGCTTCGTCCATTAGACTGTTGGTATCGTACAGTGGCGGTGCCTGCAGGACACGCTTCAGAACGGGCATATTCTCCACGATGTGGCGTTTGTCATCCGATTGATCCTCCAGGGAAGATCGTGGACTTGAACAAGACGACGATCCACTGCTGACTGGTTTGTGGTCGTGTTTCTCGTTTCCAGACTCAATGCCGGAATCGGTGGGAGAGTCCAGCTTTCGGTATCGGACGTGATGAGTTCCAACCGATCGGATAACGGGAGTAATGGTCAATCCGTTCTGCGCCAGATGCGCCGTTCCACCAATGATATCATCTTCAGCTGACGAACCGGAACTTGCCCGATGGCGGATAGGACACTGACCGGACAGAGTAGCTGCCAGCAGGGGTGCCGAAGCACTGAGTGATGAAGGAGCGTGAGAGTAGTCCGAGGTGGTTTCCGTCGATTCCGTGCTGGATACCGAACCCATCGGACTCTTGGCCATATCTTCTACATTATTGCCATCGCAGCTCCACGTGTTCGAGCTGGGACTCTTGGCTAGCTCTTCTTCAGCATTCCACATGTGCTGCCGCAGCAGCTCTTTGTGTTCCGTCCGGAAAACAACCAACTTCTCCGTGTGTAACGTGCTGAGCGTCCTTAGGTCCGGTAATGTTCGCAGCAGTTCCTGCATGAATTCCGGCTTATCGGGCCGATTTTGCGATACGATCGACTGAAGACAAGCCTTCAGCTTCGAGTACATCCTCTCGATCAGTTCCACATTCCTTAGACCCGGTCGATCGGGTGTTATTAGCACGATGGCACAGAATAGACCGATTTCCGCATCCGTCAAATTCATCGAGTTCATCCGTTCGGCAAAGTTAAACGTCGAATCGACCAGGAAACGTGCGTTCGCACCATTCTGAATCGTATCACGGCGCATCACCTGCCCGTTCAGGCAGATGATCGAATTGATCTGTGAGTCGAACATGCAAATCAGCCGCACAAACAAAGCATCGAACAGGCCGGCCTTCAGCAGGGTGAACTTATCGTCCTGGGTCAGCATTTGGAAGCCGGGAATCATGCCGGCAAAGTCGATCACGCCACGAATTACATGGGCAAAGCGTTGACTAAACTCCTGTTCCGATTGAAGTTCCGGCGCCGGGTTCAGTGGGCAAGCCTGTAAGTAAAAACGAAACAGAACATTCGTGAGTCTAACTATTTAGCGAATAGATACAAAGCGAACGCGGAAATAGGGCCGATAAATCACCACGCGCCTCCATTCGACTCCCATTGATAACGAGCAAACACGCGCACGAGCGCTCTCGGTCGCCTACGCAACCACGCGGAAATGTTATTTCGCTTCCTCGATCTAGTACTTCGTGTAGCGTTTTCGGGTACCTTTGTGCGCAGAATTACATCACAGTAGCCAACCTACGAAAGCGACGATGATGATGATGATGATTGATGATGATGGCGTCGTTGACTTGGTGGATGACGTCCGTTCTATGGTTGCTCGCGCGCGATAAGGGGCACTCACACTCTCGCACACTCAAACGCAAACGGCAGCTAGCAAAGCAGGGGAAAATGTGAGTGCTCTCGGAACGGTCGGTCATTCGCTGCTGTGTTGTTGGGGTTGGAAGAAAAATGCTTCCTAATGCTGACCTTGAAAACTTATTGATATATTATGACTGTATGTGAGACGACTGACTGTACGGGGTCGGGGGGAATTCTATTCGTGCAAAACTATTTTCGGTCAATTCAAGGCCGACGACGTCAATCGTCGTCGTCCGTCGTGGGGATGAAAAATTCAGTCCTGTTGGCCGTGTTCTTGAGATTCGAGCTGAGATTGACCTTTATCAGGGAACGGAACCGTTTTGTTGTTCGCTGCTACTGCTGCTGTTATTATTGTGGCTAGCGATAGTCGTCAGGGGGAAGCGATGAACATTTTTCAAGGCATTCTTTGCTGCTGTTGTTGTTGTTGTTGTGTGGCAACGGCCGCGCGCGTTGGTGATTAATTATCAACACGCGGTGTGTGCGATATTGTGTGGCACACGCAATACATTTTCATACTTTGTGGTTTTAAGAACGCTATAGTCGACCGTTTGACTGGCTGGCTTGTGGTGGTGGCGAAGTGAGTGACCCACCATGTTCTGTGGTGGTGGTGGTGGTGGATCGATATGACGTCGTCCTCGCACGTAGGCAGAGCGCGCTTGGCATCAGAAAACGAAACGAGCCAACGTTCTTCGCATCGAGAGGCACTAACATACCAAGCGCCCAAGGTCGACGAACTGGGTTCAAGGTTTCGGCAGCAGTTTTTTTTTTGTCTTCTCTTTTTTTTGGCGTATTAGCTTTTCGAACGCGCGCTTGCAAGAGTGTGTGGTAGATTTCGTTCTTGTTTTTTTTTTTTGTTCATTCGGGGGGTCTCATCAAATTTTTATTGGAGCTTCTTCATACGCTCGCTCGAGACGGTTCGCTCGATACATAGATAATTTATTTGGCCTTAAGCAAGAGCAGCAGTCTGGAGAGGCGCGATGGAAGCGCCATGGAAGAAGGCTAACTGGAGAAGAAGCGCGAAACGATTATCACGTGGAAGAGGGTTCAATTGCACGATCTCGGAAGGACAATGAACTTGGCGGATTTGTTCGATGACTGTGGAGAAGTTGAAATTTTCGATGAATTGAGGTTGAGAATGATAGAATTGCAAAGTTTCGGGAGTGAGTTCTACTGAATTCTGTGACAATTTATAAGTTTAAGATTTATCTGAGACAAACGTTGGATTGCGTCTCCTTTCAAAAGTAGTACGGTCGTTGGATTTGTCTCAATGTTTTTCTGTGGATGTCGAATGGTTTTCGATTTTCAATACGTGTTCGTTTGATACAGGAAAATGCAAATTCTAAATTGAGTTCGGCTAGCAAAGGAGCGTTCTGTTATACTGTTAAGACATATTTTGGTATTGTTGCTGCGAAATAATCTCGTTCTGACATCCAATATTTTGTTCGAGAAATGTTAATGTAAAATGATTCGTACTCAAAAATCAAAATTTAGATTCTCAAATTTCAGCATTATTCGTGGAAATCAAAAGATGATCTTATTGTTTTATAAATGGTGTCTGTAACTTCTAAAGTGGAGACTGAAAAATAATGAATTTGTTTCAGATGGCAATTCATGTTAGTTTTACGCTATAGCTAAAATTACAGCTATTTACTGCGTGGGAAAATGAAAGACAATCCTTGGAGGACAGGACCATTTTGTATGAAAATCGGGCTTTGGTCTTATTGTATTGTCCGAAATTGTAATTCAAAAGATTCTCGCTACAGAACATGTTGATGTTTTTCGAAGGTGAAAAGTATCCTGTAGGATACAACATATGAATGCCCTATTCCATGCCAACTGTATTCGGGCAAAGATTTCAAATATTCAGGTGTTCCGTACGATATATACGGAGCTAAATATCATACGTTTAAGTGACGTTGGAATAGGTGTGACATTCCAGAGATTCTCAACTCTTGGGTTGCCGAATTTCCTATCGAGTTATCACTGTCTGACTCCCGTGGTGAAGCTGCTTGCAATTGTCAACTCCAGAGTTGCGCGAATCTTTCCCATAGAATCACACACGGAGAGTTGGCCTTAGATTGAATGCACATACAAACTTTTCTGATGTTTCTAGTTCATTCAAAACCGGATCAAGGTGATTTTTTCTTCTCAATCTTAATCGAGAAGAAAGGCATTAAACATAACTGTTTTTATTTCGACATCTGCACACGAAATCTTTACAGGATTCCGATGATTAAACTAAATGCAGTTCTTATGGCTAATCAAAAGAATTCTACGAAAACTATCAACTATCTTTAGAATTCCTAGAAACAATTTAAGATGGTCAAAAGTTGGGGAAGCAAATATTGAGCTGAAGGGGCGAACTTTTGCGTTGAAGGAGCGATTAGCTCTCAATGTTTGGGATTTTGCTTCAGTCAATTTCTCTCCAGTAAAATGTTTGCATTCTATGCAGAACAGTTTAAATAGAATAGAAAAGAATGTTTTTAATTCACTCGGCATTTTTCAATTCATTCGTGAAAATTCTTATACGAGTAAACATAGTTTTCTTGAAATATTTCCACAAATACCTTGTTTTAATTGTAATTTGATTGAAATTTGAAATCTCAAAAAAAATTAAATCATCTAGCAGATCGTCTTTTAAAAACTTTTGGAGTTATAATTTGGATTCTTTTTTTTAAAGTGAAAAGTTAGATGAAAATTATTTGGAGATATAATCAAATAATTATAGAATCATTCTTTATGTTAGTTTGAATGAGCTCCGAAGAGCGCCGCGAAGAAAGACATAAATCATAACTGTTTTTTTTTTTTTTCAATTTATGCACACGGAATCTTGACAGGATTGCAATAATTTAACGAAATGCAGCTCTTAAGACTCGTCCAATGAATTCTACGCAAATTGCACAAGGAATATCAATTATCTTTAGAATTCCCGGAAACAATTTAAGATGGTCAACAGTTGGGTAAGCAACTTTTGAGCTGAAGAAGCAAACTTTCCCCAGATATTTCGACAAAGATTTTTCATTAGGGCCTAACTGACAAACGTAAACAAAGGCTTTTTCCGGGAATTTCTCGTTATTGAAAACTCGCCTTATCAATCCACTACGGCCATTTCGAAGAGGAAGATTTCACCTATCCGATTGAATTGGAGGCTTACATGGGTAGCCTTTGTGCCACGAGAAATTTACGGAAGAAGCCATTGTTTACGTTTGTCAGTTAGGCCCTAAAGAAAAATCTTTGTCGATTTGACGGGATGTCTCAGTAAATTTCTCTCCAAAAAACTGTTTCTATTCTATGCCGAAACGTTGAAATAGAATAGAATAGAATTCTTTAAATTCACTATGCATTATTCAACTGTGATTTGAAATTGGGGTTTTTTTTTCAGAAGAAGAACTGAGATCATCTGCTAAATCGGCTTTTGAAAGCTACTGGAGAATATCAAGAATCTATCTATATTATAATAATTTGAATAAGCTTCAAATACAGGTACGATCTACGGTGGAGTGCAGATGGAAGACGGAACGTGGAGGCGGCGAATGAACCCCGAATTGCACCAGTTGCTGGGAGAACCTCCCATCGTACACATCGCAAAAATCGGTCGACTACGATGGGCTGGGCATGTCGTAAGAATGCCGGACGACAGCCCTGTGAAAATGGTTCTCGAAAACGAACCGACAGGTACGAGAAGAAGAGGCGCGCAACGAGCAAGGTGGATCGATCAAGTAGAAGGCGACCTGCGGACCCTCCGCAGACAGCGAGGCTGGCGAGGTACAGCCATGGACCGATTACAATGGAAACAACTTCTGTGTACAGCAAAGGCCACACCGGCCTTAGTCTGATTGGTAAGGTAAGTCAAATACAGGTGGGGAATTATCGTGTGGTGTTCCAGAAGTGTGTTTCTTATAGTGATTGAAATTCGTTTAATCTCAAACTATGGCTTATAATAGCTGGTAGGGTCAGAAGAGTAGGCAAATAAGCATCCAGTTTGTCATAAAATTTGATGGATTTAACCTTCAATCCACACTTCCACATTGTTTGAGATTTGCTTCAGAACCTCCCGTGATTACTGAGCTGAACCAGCTGAGGCTGAAAAACTCCCCAAAACATAAAGTTAATCCAAATGAATTGAGCTGTCTGAGAAAACAGGGTCCGGCAATTGAACTGCTGCATTACTTCAACAGTCATTATTAAGTTGCACACGAAGCTGTATTGGACGACCCCTCGTCGCTTTGTTTACATTGTGCTCTGGCTGTCAGGGGATGTATGTGTTACTTTTGTAATCGAGTGTCATCCGGAAAACTTGAGCTCGAACAGAAACTTGGCGCTGTGGTTGCCTTGTTCCGAGCTGGAAAACGGCAGAATGGCATAGTTCGTGAGCTCTCCAATTAACGTGTGCGCAGAAGTTTTGTACACCGTGCAGTCAAAAGATACCTGGAGACCGGAGACCGGAGACCTGGAGACCCCAAAACGGTATGGTGGGTGACGTCGAGCTACTGCGGTGACACCTGTCATGGTGAAGATCGTCAAGAGGCGCTTTAAGTGAAATCCTCGACGTAGTGCCACTAAATTGGCGGAGGGTCTGAACGTTTTGGATCCTGTAAGATACACTTAAGCCCTACAAGATCCAGAAGGCTGAAGATCTTTCGGTGACAGGATACAAGAACGGTTAAAACGAGTGAAGGGGGCCGCCAAAGGAAGGTTCCCAAGCAGCACACAACAGTCAAAAATGGTTGCAGCAACATGATTGTGGCTTAATTGAGTGACAAAGCAGTTACCTCAACTGGTTTGTAACAAGTGTGCTACTAGGGTTGGAGAATACCATGTTTACCGACGAGAAACTCTTCACTGAAGGCGCTGACGGCCACCAGGCGACTGAAACCAGCATTCACCCGTGATGGCCGGACTCCGCTGGTTTTTGTCCTTGAAGAAGTGAAGATCATCCAAAATACATGTCGGGAAATAGATCTACAGAACGTCGTCGAACGCCGGCTCACAAAGCGAAGAGAACCCAACTCTGGATTGCGGAACATTTTCCAGTGTTCATTTCGAACTCGGAGTGACCGGCGAGTTCGCCGGACCTGACACCAATGGACTTCGCTGTCTGAAGTACGTTGGAGGCCGAAGTCTGCTTTATAAAACACGAGAGGTGTGAAAGTCCTGAAGCGACATCTGGCGGCAGGTTGGGATTAAATATCACAAGAGCACCTGCGGGGCTCGTACGATGTGTTCCTCGATCATCCGCGGCGAGTGGTTAAACTCAAGTGCGACGATGTTGAACTTGACCAGTGAATTCCCAAAACGTGATTTGTTTTCAAGTGAAGTTGAATGAATTTGAAATAATATGTTTTGCACTTTAATTGCCGAACCCTGTACATTTTTAAGTTGTATAGTAGTCACTTAAAATCGCTAGTTCGATTTATTGGATAGAGCTCTTTCATATCTAGTCAAACACAATGTTAGACGACGTGGAACAAGGGGTAAGACAGCTCCTTACCGCGAGCAATTTCAGAGTTGCTTTTGAGGTAGCTCGAGTAACTCACGCTGCTCAGCAAGCGAGCACTGTAACTTGTTTTCTCTCTGTTTTTTTTTTCACAGCAGCTGTCAAACAAATCGCTCGCTAGTACATGAGCTGTCGTGTGTGCACAATTGTATACAAGCTATTCCTCTATTTAACTCTGATTTTGAAAATAACCTATATTCGCTCAAACTGCATATCTGCTCCTACAATTTGATATCGTATTTACTACAACTTGTCTTTTTCGAAAAGTTATTTTCATGTCTCCAATTAAGTCATACTTTGAATAAACCCACCACCGGTTTGACCTACTATTAGCTATTACAGCATCATTCCGCCAGACGGTCAGACTATGAACGGGTACTGCGGAACAAGGGCAAGAGAAGAGACAAACGAGCTCAGTCCAACTCAAACTTCAAGCTTCTTAGAATTGATGTTTAGCAAATTACCAATCTAAAAATACCGTTGCCACACCTGATAATTGGACTTCAGTAAAGCCATCCGTATCACGTATCACATATCAAATATTCCTAGAACCCTCATAGTCGTGAAAGAGGGCTCGCCGTTGTTCCACCTTCTGTTGCCATTAGCGGAATGTCCATTATTTTTTTCAAACAAATTATAAGTCAAACTTTTTAAAGCCTTGGCAACCGATAATAATCGATTAAGATTGATTCGATTTTAAGCTACATTGAGTTACTCGCGAGTTACTCAGAGTAGAGCTGTCTCACCCCTAGACGTGGAACTCCTATTTAAGCAATGTGTCATTAAAGTCCTCGTCAAAACTCATTTGCCATTCTCAGAGGATACTACTCGAAAGCGTTAGGATTCTCAAATTCAGTTCAAGGCTAGGAGTCAATAGATTTGTTCAACCAGAGATCTTGAAAATTGAGGCTTGAAATCCAGGTTTAGAAATATGTCATTAGAGTTCTCCTCAAAACTCATTTGCCATTCTCAGAGGCTAGTTCTCAGAAGCGTTAGGATTCTCAAATTTAGATCAAGGCTTGGAGTCGTCGTCATATTTTTATAATCTGAGCTTTTGAAAATGACGCTATGAAAAGTCGCTTTTAGGAAATTGATATTCAGGCTTTTAAAAAATATCTCCATTCGATATCATATTTGCCTTTTGAATGCTCAAAATATTCCTACTGGTTTATCATTATCAGCCAAAAGTGATTATATTGGAATCAACAAATTAACTGAATTTCATAAATTTATGAGCAGCTAGCTTTCAAAAACAGTCCTTCTCGTTTTCCATTTTAAGCATATTTACCTCTATATTAGATAGATTGATCGCAGCAAGCACTGCTCGTGGACGGTTGAGTTTTGTCGAGCTGTCAGGTTTTTTCGTGTTGCTCCACGGTTGTGAAGTGTTTAAGTTAAAACGCTGTTTTAATATTAATTGAGACTGATGAACTGTCGGAGTCAAAAGCTTCAGTGATGGGTCGCGGAAAGTGAAGGAAGACTACTGAAGACGATCGAAAAGAAGAGGGCTACGTGTTGATGAGGAGCTACGGAAAAATACTAAAACCGGAACAAACGGACCATGATCAGGAAGGAAAAATCATACATTATTGGTGAGATCTATGCAGTTATAAGTAAATATTAAATTCATACTACTAAATACGTGCCATTATCAGGACAGAACATGTTGCGGTAATGGAAGTTTCAACATAAAACAAATATCCAATTGACGTTAGTGTTGCGTTTATGCGGGGCTTATTGTAAGTGAAAGTGACCTCGGAATAGACGCGAGTGACCAGGCATTCTGAAATGGGTCACAGGATCACAACAGAGCTATCACCTTTCAACTCCCGGGCTGAGAATGTTCACAGTATGCGATTGGAATAAGAACGATATAATTGATAGCTGCAGACATTTTTCTTCCATGAAAGCGGTGCCGGACAGTGGAGTTGACTTGACACACACCTCTATTCTAGACAGAATTTAGTCATCATTCCGAACGAAAAATAAGCCCGTTGATGTCGGTCCGTACGTTGGTTAAAAATGAAGTTCGCAGCTCTCTACCAGGTCTCTTGATTTAGAGATTCTTTTCCTCAAATTCGTATTTCGTCGCAGGATCTCCTGCTAAAACATCCCATGTTTTGCTTGAGAGATCGGATTGTATTAGACTTAGATCATTCAAAGAGAGAATCGCGGCGAAAAAATCGCCGCGATGAGATTACATGGCGGCTTATGGGAGCACAAAAACCGACGCGAATAAAAAACGCATTGCGTCGGTTTGAGCGCTCCCTAAACCGCCATGTTATCTCATAGTGGGTTTAGAAAAGTTTCCATGATTTGCTTGATGATTTTGACATAATTAGACTTGGTTTCTAGAAGAGAGAATCGATGAAGAGGATGGAACAAAGCAGGAAGGCCCTTTTTCAGCTCTCTACAGAAGCGAGATTGGAGGGGCATCCTTGGTACTTGGAAATCGGCAGTCAACACTTGTCGCTGAGTGGCACGATAATTGTGAATCTGAAGTATTTAATTGGCAAAATGCGCAACAATGTCTGCTTCTAGATATGCTGCATACTCAATTAGAAGTGTTCGTATTTGAAGTAACTTTCTTTTGAACCATTGTCAAATTGGGGATCTGCTTTTTGTATCATTTTTTGTAGCGGAATCTTCTTCTTCTTTAGCATTTCAAGCTTATTGCTTCCACAATTAGCTTATTGCTTGCTCTCAACTTAGTGTTCTAAATGCACTTCCACAGTTATTAATTGAGAGCTTTCGATGCCAAGTACCATTTTTTGCATCAGTATGATTGTGTGGCAAGTACAATCATACCCTATGCCCAGGGAGGCGAGAAATTTTCCTTTACGAAAAATTCCTAGACCAGATCGGGAATCGAACCCAGCCACCTCCAACATGGTGTTGCTTTGTAGCTGCGCCTTTACCGACTGAGCTAAGGGAGGACCAGCGTAGCGGAATGGTTCCGTCAAAATGGTGACGAACCAGCCAACAACAACAATAAATTCTATCAAATGCAGTAACAGTCGCCATAAATCACGATTTTGTTACAAACTAAATTTAGAAAAATAAAATATGAAACAGAATTGAAAACTGTTTCAATGCATCCGCAATTCAGGAAAGTTTACATCATCAAGTTGGGCTCAATTTTCGATTTGTCAAGGCTCTATTTTCGATCTTATATTTGCGTTTGACGTCAATGACTAATTTCAAAAATTACTACCGTATACTACCTTCATATGCCCTCCGCTCGTTTTCAACTTGTATCTTTTAATTTTCAAAGCCTGCCGTTACGCTAAACGGAACTATCAATACTTTCTCTTGATTTCTCTTAGTTCTAGCAATAAATTCCTGTCCACTAGAGTCCCTAGAGCCTCTCATGTTGATGGGAAATTGTCTGCTTCTGATAAATTTCGTTAGAAAATTTGATAGGAACCAATCGACGAATATTTTGTACACAAATAACGCATCGTCATCTTTGAGAACAAATCTCGAGACACCACTGCAGCATTGGAAAACTTTAGGATTGATGTTTTGAAGGAAATGTTTTCTTATCAATGTGAGACTTTTAGGAGTGGACAATAATGTTGCTAGAACGAAGATATGAAGAGAAAGTGTTGAACGTTTTGCTGTGAAAGTTGAATAGAAGTAATTGAAATTCGAGCGAAGGGCTATTTGAAAGGCAGTACCCGATCAAGCACACAACCTTTTACCAAGCTACCCAAATGGTGGATAGGCAAGGAGTAAGAATACTCCCTTGACTGGCAATATAATGCGCGCCTTATCGTTCTTATGTAGTACCAGTGAGCTTGGAATGGTTCTAGCGATGTTTGTTCACACTTCCCAAAGCCTACATGGGAGAGAAAGTATGTCCAGATGGAGGTTTTGAATTCACAACTTCTATTTTTACCGGTAACTTATATCGGTATATAATTGCATTTAGAATTGGTTTGATTACTTTAAAGAACCTCCTGAATTATCATTTGATTCAGCTCCAACTAGCTTAATCTTCAATCGTGGATTGTCGCGAAATTCTTGAAATGCACTCAACAATTATCTTCGTACCTCGAATGCATGCAAGATTTAATGGATGTTCATTGACATGCCTGGACATGACATGGGCATGTCTTCTGCCAAAAAAAAACTATCAAACTGAGTCAGGATTCCCCGTGCAATAAAATAACTTCAAGTAAGATAAAGTAAGATTTGATAGGAGCCAATGGACGAATATTTTGTACACAAATTTCGCACTGTCGTCTTTCTTTGAACAAATCCTCGACTTACTTTCAAGAACCTCCTGAATTATTCGCTCTGACTTGCTAAATCTTCAATCGCGGATTGTGAAGAAGTTCTTGCAATACACTCAACAATTATATTCCTGCCTCGAATGCAAGGCAGAATTTAATGGGCGAATCTAACATTGAGAGATTCTCTCCGGGCTCACACTCTCTTTCATTCATTACAGCGCCATTATAAAACTTTCGAGGCATTCTTTAGTACAGATCGAAACACAACAGTGCTTGGCTAGCATAATCTACAAATAGTAGAATGAAAAACGTAAAAGCGATTGGAATATGAACGAAAGAGAAAGTAGTCAAAGAGAGTCTCTCAATGTGAGATTTGCCCTACACGGCCAGCCATTTTAACTCAATTTTGAGTCGTTTTTGACTCACTTTCGTCATTAGTGGAGTCACTCAAATTTGAGTAAATGTTACTGGTATTGACAAGTCGCCAAATCAAAAACATCGATTCCAATCAGATGGATGTTTTTGATTTGTCGACTTGTCAATCACAGTTACATTTACTCAAATTTGAGTGACTCCACTTTTGACGTGGAGTGAGTCAAAAACGACTCAAAACTGAGTTGAAATGGCTGGCCGTGTAATGAAACGCAAAATATATTTCCTTGATTCTCTTTGAATCAAGAAGAAATTTTCATCTAAGTTCATCTCTAAGTTTCTTTCCGAATCATCTGCAAAATTGAGTCAGGATTTCCCGTGAAATACAGTCATAAACCACGTAGACTTTTCTGGGGGGGGGGGGGGGGTCTGACCAAAGTCTACGCTTCATACAAAATTTTAAAAATGTGTATGGAGAAAAGTCTACGAGGGGGGGGGCTGAGATTTTCAAAAATGAGTCGAACTGGCCCTACACACTTAATTTACCTCGTCAAAATGTCCAACAGCCGATCAACTCGGCAGTTACTTTTGCTGATATTCCTGTTTAATGTTTGTTTGTTAGCTGAGTATCGGTAAAATTTAAATTTGTTAGCCGAATTTCGGTAATTTATTCACTAAATCTCAGTAAATTCAAGTGCCGAAATGATCGGCTGTTAGATTCTCGGCAAAAAAAATAAGTGTGTAACTTGAAACCGAATCGGATTTGACTCGTAAGTCTTAAAAGCTGAGTTACTAAGTGATTGACAGTGAAACTTGATTTTCATCAACCTTGACAACAAGACAAAATCTCAACAGAATCAAGTTTGAAACTTGACTTGATTTGAGACAAAATCACCTAATCTCAACTGTTAATCACTGCCCAATCTCATTACTTTCCCGCCAATCCAAAACTACTCCAAAAACAACGTGACCGTCCTCAACTGAAGCAAAGCAGTCGAAGGCCCACAGTTCATAACCACACTTACCTCCAACGAATTCATTGAATTCCAACCCCAATCATCCCAACCCTGTTCCGGTGCTGTTCCGAGAGTTATCCTCCGAAAAACCCCCCCCCCCCCCCCCCCCTCCTGCTTTGATGCGACATTCAATCGATCGACCGATCATGAACCTGCCCGACTCGAGCTTCAAGTTGACATTCAAAGCGACGACGTCACTCGATCTCTCCACTCGATATAGTCTCTATAGTAGTCTGCCGTGGTGGCATTTCGTATACACCTCACAATATGACATGTGGCGCTGCACAACTAGGCAGGTTCTGTTTGCATTCCTCCCCTCGTTAGAGGCAGAGAGGCGACGTGTTTTTAAATTGCAAGCAGCAGCAGCAGCAGCAGCAGCAGCAGTCGTTCAACATGCAGCAGCTCAAGGTCCTATAACCGTATATTCTAGCGCGCTAAGTTTATTTCCGCATTATCTGTCTGGCTGTGTGAGTGTGTACTATTCGCTGTCTGACGCTACCACCAGCGCCATTTGATTATGGCTATAAAAAACAAAACGCTTGCAATCGACGCAAATCGCAGTGCACGTGGAGGCATTCTATCGCAAAACGTGTGCTCCCTTAGGCACGCTACGCACCACAAGGTAGGCCGATGAGCGTTCGATCGGCCATCCAACGATGGCTACTTTTCGATATCGGTCACTCAGCGCCTACTGCCTACTTCCGTACAGAGGTTGATTTTTTTTTTTCGTGTCTCTGTTGCCATACTCTACTCGTCTTCAAGGTCAGTGACAAACGACGACTACTGGATCGGTGTGTATTACTACTACTGAGAGTAAACTTAGCTGCTCAGCGCGGGACACACAGCGGGGAATGTGTATATCTCGGCGCTCTAGAGTGGTGTGTATGTGGACGCGTTCTGACACAAGGAAACGACGATGTCGAACTTGTTCGCGCGAAGGATGACCTTGAAAATAATTTTCGCAAATGGCTGTCGACGGCGGAGACGGTGCCCTTGGCAACTGGATAAAGTCCCACCGGAACACAATCAAATGAAAAAAAAAAATATTCAAAATTTAGAGAGCCGGACTAGGAGACGGGTGGTGATTTACGGTGGTTATGGTAGCTA
Source organism: Aedes koreicus (assembly GCA_024533555.2). NCBI lineage: Eukaryota > Metazoa > Arthropoda > Insecta > Diptera > Culicidae > Aedes > Aedes koreicus. Next base: position 78,671 of record JAHHFK020003287.1, read on the forward strand.
AATGCGTCGTAGAATTGTGCAGGGGATTAAAAACACTTACCAGAGTAGGCATCGAGTAGGAAGGACAATCGCGAGCACGTTGCCGCATCGAAGTAACCTTTTCGCGGGTAAACTCGCACGTATCCATGTGCGCTCGCAGAACGGCAGCCAAGAGACGGGGCTGGTCGTCCAACTCGGTGGCCAGTGCCCGCTGGTTCCCTCGGTTTTGCGTACTTTGCTGCATGGCCGCCAGAATGCGGGCCTTCTCGCGCTTTGGCACTCGACCAAATCTGACCGCTGTAATAAGAAATAGAAAATAACTACATTAGTACAACCCAGAACTCGCAACGAACACAGGAAGTCTCAGCCGTGGTGGCGATGACCTACTTCGCGCTCTCAAATTTAAACGTATCAAATAACGATCATTCTTCAAAAAACACGTTGACCTCCTTTGACCAAAATGTTCGCTCGCAGCAGCACCTGATCGCAGTAGACCATGAATCCTCCGGTTCTAGCCCTGACCGTCAACCAAATGACTCATTCAAAACTCGTAAAACCGTCGTTTTCAAGCGGCGGTAGACATGGAGCCACAAACAAAAAAAAAAACTATCAACAAGGAAGCCACAGCGCAAATGGATACAGATTGGTGAAAGGGTTAACCCTGCAAATTTTTTTGTTCCATGCTGTTCTTGAGTTTCAGGTCGGAAGCGTCCTCCAGAATGAGCCACTTTCAAGCGCTCGTCGTTCAATTTGAATGCACCACAAAGCAGACTGCGTATGGCCTTTCATTGAACTTGCTCGACGACGCCGCGCCGTGCCGAACCGTGAGGTCGTCGCTGCTTTCATGGTGCTTTATAACCTAGTTAAGTCAGTCAGTTCCGTGTCAATCGCGTAAAGCGAAAGCCTACTATGGCCTACTAACCGACGAGACGCGTCGCGGCAGTTTGCGCGCTCACTCATCTCCGGTGCGCGAGACCTGTGTCAGCGCGTGTGTAGGTTGAACGACCCCCTATTGAATGGGGCACAATGGCGTGAGGGGTCCCCAAAAAATCGAAAGCGCACTCTGGTTTAATGACCTTCTCTGCCTTGCTTCAGCTTTTCACTTTTTTTTATTTTTTTTTTGCGTGCAGACGACGGCTGGTCGGTGGAATTTTCGGCTAGCTCTTTGCCATTAATATCAATGGCTGATGATGCACCTGGGGGCCAGGTGTGGAAAGGGGGGTCTTGAATTCACTTTCTTTTATCAGACGGCTCTCAAGCCCCCTCTTTAATGTTGATCGAGCGAAAGAGGGTGCAAGTGGAAAGTGAAAAGATACTAGCCCAAAATAAGCCAGCAGTAACACACAACAGAAACACAAGAAAGAGAGACCAAGATAAATAAAGGAAAAGTGTGTTACTTTCACACGCCGCAGTTCGCTCAGCTGATGCGCTGTCTGTGCGCTCTCTACTACGAGAAAACGAGATGGCGTTCAAATTCGGAACTGGACTCGTCGGACGTCACCGGAAGAGCAGCAGAAGGGGGGGTCGGTCGAATTGATGCGAACGAGTGAAATGGGGGTATGTGTTTAATAGAGAAATTACAAACAGCGTGGCTGGCGAAGAAGAGAAAGGAGGAAAAAGCGAAAACACAAACAGATTTGGCCTTTATGTTGACTGCTAGAAGGTCTTGGTTTCTACGATAGTGCCCGGCGGCGGTGCTGGGCGGAGGTCTGATGGATTAAAATCAAGGTGTGTGCAGCGTGCAAACTGAACCGAAGGTGAGAGTGTGGCATGCTGCGTTTCCGTGTTTCACTTTCGTCAGCTCAGAATAGTAGGCTATGAACGCGCGTGAGAAACGGCTAAACAAGGAAAATGCGCACAGCGAAAATGGTGGGAAAAGTAGGTAGCGGGGAGGAGGAATTCAGCAGGAAATTTTACGCAGATTTAAACGCAATAAGCCCGAATCACATTGCACTCTCTCATAATCGTAGCAAAGTGAAAAGCATTTTTTTTTTGTCGGTCGCTTTCTCTGCGTCTCCTATCAGTGGCTCTCAGCTGCTCTCTTTTGCTCACCCGGCAAAAATAACCTGCTTGGATCCAGCGGGCCGGATGGGGGATGGGGATTGGGATGGGAGCAAGATGGCAGCAGAATCAAGGTCAAAGATCACAATTATTCGCACACTTTGGCGTGCTCTGTATCCTCATCCTAACGAGAGGTCAAGTGCTGGGTCGATGGAATGTGGGTGGTAAAAGCTACCCACCACTCACGCGTACATCCCATACCCTTAATGTGGTTGGCAGCATGGTGGGTGGGGGGGATTTCGCTCTCCAACCTGGATGTACAGTTAAACTAGTGATAGATATGAGTTTGAAAAAGAATAACACCTACGTGCATTATGATAAGAGACAACTCCCTTCAGGATTCCCTTCAATATTGGTAATTCTTCGCTCATGTTGCGTTTTGCGTCTAAAATTGGAACTTATTCTTTGGTACTATTTTCACTGCCGCCTTCTTTTTTTTTTGTATACACGCGTATATCCAACAACTGTACACTTTTACTGCGTTTTCCTCCGCCACAAACTAGTGCACACTTAACAGGATTATGTCGTCAATTTTCGCAATCTTGTGCTTCTCATATTGTTTCACTTGGAAATTGATTTTCACCGTCATACACGTTGAATTGCGTTTCCAATTCCGATCCATCCAGCAGCGCGCGGCAACAGTAGAAGCGAGATTTATGCGGCACACTCTCTAGTCACAGTAACCCATGCCAGCCAACCAAGGCAACCAAGAGCCAGCACACTTTCACTAGCCGCCGTGTGCGCTGCAAAAGCCTACTTGTTTTCACTGCTCTGCTTTTTCCTCGTGCACAGACAGAGACTCTCTCTTCGAGCTCTGGTTGTATCTTTCTTTTTTTCACTACGTGAGTCGGCTTTTACCAGCTTGTTTTCATTTGCAACTTCACTAATCACAGTACAGCCTGGAGACACGTTTTTGCTTCCATGCAACTAAATTTACATACGTATATCTGTCGCGTACACACAGGTTACTTCCCGGATTCGATAGCCTTATCTATTAAAGTAAATACGCGACCGATAGAGATCACATTAACGCTTAACAGAAGAAGCAAAGAAAAAAAAAACTCCCGACGTTGCACTTTTTGGCTCCGAAATTTGTACCCTTGAAAATGTGTTTCCTGCTGTCCTCGCGAGGCGAGAAGGCAAGACAGAGAGATCGATCGATCGAGATCGCGACGCGATCACGTTTCCGCAGCTTCGATCAACTTTGCTAGAGCGCACCACTATCCACCGGAGGAGTGACTGCTGAAATGCGACCACCGACATCAACGGACTAACTGTAAAGCTCTGCCTTGCCTCACCGAACACCCAAAGAGCCCTCGCTGCCGATACTCAGCACTCGAGCTCCCCGCTCGCTCACGGCAGTACCCGCGCTCTCGAGTTCGATATACAACACTCCGTATGCGGAAAAGCCCCAAGCAACAGCCCAAGCTCTCACTGCTGGGGAACTCAGTTTATCCAAGGAAGTCAAGCATTCAACCAATCCGCTGACCCTGGAAGCACAGCCGTCGACCGTCTACGATACTCACTTACCGTGAAGTAGATCAGGAAGATTGCCGATAAGTAGTGAACTTTCTGCTGTGAATGCGAACTTCTCGATGGCGACTTGTCACTCACTCATTGTGTGCTGTGCTCTCAATCAAACACATACAAAACTCTGGATCGCAGCAACCGTCGACGGAGAAGGGTAACGACGGTAACGCGCATACATTTCTGCGCATCTGGAGTCTCGGCGCTCCACCGTGGTGGAGAGTGTCGTTATAGTTGGCCTTGAACTTATCCGAATTGAATGTTACCATCAGCAACCCATAGACACATGTAGGTAGGTAGGTAGGTACATCGCACCGAGTGGTTTATTTTTATACCCACACAGTTGGCGTATATGCCGGGGCTCCTGGCTGCTACCTTGTTGTTCTTGATTGCTTTTTTTCCGCTCTTCATTCCAGAGGCATCCACTCATCCAGTCCATGCGTCATTAGAAGGAAATTGACTTTTCCAATATTGGGGTTTTCGATTTGCGTTTGACATTGATTAACCCTCGAACCGGAAATTACGACGCGATTAATGGATGTGGACAGAAACCGAGTCATCTTTCCCCGCCCATGCAGACTGGAATTTGAGCGGAATCAAATTTTTTTTATATTCTCGCCTCCGGGTTAAGTTGGGTTGGGTCGGGTCGGTGCAGCGACATCAGCAGCAGAACCACCGAAGACGAGACGCAGTCTGGGGAAATGACGCGCGAGGGTAAGGGGTGAATAGAAGGAGAGAAAAAAAAAAAACGCTGTCCTTGACTCGTGATAACCTTGGTTCACCCCCTATATTTATTTCATGTTTACGCTCGCCTGCTCTTCTTGATATGTAAACGCAAAAGCTCGTTTGCGCTTCGTCGGTAGGAAAATTCGCTCTCGCTCAGACAGACACCGCATGAAGCGTTCTCGTGAGTGTCGTTCATCAGCACACAGCATGCTACGCTGATTGCAGAAATTATGGGAGAGTCGCTGGCAGCATAATCAAAGCTTATTTCCATTTTGGCCGTAAGCTTCCCACCGGAGGAGAGCTTTCCGCTTCGATGCGAGAGCTTTCGCTGATTCGAGCAGTGTCGGACGAGAGAGAACGAATGAGTGCGCGCGGGTAGATAGCATCGATAAGGTCGCCCGTTCGTGCTCGAACGTTTGAACTTTTCCGTGTCGGTCGGTCGGTCGGTCGTTCATTCGAACACTTCACGGTTCGGCGGAAGTAGAACGTTCTACTCGGTTGAACTCCGGTGCGGGGTGGCTGCAAAGTTCGATGACTGCTTTGTCGGTTGGTTTTTTTCTTCGGTCGGTTGGGCAAAATGAGGCCGGAAGCATTGCTAATGGGAGCTATGAACGATTTTCACTTCCACGCGGTCGTTTGGAGGAAAGTTTTTTGACTTTTGCTCTTGCTTTTCGCTCGCGGTATCCGGAAGATTGCGAGTCATTATTTGGTTATCAACCTCCGGTGGTGGCTTACTTTGCTTGGATTACATGGGGCCCTCGGTGTTTCCTTACGTTCGTTCCTAAATGTGTGACTCGGGTGGGTCCGTGTCGGTCCGTGGTCGAACCGATTACGACACACCACGTCGACGAGTCATGTAGTTCAGTTTATTGCTCGATCGCGCCCCGCATGCATATATCCAATCACTGCGAGCGAGAGTGAGAGTGAAGCGAGGTTCCGGTTCGAACTCCATCGGGTGGGAAAAGTGGGCCAAAAATTTCGCCTTCCAACCGATGTGGAAGAAGGGGAGAGGAAGAAAAATAACGCACTTATGCCAGTGGCGACGAGCAGTTTTGCTTTTTTTGAAAGCCTCTATCGAAGCAAGCTTCGGTGGAGGGGTGCAAAGTGAAATTGTGTCTATGACCTCAGTAAAACCAGGTATAGCTCACCACTTTCCATTTCACTATAAAATTTGAATATCTCGCTTCGCGTTCGTTTCGGCTCGGTTTTGCACGAAACCAAGCGTGGCAGTGGGGATTTCTGTTTTTTACATAAAAGCCAACCGAAGAGTTCAGTCACCTCGGTCGGTCCAACGTCTCGCCGTGTCTGGCCTGAGGCTGAGAGAGGCAGCAGCAGCAGCAGCAGCGTTTCGAAACGAAATCGAAATTGAACATACTTTCACCATCGCGCGCCCGGTGCGCGGCGGCGACGAAGGCAACGACGACGTTTTTTGGCGTTTTCTCCCAGACTCTGAGACCCGCCCGGCCCGGAATCGCCGAAACTAGAGCACCGCGGAGGAGCGGCGTAACGAGCGCAGGGGGGAAATAATGGTGGAAGAAACCAGCACTCTTGGATCGCCGTTTTCCCTAGCGTGAGCGCCTACTGAGATGATTACGAAGGTGGTTTCAGTTTTTGGGTACCGTCGAAAGGGGGTTAATTGTTCGGTTGGTGGTTTTTTTTTTGCCTATCGGTGCTTGGTTGAAGGCATTATTGAGAGGTTTGCTATTATTTAGACGATTTGAGTTGAAAATCCTCCGAATGCCATCGACATAGTTGAGACAATTGGGAGTTTGGCGTACGGAAAAGGCAGTTTAATCGGACGAAATTTTCAGCGAGCGATGAAGAAATATTGTCAAAGGTGGATTGGAACTAAGTTTGCGAGCTTCAACTACAACGAAGCGAATGGATGCCTGTACCTAATTCCCGCTACTTCTCGCAAAAGCTCTTCGTAGTTTTTAGTCTTTTGCATATAAAGTAGTTACTGTATAAAAAAGGGAGAAGTTGCTATATAGCAGATATTCGTTAGCACACACGATCACCTTACAATTGGAGGATTACGATTGAATCGTTGCTAGATCGGGACTTTTAGCGCAACATTTATTGGGAACTTATTGGGCAAATCAATTGAACTTCCTTGTTCCGAATAATTAGAGAATCTTTCTACGTGAATTCTGCAATTAAAACAAGTTCAGCGTATTTAGCACAACTTCCTCAAAATTATCTAGGGAAGATGTACCTATATTAATCTCATCACTTTGCAATTCATCCTACTTGAAATAAAACGATATACACGTGACAGAATTAGTTATTAATGTTTGTTGTAGTTATTTAACGTAAGCAAACATTATTAGAAAACGAAACCGATCCTTCAACTGCCCAATTGTTTGATTCATCGTAGGATGAATATAGGAACAATGAGCTTAAGATGGGGGCAGTAACCCTAGTACTTCTGGTTATCACTTCCACAAAATTTCCAGTCCTTCTGGGTGCCACCCAAAGCTTAAGAGAAGGGCTGGAAGCAAACCTTATTCTCAGCCATTTTTGTCAGTATTTTGAACGATTTTCGATCGAAATTTTGATTGAATTAAGCTCAAAATTCGCTTGAAATCTTTCTCACGATTCTGAGCAAATCTTACTAGCTTTATTGAGTGTGTCACCTTCAACTTGGCAAAGCGATCTTTCTCACAATGTTGTTCAACCTCTATCAAGATTATTTTTTAAACAGGCCCGGAATTCTGATTGAATCCTCTCCATGGTTTTAAGTTCATCCTAATCGTGGTGAAAAATGAAGTGTTTTATCGAGTTCTGTTCTGGATTTTAAAAGTACCTTATTCGAAATTTGAAGTGAATTTGCTTGAAGTTTCTCTGTCTCTAAAAAGACTATAAACTGACTATGCACAGAAAAAAAAGCGTTCCCGAAAATGAAAAGGGGGTTCTCAGGATTTTTCCCTTTAAACGTTATTTAATTCGTGATTCAGTGTATTTTTGCTTGTTCTCGAATTCAAGACTGCAGTTCACGGATATATGGGCACGGATGTTTATCCGTGTATGGTCCAAATTTCGACTGCGTCTCTAAAGACTAATTCAATGAGCATTATTCCGAGGGTCGAAGCGATTTTTGTCAGTTACACACTTAGTTTTTTTTCGCCGAGAATCCAACAGCCGAATATTTCGGCATTTCAGCTTACTGAGAGTCAGCAAACAAATTACCGAGAATCAGCTAACAAATGAAAATTTTGCCGAAAATCAGCTAATAAACAAAAATTCGACAGAAATATCAGCAAACGTAACTGCCGAGTTGATCGGCTGTTGGAGATTTTGCCGAGGTAAATTGAGTGTGAAGTTCGCAGGGACGTGACTCTTCCGGGCAAATCAAATTAAGCGTCTTTTTACTGGGTTGTTTTTTTTCTCCCTTCACCACCAGGGGGGGGGAGTCCCTTTCGCTGTGGGAAAAATTTTTAATTATATGGGGGGGGGTTAGTGAGGAAAAAAGGGAGAAGTGGGTCGTGTGGGGGGGGGGGGAGGGGCGGGGGGGGGGGGGGGGGGGGGAGCGGGGGGGGGGGGTGAAATAAAAAAAAAAGGTCGTGATTCAGAGTGAATTTGGCTCGGCATTGCAAGCATTGAATTCTGGTTGGGATTCAGATCATTTGCAATAGATTAATGCAAATATTGAAATCATCGCTCCACAGAACAGTTTCAAATGAGGTACTTATTGGCCTCCAACAATTTGAACTCATTAAAATTGAAATTAACTTTGCACAAACTATTTGAAATTTGGATGGGAATTAAAATGGGAAACTCAAATTTTGTGTTTGAATCACTATTTTGAAAATATGCAACTGAGCTAATAGACAATTTTCTAAGCTACAATTTTGCTAAAGTTCACTTATAAAGTGAATTTCAGAAACAAACATTATTACCAGTAAAATGTATATTGTCTTATAATTTAGCTGCACTGCTGGAAACATTGGTATTTCGGCCACGTGGGATAGAGCCCAGCAACCATGGTAACTGTGCCACACTGCACACAATAGTGTTGCTACCTGGGCAGCTTTTTGTTGAGAAAACAAGGCAATCGCTGATTTTCAGTACTCCCTATCGAGCTCTCATCCAGGAAAAACGTGTTCAAACTAAACAATACACTTTAAGTTACCGTTTTTGTCGAGTTATTATTAGTCGGATTTCAAGGAAATCGAGTAAGTCCTTGCAACAGACGCTTGGAATCCGAGCCGGAAGGCAACGCTGAAATTGTCGACAAAGTTGAACATAGCGAAGAATCCGGCCAATCGGGCGAGCGAATGGGAGCGCAAGTTTCCGGGTGAGTTTCTCAACTATATAACTGGTTTCGAAGCTACTGCTGTCGATCCTCTTTCTCCAGATGTGCCAGTCAGTTTCAACGATATAGCAACCTGCAGTTATTCTGACCTCTGTATGACGGCGGCTCAAGAGGAACTACAACCGATGGAATCCAACAACGTGCGGAAGTTTACAAAGCGACCTGATGAAGTAAAACTTTTTCGAAGACACCATCATTCCAGCTAATCAGAATCTTCGGTTACAGAAATTCAATAAAATGTATTCTGATCACTACCCAGGTAACCAATAAGCAGTTCCAAAACGTCTTTACGGCAGCCTATCGAGCCATTAAGTCAACTACTGCTTTTGGCCCAATATACGGCTGCTTTACTGCAATGCTATGATAAATGCTATTTTGCATTCGAAATGCTTATTACAGGCTACAAGCATTTAATTAGCATTTGAAATCCAACTTTACAACAGATAGCATTCACAGAAAATAATAATTAATTTTAACAGGCGCGTAAAATTTCCCCTCGTTTAATTTCAAGCCAAAGGAAATGTAAACAACGAAATTGTTTGCAATCTTGCATGCGCCATACAACAATGTTTGCAATCTTTCATACAACAAACTAGATTCAGGCGTTATCTGGCTTAAATTTACAAGAAATATCCCAATATTTTCTGCCAAATCGAACGTCCCCTTTATGTGCATTAGATAACGCAGAAAATTTCATGTTTTTTTAACTGTGTTCAAGATGCTGATATAATGATAATATAATGCTTGTAGCATCTTAAATGCAGATTTAGGGGTTTGATTTTCCGCATATGCAAATGCTTATTGGTTTTCCTGGGCCACCTTATGGATGTATTCCGGATCAAACAGTTTAATAACAGGAAGCCTTTGAACATCACAAGAGCTTTTCGAAGACTCCATCCGTGTGGCTAATCAAGCTTGGAATCAACCTTTCAGAGATGCAAAATCCTAAGTATACCACCTCTAGGCCGGTACAATTCAACACTAGAGTGCTTCGTTTCTGCGTTTGCCTTCGGAAAAGTTAAAGCTGAATCAATTTCTCTTGAACGAAGATAACAAACACTGTCGTGTGATATTGAATCGAAGAGCTAGCAGGCTGAAACCCAAAAGTTTGGTTTTCCCACAGTAATTCCCAAAAAAAAAACTTCAAAGGGGCCAGTACTGTTCGAATTCACAAAAAATTGAGCTCAAATTTTCGGAAGAAGAATCAGTGCCCGAATTGGATTCGATTGAGTGGGCTGGAGCAGGAACGATACTTTGTACCACCCTTTTCCAAATCAATCCACAACATCTTCACAGCTTTTCATAAGATTGTGTTGAATCTTTTGCGAGTCCAGGAGTTTTATACACACTTAGAAACTATGAATTTTGCACGACACGTAATTCCTGCTTGTATAAAGTCGGGGAACGAAAACAAAGATTTCGTGTGAAAGCATGTCTCCTAAAACTGACAAATACGCAATTCGACAAAAGATGTGTTTGATTGAATTTATTTTCTCATCTCTTTCATCTCATTCTTATGTGCTAAAGGACGCTTGCAGGTGTCGGTCTCAGGGGACAGAAATTTACATGATATTTTGGTAGTGTGTAGTTCGAGATCCATTTTTAACAACAGTTATATTTCTCAAGAGTAGAATCTTCAGGAGCAGTCCTAAGTAGTATTATCAATCTAAAATAAATCAGAATGGAAAAAAACATATTAAAATAGGACGATGATCCAAAAAGTTTGCCGTTTCACTCGATTTTGGAGAAACTTCGATTCTGGAGAAACAACAAAGAACATTATGCCAACGGCGCCGGTATTGGAAAGCGTGGTTGCTGTGAGAAACTCGGCCTGGTATCAATTCCAGCCGGCGACATTGGGATTATCTGAGACGTCTTCCTTCGGCCTTCCCGTTGGTCTCGGCCACTGTGTTGATAGGTTCGATGTGTAGGGTCCACGTCGTCTCCCTCATTTTGCGAACCAGCCTCAGGCTGAAAGTCACGTAAATACGAAACAACAACAACGAAAATTATAACATGGATGAATCGTGTTGTAGTTTGCAAATCAACGCAAACAGAACAACGCAGTATATCAGTTACAAACTTTGATACGAAACTGTTCCAACGTATCTAACTTGAACGCCTTGCTGAAGTCATCTTCGTTGGGGTTCCAGATGCATTTTGCAATGCCCCTATACTGCTGAAGATGACTTTAAATGTGGGATGTTTGGGATTTTTCACCTGCGAAAACATGCTTTTTTGGAACAAAGTTTTTTAGATCAAGGCAACCGCTGAGATTCTGAATCAACAGTAACCAAGGTCCAAAAGCAGAGAGTTCCTTAGGAAAGAGTATCCTTAGTCTACGAAATTCATAATCGAATTTCGCTCTTGAAGATTTTCAAGTTGCTGTCTAGTTGTTAGTGATGAAGATGTTGACATTTTGCTCTGGGGTTTTCGTGAGATTTTGAATTTGGATATTTCAAGGGACAATAAATTTTGAATTCTTGATGGGAAGCGTAAACAGTAAACAGTGCGGCCATCCCCAAGCGTCATCATCAAAACGAGATTGAACTTTTACCAACATGCAGTGGATGTTAAACGAAGGTTCCAGAATCGACTGAATTGCTTGTCTTAGGTGGATCGAGAGTGACATTAGGAAAGTGACGATACTCCCAGTCATATTCCAGGCTGCTGAAAAGCAAAAACAGAGTTGTGAAAGTGCTGGAACCTGTACATACAGTGACGGACAGAAACAATAAGACCAAAGCCTGATTTTCATACAAAATGGTCATGTTAGGGGGCTTGCCTTTCATTTTCTCGAGAACCAATTGAGCTGAAATTTCGGCTGTGGTCCAGAAGTAGCCTAAATTCTCATCTGCATTAGATCCATCATTTTTCATTCACCACTTTAAAAGTTGCAGACACCGCATACGACAAGACAATAAGACCACTTTTTGATTTCCATAAAGGATGCTCGAATTTGAGGATCTGAATTTTGATTATTGATGCACGGGTCATTTTAATATCAGTATACTATAGATTGTAATTCACACTCATCAACATGGCCTAACCTATGGATATCGAAAGGAGGTCATATTATTTTGTCGTAGGTGGTGTCTGTAGTTTCTGAAGTGGTGAATGAAAAATTATGAATGTATTAAAGATGAAAATTCAGGTTATTTCTAGGCTATTGCCAAAATTTCAATTCAATTTCTTCACGGCAAAGTGAAAGACAAGCCTCCAAACATGACCATTTTATATGAAAATCGGGGTTTGGTCTTATTGTATTGTCTGGCACTGTAACAGCATGACCAGGATAACGTCTGGCGCGTTCCGAAGCAGTCCGATATTGACGCCGAGTCAGGTGAACTTCCTTTTAATCATTAGGCCTGCAAACGTCTTATCTGAAGACTCTGGGTAACACCGATGGAACATGGCCATTAACAATTCCCGCACAAGCACGATTCGAGGAGTTGACGGATCAGTATCGTTTCCCCGGTTGCATCAAGACCTTTGTAACTCAACCGAAGGTGGTAAGGTAAGTGAACCTGCGAGCAAGGCAATGGAGTAAACCAAGTACCAAGGCTATCATCAAATTTTCACGAAGATGAGGGAACTGGCGAGGACGATGCGCACGCCTACCGGAGGAATGCACCATTTTTTGTTGTTGTTGGCAAAAGCGAGGTCCATTAACAACAGTAAACCCGGAGGTTAAAACAATGCTTTTCACCAATTCGACCAGTTGCCTAAGAGCTATCGAGAAGGGCAATTTGTCCACATCCCTGGATTCTCGAAGCTCAGCAAGATATGGATGCTGAATACCAGGGCATACAGAAATAACAGGCAACAACAAGGCGGACACTCAGCTCGAAACTTGCGAGATCCGAGCGGTCGACCGAACTACATGGAGCAGGTGGATTCTGATTGGTGTTTGGAAGGCCCAATGGTATCAAGCAAGGGAAGTGAAATTATGGTCAAGCTTTAATTTTGTATAAAACAATTTTTCATAATCGGGGGCGACTCCGGCGTAGTGGTTAACATCCATACCTCTCACGCCAAAGTCACGAGTTTGAATCTCACCCCCGGACAAGTTACGAAAAAGGCTAAAAGCGGTGTTTGAGTGACTACGACGGGAGATGAAAATCTCGATAATCAAAAAATAAAAAAAAAATTCATAACAATTGCTTCTTCTTGATTTTCATTGTGAGAGTCTTAAACAACTTCTTATTTTTAAATATTTTTTTCAAATTAATGGAGAGTTTCTTTAGATTGAATGATTTTTCATCTAAAAATATGAAAATATAAATCAAATATATTTTTCAAATTGACGGAGAGGTTAGTTAGATTAAATGATCTTTCAACTAAAATTATGAAAATAAAACATAACGTTGACAGTACATAAAATATAAAGTAACAGTGAAAATCAAGGAAAAGCAATTGTTACGATTTTCATTCAAACTTAGATGTACTGAGTGTTTTTTTTTTCTAAAAATAACATTCCATTTTTTTTAAATAATTAAAAATATAAATATAACGAATCGTTGAAGACCTTTGCAATGAAAAAACAAAAAAAAATCATACAAAATGAAATATTTCTGGGTGTTTGGTATTTTTGTCTTAAAAACTGGATTCAAAATAAAATCATTTAAGAGGTCAACAATTAAAATCAATCCAGCGGTTCAGGTGTTATAAATTTTTGAAAAACGGAATTTTTGAAAAAAAAAAATTTGTTTGGACCGCTCTTACACGGAAATGGAAATGGCGGAATAAAAAAACATGAATCTAATATTTTTTGATAAGGAAGAACTATTCCTATTTTGACGAAATTTGGAGACTCGCTATAACTTTTTTTTTCTGTAGAATTGCTGATTTTTCTTTTCTTTGCTGAGATTTCTTTGAACGGCTTGCGTTTAACAGCTTTGGGATTATCATTCAAAACATATAAATATATAATAAATGATCACTTTTTTTTTAAAAAACGACATGGCTACATTTCGTTAAAACATTTAATCAGAGATCGAAATTCTCACTCAGCTGGGTGAAAACCATGCTCTCTCTCAAGCAGGTTGTCTATGAGTAGCGAACCGTTCACATTTTCATCTCTCTTTTTTCGCCGATAATTCATTATCCTCTCTCTTACATTTGCGAAAATATCGCTCTCCACAAGTCAACGAAAATATTTTCTCATGTCACATTTTTCAGTGAAAACATGCTACCTTGATCGTATACGAGGAGCAAAATCTGAAAATAAGGCCAAGCCGGTGCACACTGGTACCGCCATGGACCATAAATGAAAAACTGTTGCATGGACCATAAATGATAAATGAAGATTGGTATATTTTCAGGTGTCAAAAAGTAAGTGAAAAATAATTATCGGCATCAAGGATTCACTGGAAAAGAAACGATTTATCAGCTACTCATGCTCTCCGAAAATTATAAATCGCCGTTGCTTTTCTCGCGAAAACTGCTGTGAGCGTATAATAGTTTCTCGTTTCTCACATTCTCATCTGTTTCTCCAAGCGGGTGAAAAAGGACGTTTCTCTTCTCAGGTAGGCGAAAATTTCGGTCTCTGCATTTAATCAAAGTTCTCTTAAGAGCTCGGATAAACTGTGCAGAAATTAACACATTATTTGGCAACCCCCAAAGCAGTGAAAAACGCTTTTATCGATGATAAAAATGGAAAATTAATCAATTCTGACTTGATTTCTGATACTGTTCTGAGCTGCTTTCACTAGTTTAAATTTAATGAGGAATATAAAATGGTCTTCACTGTGAGTTTTTGAATGTGTAATGGACTGATTCTGTCTCATCACTTGCAAATACATAAAATTAGAGCCAGAAACGCACGAGTAGGATACATTTGATGAAAATTCAAAAGAAGAATCATTCGAAGACTTGTGTCCAGTGTTACGAAGAAACAATTCTCAAATACTGACTTTTAACTTCCCAGAAATAGTATATCATCAAAATGAAGATCTATCTTCATTCATTGAGTTGAAAAAAATAAACCTGAAAAATTGAAGATGATTCTAGCGGAACACAAACTCCGTCGGAGGAAACTATTTGTAAAAAACGGAAAAAAAATCTTCCGGTGGAAAAACAACTTCCGAAACTAGTAGCGAGAACTTTTCGAAAAATTCGGAAACAAATTCCAAAAAAGTTGGAAACATCCTCCGAAGAAAATTTAGAAACAATTCAGGAGGAAGCTGGTCTCAACTTCTTAAGAGATTGGATGCAACACAGAAAAAAATCTTGTAGTAAAAACTACCATTTTACCCGACTATGCCGGATTTCAAAACTACCATGAAATTTCAGTCAAATTTACTACGTTTATGGTACAAACTTCAACATTTGTGCGATATTTGACAGACCTCATATTGATATCTACCGCACCATGGTTGATCTAATCGCAGGCATGGTAAAATCAAACGCATTTATAGTCAGGTGAAAACTGAAAATTGGGCTTAATTTAACGCTCGAAATGGTAGTTTCTACTGCGGATTTTTTTTTTGCGTGTAGTAAAACTTGCGACGAGAACTTCTCGTACAAAATCGGAAATAAATTTCAATAGAAGTTGGAAACATCTCCCGGAAAAAGATTGAAAAACAAATCCTGGAGGAAACTTTTTCGGAAAACCCGAAAGAGTTTCATCCGCAGATATGAAATCTTTCTTAAGACGATTGAAGCTTGATGAATCTTCCCCAGTACATAGGATCGTTTTAAGCATTCCTTATCAACACCAAACCGAAGGATGCGTTTAAAGACACTTCTTGGAGATGCAGACAATCCCAAGGAGAACGTGAAATCCGAAATGAATTCAAGAAGCGATATTTTTAAGGAGATTGAAAATTGTTGAGGTGAAATCAAAAGTTGAAAATAGGCGTCGAAGAAATTTGAACCATAATCCCTGGACGATGTTGGTTGCAACTTCGTGAGAAGTTACATTTTAGAAACATCCAGATAAAAATATTTTGAAAGGTGTGTGAAGAAACGTTCAACAAATTACATCCGGAGGTTATGAAAGCTTTCGAGAAACGACGGAGCCTTGATCAATTTTCCTTACATTGTTTGTGCAGACAAAAAGGATTGAAGAAACTACTTTAAGAAGAAAATAAGAAGAATGATTAGTAATTTCCATTTAATTCCAACAACCTTTATTGCTTATCTTGACAGATACGCGTATTTCGTCTACAATGTGCAGACTTCATTGTGCAGAAGAAGTCTGCACATTTTAGACGAAATACGCGTATCTGTCAAGATAAGCAATAAAGGTAGTTGGAATTAAATGGAAATTACTAATCATTCTTCTTATTTTCTAGTTACAGGTATTCCACTAAACAGCTCACACTCTCCATAATTTACTTTAAGAAGATAGAATAGTAGAGGAAAGGCTTGTAAGATGGAACAGCGGCATTTTTGACATTCACAGCGACAACACTATCGCGCTGTCAAGTGTTAACTTCTTTTTTTTTACTATTCTTCAATTTTCATATGCTTTTGGAGTGAATACACTCATTCGATTTAGCTCTTCCGGGTTTCATTGTTCGAAAGTGTTGGCATAATTAAAATAGCAATAGGATTTCGAAAATAGACCATAATTTTTTTTCTGATGACTATAAATAATCAGTTCCTTGGGCAAAGTTGGAGCCTTTTAGTTCCTCTTTCAAACGATGTCGATGGATTCGCGAAAAAATAAAAATTATTCATGTTACGAGCAAAATACGGATCGTGTTCCTTCTTACAAGTCTTTTCTCTATTCAATTTTCTAGGCAAAAAATGGAATAGAAATCCAAAAACACTTCGAAAAATTTGAGGAGAAAAACCGATTTTCACGAAAAGAAAGACATTTTTCGTGGATTTCGCAATTGTAATTAAATAAGACGTGAGCAACAATTTAATTCTCCAATATTTGTATGAAGAGAGTAACCCCGCGAAATTCCAATAAGTCCAATAACCGCTCGCAATCAACAGCAGAAGAAGATCAGCAGCAGTTCATTACCCTCCCAGACGCACCACAAAGCTCGTCTCAAATCGTGCCAAAAGGTCACTGAAACGTGTACAATCCGGATAAGAAATTAAGCCCCTCCAGTATGCTCCAATTAGCTCTCACCCTCCTTCGGTTCCCCATTCCCCATAACCACCATCATCATCATCATCGTCAATTTCCTTCCCTTTTCCGCCTCCGGAGACGCTTTGTTTCGCCGGATTCGGCGATTCGTCGTGTGGTGTAAGAGGCAATTGTCATGAACCCATTTGAATTTTCCTTCTCCTCCTCCTTCGAGATAACATAGAGCGCACATTTCCCTACCGCCGCAGCCTGTGCGCTGGTACAATAGAGCACACGCGCGCCTATACACATACTGTCTCGTTGACCTACAATTGCCAAGCTAGGTGAATAACCTTTGCAGCCAGCGGTAGCAACGACAAGCAAAGCAAGCGGCAGCGCACCAATGTTCTCTCTCTCTGTCTGTCCCGCACCAAGTGTCTAGCATCGTCAGAGCTCGCCCAGCATATTAGGCAGCGAAATGAAAAGTGAAAACGACCGTCATCAACATTGCGCTGAACCGAGTCCGGGGAACCTGCGTCAGAGAGCCGCGAGGTGGGCGGCGGAGAGGGGGAGCTCGAGCGGAGTACCCTGGTCGAGTTCGTTCACCTCGTTCGGCTAGGGCCCATCAGGGTTCTCTCTCTCTCTCTCTCTTCTTTTCTATGCTCCAACATCCAACATGGTGAACGACCTGACAATAATTCCCACCGTCGTTGGCGTTGCCAAGCCTAATATCTGTCAAAAAATGATGGAAATTAGTCTCACCATCGTGAAGAGAAAGTCAATCCCACCCTCAAAAAGGGCTGCCAAAAAGCCCGGCCACGTCATCGAAGTCATAAAATGCAGTTTTTTTTTCTGCGAGATGAGCCATTTTACGTCCAACAAAGAAATAATGAAATGATACTTGAAACTGTCGCCCTCGATTTTTTGGTACTACGCTCACTACCCCGGCATGTGAGTGTGCACGAATGTCTGGCGATGGCGTCTTCTTGTTGTTGATTTTTGTGGCTACTCGGTTTCTTAACCTATAAAAAAAAATGGTACAAAGAAACACAAACAGCACCCTCATTGCAACAGTGAGGAACGATGGGGAGCACGAATGAGAACACCAACCGAACGAGGAGGCAACGCACCAAACAACAGCGTCGAGCAGGCACATGTGTGTGCTGGTTTTAAGTTTTGAGGTCATTTTCCACTCAAAAAAAAAAAAAAAAATTACCAATCGAATATGACAAAAGCGAATAAAAAAAAATGGGTTCAGCCCTAATTTCCGATGAGTGCGCGTTCGGGAGTTGAGGAGATTCCGTCGTCGCTCATGAGGAATAGCAGCAGGAGCATCCCATCCCATCCGTATCGATGTGTGTTGGAAAGGGTCGTGCAAATCAAATGGTATAATCTTTTTTCTTCTTCATGAATTGTAAAACAAGTGAACGACCGTGCATGACCGAATTAAGAGTCAACGACATCGCAGCTTGCCTTCGTTTTTCCATACGCTCGCTCAACATACTCACCAACACAATCCCAGCCGAAGGGGCCAACTGGGGAGCATGACGTCTCGTTCTCACATTTGCAATTCAATTCGAACGCTGTCTCGCTCGGTCTACGACCCGGGGAGCTTTATGTAAGCGCAGCGCCTGCTATGGCGGTATGAGTGCGCTAGTCTTCTGAATGTTACTTTCGAAAGTAGAAGGCTAGGCGTCCGAGCACTCCGAGCATAGGTGCAAGTGAGATAGTAAGATCCACTACTAGATGGCAGGACTGTCCTACGTGTGCATCGGGTTACTGACCGCGGTTGTTGCTTAGGACAGTTAGACGATCAGTCACCGCTACCAACAACCCAACACCCCCCCCGAAGCAGATTTGTTGGAATTTAAATACTGAACAGTGTGGCGGCCTTTTTTGCGTTTTCGTCATAGCCACTATTGTCTACTGAACAATGACACAAAATCGAGATCTCCAATCGTTTGAATGGGCCCTACTTGGCATGCGAACGGTAACTGTAAATTGGGCGTGAATTTAGAAAACGAAAGTTTTCGTGACTATTCAGTTAGACCCATCGGAATGATACAATCGTTTCGAATGGCAGTTCGCCGTCTGTGATTCAAACTGCAACTTGTTTTTGAAGCATGAGGACAACATCGAAAAAAAAAACAGAAGCCATAAATGCTTTTGATTACAACGTTAAAGTGTTATGCATACGAATACCGGACTGCCCATTTCCGGCTTGCCTCGGTGCCAAAAAAGCATCAAATTTGCATGAACCCCCAGTGTTCATTAGAGCGGTTGTGTGCCAGTTTTTCAATCCATATTCATTAGCAGGAGGAACCGCGCACGACGGTAGGTAATCAAAAGGTGATTGACATTTCTCTCTCCCCGCTTTGTTGCACACCTTTTATTTCTTTTCCTTCGTCAGGAGGCGATTACGAAACAAGAGAAAGTGAAATTTTAGATTTCACACGCACTGCTTTTGAGCGCTCTTCTTCGTCTCCTTACCTTTCGCGCACCAACACAGACGGAGGTGAACGTGTTTTATACACTCTTATTTCATAACAGCGCTCGTCGTCGCCGGACTGGCAGCCATGTTCGTGTGAGAGAGCGGACGCGCATTGGATGTGCCGCGCGCTTCACTCAACTCAGCGCAGCAGGCTTTGCCTTATCCCCATTTTTGCACCGTGCACAATGCCTGCTTTATTGCACCGCCTTCGAGACGCAAAAATCGAGCTCGAGGACACGGCGGAGGCCTTAAGAAGACCTCCAACGAAAAAAAAAATTATAACAACGAAGAAGTAGTAATCGCTGTGGAGCGAGATAAAATAAATAACACGGCACAAATTTAGGAGACAATCAAATTTTGTTTGTGTGTTTGCAGCTTTTGCGCTACTTGCCTAACGATCGAAAGCGTGTACACACATTTGCCAGCGACGAAGACGACGACGACGGCGATGGCGCGGCAGTGCGAAATTACCTTGAAATAGAATGAAACCAGCAAATACCTGCCACGTTCCAAGGTAGATTTGGTGGAGTGGAGGCAAAGAAATAAAAAAAAATGAAATGAAATGCAAACAACAAACGGTTGGGTCCAGCGCCAACAAGTGTGTCCTCAAATGAAGGTAAAATGCAGCAATGGTTGCATTTGACTAGTTTTTTTTTCTTTTTGGAAATATGATTGAGCAAATGTGTGGCTACGTTGAGTTCGGTCAATTTGAATTGGATTTACGAAAAAGGAGTAGGTTTTTAAGTTTAAGGTTAGTTAAAGAAAAGCCTTAGTTTTTATGAAATTCATTTTAAGATGAAGGCCGCTAGAATTTAAAAGTGGTCACCATCATGGCCAGCAAGAAACTGCAATGATTTCACATGTTAATTGAAATTTGAAAAACTGCCCATCCAAATTTAATACCTTAATTATGTCAATACAGTAACTTGATGTTACTGTTAAGAATTAAACTCAATTCGTTAACACAAATCTAAAGTAAAGGAGCTAGATTTGTCTATCTGTATGGCGATTGCTCAAGCATTTTTGAAAACATCTTGTAAATTGCAAGAGCCTTTTCATTTAAGGTTTTTGTTTTTCCTTTGACGTAGATTACGTTTTTATTTTCTATATTGGGGTACAATTTATAAGCATGAAAAAAAAAAATAAAGTGAAACGAAATGTGGTCAGATTTTAAAAGCTAATAACTCAATCATTCCTGAATAGAATTTTGAGATTTTTGCATCTTTCCTTTGGAAATCTATCTACCAGTTGATTAAAATTAACAAACCTAATGGTACTCGAAAATAATTTTCTTGTTATTCGTCAGAAGGTAGTCATGTTTTATAACTGTGTTATTGAATTATCCCAAACGATAGTTTAGTCCCAATTCACAACGGTATTGTAAATTTAAATTGCATTCATTAAAACAGTCAAATAGAAAACTAGAAGTGAAATAAACAAAAAAATTAACAACCATTTTAGAATAGGCCAAGATCTAAAACAGTTGAATTTTAGCAGAGTTCTGGTTTTGAGAATATGTTCATTATTCAACTACCAATCTCCACAAAAAATCCGTGCCTGGCAAATTTTAAAAATTCAATTCCCCCGCCAAACGGAAATGCTTGCGAACATCCTACGCTGAACATCAAAATTGCGCGACTTTTTAATTCCTCTCGAATGGACACGAGCGCTATCAAACGTTTGATAAAGATGCAATAAATAAATTGAAAAGACGAACTCCCGACTTACTCGCCCATCAAGGCGCAGTGTGTCAGGGCCTCGAAATTGTGTTCACACACAAAAAAAAAAAAACAAAAAACGCACGCTCTCGTCATCCCACTGCTAGGTACGTTTCTTCCATAACCCCCGAAAATACAACAAGAAGAAGAAAAAATAACACGCAGAGAACCGCACACATCACCACCGAAGCAGGCCGCGGCAGCCAGCGAACCAGCGAGCGAAGGAGCGCGCGCGCCACAAAAGCAAGCGAATATTTTTCTGACCTAAATAGAGTTCAAAATGATTATGGCCTAGTTAGACGGTCAATGAACTTCGCTGTAGCCTCGACGTCGCTTGGCACAGTGCTTGGTGTTGGTGTCGCTATATCACTTTCTATTGCGCACACTCGCAATGAGCGCGACAGAGAGCGCCCGATGGGTTGAAGCGAGACGGAATTGCCCAGCACACAGAGCGACCGAGCATCGATGGGGACAGGGCAGACTGAGGCTACGTGTGTGAGTGCGCGCGCGATGTCGCGATTGAGCCATGGCACACTCTGACGGGGCGATGGACGAAAGGCGCAGGGCTGCTGGCAACTTGCTCAAGGGGGAGACCCTGGGAGCGACAAATAGCGGAATTTGCGTTCGATGCTCAGCGCAGGGTGGAGGGGGCCGTGAAATGGTTGCAATACAATACGCGAGATTTTCGGACTATTGCAATAAATCTCTGATTTTCGTTTTCAGAGGCTTGTTAGAAATTCAAGGACCTGCTTACCCTGACAACACGGTCAAGCAGAACATCGATTGCTTATATTTAGCTTACAACTATGGGTATTACTCACCGTCGCGGCTCATTCCAACAGCGATGCATTTTTTCAGCCTACAATACTGACAGCGATTACGGTTTATTCGTAGTATACTACACTGCTGGTTTTTAGTACAAGGGCGATACTGAATTTTCTGCTGAATCGAGCGCCTGAAGAAGCCCTGTGAATGAGTGAGAAAGAGAATGAATTAATTCGAAGGTTGACCACCAGCCAACTGCACGTTGGTAACTATGGTAAAGAGTGTGAACTGAAGAAACAAAATAAAGGAAGGTTGCTTGAATGGGGAGGGAGGCGTCGTAGGTAGTGAGGTGAACGTACATGATCTTCGCATAGGTTCTCCTCGAACTGCTTGCAGAGATCATTGATCAGATTGTCAGAGCAGCAGTCGCTGCTGCTTGCATTGGAACTGCAACTATTGCTGCAACTGCTGTCGTCACTGACGGGCTCTGGGGACGCAGAGAGCGACGAATGATCGGAACTCTGGGAGGACTCACGACTCCGACAACCACCGGAGTGCTGCTTGTGGGGCTGTTCATTGAGTATGGCACATTGACTGACGCCTTCTTCCTGCTGCTGAGGTTGAATCTGGTCTGACGAGGGGGAGGAGTTTTGCTCACGATCCTGCTCGAAAGCACTTATCCACTCTTTGGCGATCGTGGTCTTCTTCCACGGACAAAAATCAATTTTCGGTGTCGTTTTTATCTTCACCGCGGGAGGATCTTCTGTCGATTGACTATCGGTACTGGGACCGGAACTACTTGCTAACACACATACTTTCGATTCCTCCTTAGGAACTACTACAACTTGATTACATTGATTATTAGGACTACTACTGCTAGTACCACTGTCACCAGCACTTCCGCCGTTGGTGTGGTTAATCTTATTCAAATTTGAACTATTTAGAGGAGCGGATTCGAGAATTTTAACTAGTGCACTGTGCGCCCTCTTGAGGCTCCCGCTGGTGCTGCTGCTCTTGTTGTTGACGACGACAACGGCGCTAGAACTATTGCTATCATTCTTTAAACTACACTGACTGCTTGGAACTTTCAGACTTTTCTCAGTCTTGAGCGCCGCCGACGATTTCTCGTTACTGGCGGGCTCCTGCTGCACTGCACATCCCATTTTTCCGTTTTTTTTTTTTCTTATTTTGCAAATTCAGACTTATCTCTGTCGAACTGACTTCAAGTCTTTCGTGGTGCGCGCGAATTTTCTTCCACCAAACTTATTGCACTTGGATATTCCTTGGACTTTTTTTTTCTCCTTATTCCTGGGCCATGATTTCCCGCCTAACACTGTCTGCACTCTTTGACCTTTTGACAGGGTGAAAATTTGAGGTATAATCTCTGAGACGCACAGACGACGCACTAGCAACGACGACGGCGACGACAACGACTACGACGACGGCTTGCGACGACTTGTGGCACACGCTCTCTCGCTTCGAGACGGACGATGCTCACATTCCAGAGTTTAATTTGCGAATGAAACTCGATGAAAACAACTCACACTTAGCGCCGTGAGCTCGCTGGCTCTGTGTAGTTTGTTTTCGATCGGAGCATCGCTGTGTGTGTGTGTAGAGTTTGGCATTGGCCGGTCTCTTTCGCTCGTGTGCCATGCTCAGGCAGCGACGAGCCTCTCGCTCTAGCGCAAGGGGGGCGAACTTATGCCGCCCTACCACCGTTATTTCTGCTGCTGTTATGCTATTCTGGGCATTGGCAAAACCTTGAGGTAGCTTGATAACTACCAGGTTCCAGGGCTTATCTGGATCTTTACCCAAACGGGAAAGATGCAAACCAGTGTTGCCAGGGGTGATGTGGACCAGAAGTGCATTTGAACCCACTAGAAGTAGCAATTATAATTCGACACCTTTCCATATTTTCATACAATATAGAATTTGCATAATTTCAATTATATAACTGCTATTCAAAGAATCGTCTATTAATTTCAATACTTTTATTATAACTGAGTTTTATTATGGGTCTGCAATTTTCTGGAAAGCATCACCACATAGATTCTACGTTTGGTTTGGCTATTTTTGGCAGAGGAGCGAATATTTTTGTATACTTCTAGAACGAAAAAAGAAACAATACAAGAATCAGGAAGGCTAGGCTTGGTAGGGTCACAGTGGAAGCAAATCCGAGTCTCATGGCGACGCAACCTGGATAGCCAGGCATCTCGGCCTCTGGTTGGAACAAGACCAAGTAGCCACCCAAGAAAGACCTACCTCGAATTACATGCATGCAAGTATCATCTAAGCCGGTATGTTCCCAACAAATCAAAAGCTAATAATAATAACAACAGTGTGGGTAAGTGAATCATTTAACATTTCCAAAACTACATACACATCATACATACATATCTATATATTAAAAGATCGTCCACAAATATCCAAGTCCAACAGAACAGCTTGTTTTCCCGATGAGTCTAACGTCAAATACTTTGTTGCATTTGGGAGCAAAGAATAAGGGAAATAGCTGTTACATTGTCACACCTGTACTATATGAAATTGCGCAGATACCAATAATTGCACTGACAAGAATATCACTAATAATATAATGACACGGACAAGTACAAAAACACGGACTTTAACAAATACCTGGACAACAAAACACGTATACTGACTGATACTGAATCCCAAAAATTTTCAAGAAGACTATGTGAGCTGATGTCGAAAGCCCGGTGTTTATTTGGTCACCATAGACTAATCCTTCCGGCATAATCACTTGAAAATTTTCAAAAACCAACCCCGATCATTGCAATCCTATGGGGATAAAAAAAAAAAAAAAAAAAATTTTTGGGGAAAAAATTGCGGGGGGGGGGGGGTGCTGGGGGAGGAAGTAGTGTAGTGATGGGGTGGGGGGGGGGAAAGTTTTAAAATTTGTAGAAAAATAAGAGGGGCGAGGTGGAGTTGAAGGGGGGGGGGGGGTGGGTGGGTGGGGGGGGGCGGTCGATGTTCTTTTGTTCTTATTTCTGCTGCTTTTTTTTCGGTGGAAAAAATAAAATAAGAGGGAAGAGGGGTGTTTTTTTTTTTTTTTTTGTGGTGAAGTGATTTGGTGGGGGGAAGAACCGAAAAAAGAATGTGAGTTCTTGGGGGGGGGGGAGTGGAAAAAAGGAGTATGTTTGTTTTTTTTGTTTTTTTGTTTTTTGACTCAAGATTTTATTTTTATTATGTGGGGGGGGGGGTGTGTTTTTTGGGCGTTTTTTGTGTATTTATTTTTTACAAAAGAAATGGGGGGTGGGGGGGGGGGAAAAAAAAAAAGCGGACACCTTCGCGGCAACCTTACTCGACCGACGACGAGAAACCTTAAGTGATTTCCGGATTCAGTGCACTAAGTTTAACTCTAGGATTGTATGAGTATAGTCTTCACGGAGGTAAGAGAATGATATGCATATTTATATACAAAAGGAAAACGATTTAAGCATTGTTTTTGGCAAAGGGGACATTACAAGAAGGTGGGATCATTCCATAAGAAAAATGCCATTTTTCACTAAATACGACCAGGGCATCGTCCGCTGGCTATTGACGCGGGTATTGTGGGTTTCCCAGGTACACGGTGATAGGTTTAGTTGGTGACGGTGGCTCTTCTTGACCTTCTATTCCTGAGTTGTAAGTGTGAATAAGGGCGTCTATGTAATGTTTTGCTGTATCTGTTGTGGACTCCCAGTACCTCCCATTTCCCCAAAAGCTTTGTGGATAACTTATCTTGCCTCAAAAGTTCTCCTTTTTATTGCATTGGACTCCATAACAAAAAGGGCACCATTGCAGAGCATATGATTGATCGAATTATTCGCAGTTCTACTCGCTCAACGCCCCCGGTTGGGTGAACACACACACACTCTGAGCTTTTCCGACACTGCTTGAACCTTCGAAAACTCAAAGGGAAATACATTTGTTGACAATGCGATATCATTTCATGCCCAAAACTAAATCTAGCGATCAGAATGGTAAGGGCCTATTTGCAATGATCGATTTTTTCTTGTGGCAAGATCTTGTAATATGTGCAACATTTATTGATATGCTTGAATTTGCTGTAATAATGTAAAGAGAAAATCGATAATTTGAATCGATTATTGCCGATAGACCAACATGATTCTGATGAAATAATATCGCATTGTTAACAAATGTATTTTTGTTTGGGCTCTTCTGATCGAGACACATTTGATTGCATATGTTATTTGTATTCTCCCTTAAACGTTGTCGAACAATTTTCCATCTCAGAATTAACTGAAATTTGTTGGCATATTTGATAGTTTGAGAAATGTTCATGTAATAAAGCCGTATTGTAATCATCATCCTAGGGATAAAACGACTGCACCCAAAGTTTGTTATTTCACAGTAGGTTAATTTCAAAAACCCTTATTTCCTTACCGTAATCAAAGTAACTTGTGTAGTGGAATATAAATTCATAATATGTATAATAATATATTATCAACCGGCTAACAAGCAGTCAGAGTGAAAACTAAACTTTTTGATTTTCCACAAATTCAATAACAAAGTTATCAATCAACTTGAATGTCTATTCAGGTTTGATTGCTTTATAGAGTAAGACCTACGCAAAAATAAGGAGCAGGCAATTGAAAACAAAAGCAAAGATTACAATCAAGCCTGCCGTGGAAACGAATACAGTTTAATATGTGCTTTATGGCGAATCAGTTAAAGATTCCTGCATTGAATTTTTATGAAAGAGTAATTTGGTAGCTGTTAGTGGACAGGATGGATTTGCAAGATTCTTTTATGTCTCGGGCACAAATGTTTCAACCAACGAAATGAAGTTCAAATACCCTAAATTTGCTGGCAAACGACGGTTGCGATTGTTCACTAATATTCGAATAAACAATAACCTTCGAGCACTCGACACTTAAGTCTGGAAGTCGCAGACGAAATAGGCCTATCTTACAAAGGATTAGCTTTCTCTGGTGGAATTAAAAGAAATTCGCTCGCATATACTAGTGAAAGTTTTTAGTTATTTTTTTTTTTAAACTGACCAAATGAAGTGCTAGTTAAATTTTTTCTTGTTTTCCAATTGCATTCGTTCTGCTGATACGCTCGTTAAAACGTTTTAAAAAACGGAAAAAAACATCACCTCCTGTGTCAATATTAAGGATTTGTTATGTTTTCCCAATGTATGGGCAATACAACTTATAACACTTCACTGTACAGACATCCAAATGATTTTGTATCATCAAAATCTAATGTTAGCAACTGGATTATTAAACTAATCAAACTATTCTATCAAAGCATGGGATAGTTTATGCAATGCAATGGATACAATTTGCAAAGTTGTTCTTAAGTTGTGCTAAATAAATGAAATAAACATCCGTTTTTTATGGATCAAACAGCCCAACAAACATCAATGTTGAATAACTGTTTGTTCAATCAAATTTGGAGAAGTTGTTCAACTATTTCTTCTAGAAAGCTTAATAACTTCTCCAAATTGGTTCGAACAAGCATTTATTCGACAGTGATGTTTGTTGGGAGCCGTCATTACTATTCAAAGGAGTGTCATCATCATCATCATCAGAATCGGCGTTGGAAAAATCATTTTCAAAAAACGTTCACTCTTTGCTCATTGCAAAGATATATCGCCGAGGAACTTCGCACTCAAAGTTCGCGAACGAAATACAATCCAAACTTCAGGAAAGCGCAGAGTGAAGAAACGTTTCATTTCTCATCGCGAAAGATCTTTTGATTCCCTGAAAGTATCTTTAATAAAGACATCTAATCTAATCTAATCTTTTGTTTCACTCGTATTCGAGATCCGATCCATGACGGCAGTTTGCATCTTATTTTCCTTGGAAAGTTTGATTGTTTTCATTATCAACAAAGAGCAAGTATACAAAGACTTGACACATAAAGTTGCGAGATTTGTTGATTGTTATCTGGTGAAATATAATAAGAAGAAAAATTCAAATTCCCTTCATAAAACGTTTCAAACTGACTTTTTATTGATTCACGCAGATCATTGTTGAGCGCTTTCAGTTATTCAGAGTAACTCAAATCTACTTATATATTTATCATAACTAAAATAAAACATCCCTAGATACCGTCATCAGTAAATGTAAAGAAAATTACAAAGTGATATGATAAACAAAATCATTTATTAAATTGCACTCGCAAGTGATGAGACTGAGGGAACATTGCTTTGCATTCTGTTCGAATACGAGAAAAGCTTTCAAACTAGATTCTTTTTACTCCACGTCAAAAACGTTACTGTTTTTGAAGGACAAATTTATCATTTTATCGCAGACAGTTTTTATAGCTCGAATTGTGATTGATTTGATTCAGCTCAAAAATGAGAGCAAAAAGAAAGATGTTTGTAAATTTAACTCTTCATAAACAATGCATTGTTTGAAGATACATATTTTGACTAAATATATAATCAACATACAAACTCCAGGTACTTTGCTTTTAGATGACCATGGTAACCATCAAACAAAATTCTTTCGCTCTAGTGTTATACAAATAGTCTGAATCCAAAACGACGAAGATCAGCAAAGGCACGCTTGCAATCTGAGACTGTTCACTTGGACAAAGCAAAACAAAGAGAAAATTGGTTCGAAAATATGAACAAGAAAACGTAAATTTTCTAGTTCATCGCTTTTGACATGTTCGCAGTTACTTCAATTATATAGCAATGTTGCCATGTTGTAATATGTTCATATTACGGCCTGCTGAACAGCGCAATCAATTGAATTTCAGACTTTGACTGATTCATCTTGGGAATTAAACGCAATAATACATATGTAGGATTAGTTTCTTTTCCAAATCCGGAGGTTCGATACCCGACAAAGTCAAATATCTGTTCGGGTGGGATGTCATGTCATGGAGTATAAGTATATCATAACGCTTACCACAAACTATACGATTGGATGCTTTGGATAATCAAAGAAAGTCCTTAGTTAAACTGTGGAAAAGCTGCATAGAACACTAATTTGAGCGGCAGGCAAATTAGCCGTTGGATTTTTGATTCTGCACCAATGCATTCGCATAGCTATCAATCAATTTGAATGTAGAATTGCTTTAGAATTGAGACTTACGCAAAATTTAAGGTAGCAAATTGAAAAATCAAGCAGAGATTACAATCAAGACTGTTGTGAAAATGGACGTAGAAGAAGATGAAGAAGCATCAGTTGCTCTCAGCTTCGAATGTCTCCAAAAAACTGTCAGTTTCCAAAAAACACAAAAAAAGGTTCTGACGAGGTTTCTGACGCATGCTTTTTCGATTGGTTTCGCTTACATTTATTTCTGAAGATCAAATGACGAAAGGAGCACAAAACTGTTGTTAGCAGATATTGACGGAAATCACGAAATGATTGCTTTGATTAGCTTTGATTTTGATTTGCGGGCAACTCACATCAATCAACCGGAGTGAGAATCGTATCCTTGCTATGCAATGAAGTTCTAGAATACGGGCGTCGCCTCAATCTCTCAGGTGAAACGGGATGAAATTGGAAAATGCCCATCAATTTTCTCGGATACGAAATCGATAATCAATGTTTGCATCAAGCAATTTATGAAGTTGTCAAGATTTGTGATCCAAAGTATTCGAAGTCATAGGTCAAATAAATTACGCATAGAAAAAAAAGGTGAATTTTATCAAGGACAAGTCAAATTTCCCTTCGCTTTAAACCAAGATAATTGTTTGCAATCTTGCATATCACAGGACTGATTAAGGCGAAATTATATCTAAATTTACATGGAATTTCACATGAACTTATACCAAATTAGAATAGAAATTATTACTTTTACATGAGACGTAATTTGTCATTGACAGAAATCGAGGAACGTAAACAAAGATTTTCTGTAAAATCATGTCTTCCGGACCCGAAACATACGAAATTCGACGAAAGATAGGATGAATTTATTTGTTTCTTTTGTTTTTTTGATCTTTTTTTTGTGGTGGGGGGGGCTTTTGTGTGTGGGGTTCTGGGGGCACAAAATTTTTTTTTTTTTTTGGGGGGGTGGATCAAGCATGGGAAAATTCATTCCCTCGCATGAGCACCACCGATATAAAATAGCAACCCTCAGTTGCTAACAGAATAGTGAAGGAGTATGATGTTTCCTATCAAACGATTCCTTCACGAATCCTCGAAAACGAAAACTGTAGAAAGAATAAACGAGGAAAACAGAATCATGCGAAACAAATTTTCATCTTTACGTTATACCTGAATGAATGCGTTTCCACTGAACGCAAGCGATTTGAATACACTGAACGAGAATAATTTGACTCAGTGAATGCAATCAGCCGGAATGATCATAGCAGAGATACGGCTTAATATGACGCTCACTGGTTTTATATTGCCTTTGATTACTTAAGATCATGTTAGATCATTATTTGAATTGTTAAATCATGTTTAAGGTATGATTTGAAGAAATGAGTGTGATTCAATCAATCTCGATCTGCTGAATCAAACTGAATGCAATCGTTACTGATTCAGCGGGAAAAAATAGGCACTGAGAAATCGTCCACACTGCTACAGTCCGATTCATTCAGTATACGATCAACTGCCAGTTTTGCTCAATTCTTTTATCTCGGAATAGAATGAAAACAGAATAGTAATGAACAAAATCGAAATAACTCACACGTGGTACGGCTCACTTCTGAACGTTGATGCGTCTGAGTGAGAAATGAGTGCAAAGTGAACCGATTTTTCCCATGCTTGGTAGAGATTACAGAAAATTACAAGATTTTCCCCAAAATATGCAACAGCGTAAATATTTGTGCATTGAATCTTCTACTTTAACATTATTTTAAATTTCTAATTTAAAATTACCTTCCCATAGATTGCTTCTGGAACTGCATCGCAATTTCTAGGCTTTCTTTGGGGGAATATTCAAGTAAATTTCTTCGACTTACAAAGAAACTGTGTTCATTAAAGTTCAGCGAATGTTTTTGAAAGTTTTCGATCTTCTGCAATACTCAATCAACTCCAAAAGTATGTTTAGATCTCTAAGAAAGTTCTGTTATCTTCATCGAAGCACTAAGAAATTAATGGTGTTTTTTTTTTTTTTGTGTTGTTGTGGTTTGTTTTTTTACACTCTCCATAATTCACTAAGAAATTATTAAATTCTGAGATAAAAGTGAATACTGGCCAATCGTTTTGTACAGGTCCTGAAGGACTTGATGTATCAGTGTCTACAAGCATCATCAACGTTTGTAGGCTGAAGTGGATTAAAATTAACAACTTTCTACATCTCTGGACAACTTATACAAAACGACAAACTTTTTCGAAACTCTGTGCACTTCCACGAAAACAAGCACCATCATCACAAAGTCTAAAATTCCTCTAACAAGATAGTGGTGCTTGATTGCGTGGAAGTGAGAAGCGTTCTGATAAATTCGCGTTTGCTTCTTTGTTTACAAAATCCGATAATCGTTTTGAATAAGTTGTCGAGTTTTGATTTTGTTGGTCAATTTTAGGTGAGAAATGCCCTACTTCATGTTTATATTCAGCGGCTTCTAATTAACTCTGATTACGAGTCCGTTTCTGCTCACTCATCAAAAAAATCCAACAATTACCCCCTTAAAAACAAACACGTGCCTCCACTAGAGACACACCCTTTCTTGTTTAACTAAACCGCCAAAATCTCCACATGCCGAGGTCATTCGCTTCGTGCGTAAACGCTTTCGACTACTCTTGTGCTTGACGTTCTCAAGTGACCACCTCGAACCACTTTCGACCAGTGCAACCCAATCCCATTGTCGTATGGGAGTTTCTAGTGTAGCGCACCGCAAACCGAGACACACGACGATCGCTCTGCTGGTTGCTGCTGGCTGGCTGGTCCGGATAGTTTGCTTTTCAACAAAGCCAGTAGCAACGACGGCAGTTCAACGACCTGTCATTGCCGTCGCTGCAAACGAGCCTTTCCACTCCAAACACCACCCACCACCCACTAGCACTCGATTCACCCTTCCCAACCAACCCTTGGTCGTCCAGATCGACCAGTAACCTCACCATGCCTGCAAACACTCGGCTGACTGCTCGCTCACACAACACAAGCAAAGCTTGGCAAGGTTTTTATTTTTTTGGCTACTCTCTACCTCGATCGACCACCCATCACCCAAACTACCCTGTTGCTGTTGCTGCAGCTGCCCAAGCTACTTGGACCCGTACGAACACAACAGCATGAAATGTAGCAGCAGCAGCAGCAACAACAACAGCGGCGGCCATCGCTCGAAAACGGAACGGGGTTGCACGTTTCGAAAAAAGCAACACACAGAGCAGAGCACAAACAGAAAGACCTCGTGCCGCACGTTTTGCGCGCTCTTTCGCTCCTTCGGCTCGCTTCAGTCGCGGCACGGCAGTGTATGGGTTGCCCTCGGAATGTGGGGCTGTGTTGGTAGGTTTTTTCGTGACCCAGTTTCTGGTCATCTACCCCGGCTGCTCGACGGCGCAAACCAGACCTGCTTTGGCTCTTTGGGGGGCGAGCAACGAACGTTCCGCGAAGGGGTTGGCCGGGGCCGGGTCGACTGGCTGCTGCTGCTACTGCCTTTCAGTGTGATTCAGCCGTGGTGGTTATTGCTTTATTAGCGAACGTCGTCGTCGTCGTTGTTGTTAGAGCGAGCTGGGTTGCCTAGTGTTGCTCTATCTAGCTCTAGCCGTGACTGCTTAGTATGGCGACTAGTTGGCTTAAGCCAAGCGAGTGGAAAGTGAGAGGAATTCACAATGCGAGCACTGCGCGCACGACGACGGCAACGACCACGGACAAAGTCTCGAAGGAGATCAAGCGGTGTAGAAATATGGAATGACGAAAAATCGCACTCGCACACGGCCGTCACCGTCGATATCGATATCGGCGAGGAGGCAGAAAAACGAGACCTAATCATACCCCGTTATGCATCATGGATATTACTGCGCCGACGGAGCGAAGATGATGGTGTAAAAGTCAACATCTGAAAAGGGTGAGATTGCTCTTGGAATTGCGATTTTGGAGCGAGAAATCGGGAGGGTGGATGTCGTTGATGTGTTGCCGTTATGAAATGTTGTCACTGAATTGTGTTGTTCATAGAAAAGCAAGGCACTCTATGTTACTTAAATTGGACTGTGACGAATTGTCAACGAAATTATGAAAATGACTAGGAGATTCATTGCTTGGCGGGTCGAGTGTTGGTGGTTGGTGGGCGCGTGAGGAGTTTTCGAGTGATGATGGGTGTTTTTCTCGCTAGACTTTAATGGCCATCACTTTGGGAATTGGTTCAATTTAGGGTTCGCTCTTATTGTTGTCCAGTTGTGCTGGTATGGAGACTGTGGAGAGCTATTTTTTTTGTAGATGCAGATCGCTGATTAGATAACCGTTGTTTTCAAGTAGTGAAGAAGCTTGTGGCTTGCGGTGAGTTGTTTAAAGTCGCAACGCACTATAAATTCGATGGATGTCTGTATCTTGAAGAATGACTCGACTGACTCTGTAGAACGCTTGGAATATTTGACTTTCTGCTTGTTCACGGCCAGTAATAAATTCATTGCATATCAATGCATGTTGTTTTTATTCTTGAATCATTTTCAAAATTTATTTCTGGGGACAAACAAATGTCTCAAAACTTCAATGCTGGATGCTTTGCTTTTTGGAAGATATGTAGTTTTTAAAGAACTTTTATTAGAATCATTTTGAAATACCCTCGACATTTTCATATAATTTTGCAATAAAGTAAGTTTTTTTTTTTGTAAATATTCTGACTTCACTATGCTATTTATCATAATTTTCAATCATTAAAAAAAAATCATTTTCCCAAGCAGTGTTCTTCTGCACATTCTTATGAAATTTACTCTGAATATTAGAATGGTATTATGCATGGATTATTATTTAAAAGTATCTTGTTCAGGACATATATAACTAGATATGTAACTCTCCTCAATAATCAGTAGGCACTACCTGAGCACGAACAAGTAACGTTTGAATACCTGATTTTGATTCCTGACATCTGAAGTTGGTTTTGATAAGCATTGCATTAGATGTAAAATTCCAATGAATAATAACTCAAACATGCACGAAAACTACCTTTAGAAAAACATGCCAAGAACATAATTTCAGTTTTATGATGGTTATGAAGATCATGATTTAAAGTTCTAGAATGCTATAAAATCTCTATATATATTGCAATGTTACTTGTGGCGAGAGTAATATTGTTGTTGTTGTTTCGTGTTTACGTGACTTTACGTGACTGAAGCTGGATTGTCACGGAAGGAAGATGACCTGAACTCCACATATCGAACCCATCAACACATGGGCTGGGGCAAACGGCATTACTTCCCTTTCGAAGGAAGACGTGATCAGAGATTTTTCGTCTCAGAAAATCCCAAAGGCACCGGCTTATTTAATACTATTGTATTAAATCAATTTGGTATTGGCATGATATTTTTGTATACCTTTGTTTTATTCTTATGAGACGCTCATTTATATCAACTTTAGTTATCGAGATATTCGTTCCTACTCGGGTATCCTTAAACTCTTGAAATTGTCATCGGAATATCCCTCAAAATCTACTTAAAAAAAAACCATCGTCTGCTAGTTTGCCCATATTTAACAAATAAGTAGCAAGAACCGGAAAAGGGATGGGGATCGAGATAAACTTCAAAGATAAAATACCTTTTTTATGATCCAGTGAAGATAAAACGAATATTTATAACAATATAAAAACATTAGAGGCGAGCAAATCTCCAATACCAAAAGAATAAATATAAATATTATGAAGAACAACTTTTGTGCGCACATGATGATACCCCATTTGGCATACGGATGTTTGGCCGAATGGACGTTTGGCATAAAGACGTTTGGCCGAATGGACGTTTGGCCAAAATCAGATTAAAATTCAAATCAGATTCTTTTGTAAAATTCCATGCCAAGTAATTTTAGGGTTCGAAGCCATTTAGCCAAATATCTTTTAATCATTTGATTCCAAACAACGTCTCAAAAGTAAAATAAGAAAAATGCAATTTTATTAAAGCTCAAAACTATAAAATATTAGTTTCTCACATAATTCACCAGTCGGTTCAAAATTTCTCAAATTGAAATGCATGAAATCAAGAGAATTACATTTGTTTGATCGGTGAAACTTCAAAGAACTGCTCACGTTTGAGAGAAGGAAAAATCTCACAAAGAGTAATAAACCGGGCAAGCGCTTGATTCAGAAGTTTGCTTTCGAATACAGGAATATGTATCGCCGTAGAAGGCCCATGTGCAAAGAATCAAAGGAAGGTATCTTTCGGAGGAACTGCATATTTCTTCAAGATTATAAAAAATAATGACCCATTCTGTCTAGCTGTTTAACATAATACATATTTCCACCCAAAATCAGGAGTCTACGATTTTATCAAAACATATTGATACCTCTCATGTATATGGGCAAATGGCCGAATACCGTTTTTTGCATTTTTAAACATAAAAATTTCGGTTTTTAGTGAATTTATATGGTTGAAACTTAATTAGAGTGCTTATTACTTCAAATGCGCACACATATTGATAAACTCTAAGTGTAATAAGTCTAGAATATCGGGATGCTATCTAATGCGTTCGAGAATGTTTGTTTGGTTCCTTATTTCCTTTTTTAGATCGAATGCGTTTGAAAATACTTTTTTAGATCCCTATTTCCTTTTCTCTGCAAAAAATGTATGCTAATAGACAATTTTCGTCCTAACGTCCATTCGGCCAAACGTCCATTCGGTCAAACGTCCATATGCCAAATGTCCCACCCCCGCGCACATAAAGTCTGTATCCACAATAATCCCGACACCTCAAAACATAAGTTAAACACAACTTAAATTGGTTTCACACTGGCATTGGTCGCCTTTAGTTGTTTATCTCAGATTCTTGGGATATGATTTAACAATTCACGAACACAAAACATAGTAATTCGGTGTTTCCATAAAATATTCGAACTTTGCGCTTGACTCCATCCATTGGAGTTTGTACAGGCTTAACATATTCAGTGATCAAACAGTGATAATCTGAAATAAGAACATGTTATCAATTAGGTATAAATCTTTGCTCGGAAGCTGGGTCCAAACATGCGGGAGCTCGGTTGCAATTGACGATTTTACTGAACACATCCAAAACATTATGGAAAAATCGTTCTTTTTTTTCAAATTGGTTTCACACTGGCATTGAGGGCCTTAAATTTCAATCAACTTTCAGTCAATTCACAGCGGAAGGTTTCCAATTAAGTACTTTTGATCAATATTGCAACACACTCATTACGTCAGTTGCACCGAATTGACATTTGAGTTGAAGGAAAGCAAAGGTTTATGTTGCTAAATTCAGCAGCTGCGCATTTTGAGTCAAGCTGATTCATTTCGATTTGCAGCGAATTGTAGCGAGTTCATCAAATCAAGTTGATGGAATCCATGTGATTTTTTCTCTTAGAATTTTACTGGGACTGATGATGAACAAATTTTTCATGGAATTTCAAACCCAAAATCTGTTTGGGTGTCAAATTTGGGCACACTCGGACATAGTTTAGGAGTGTCTATAATCGATGAAAATTTTTTAATATTCTGGAACTTTGAAAATGTTCGAGTTCAGATTAATTAACGGATAAATTGATGGAATTGATAGGGAATCCCTGACAACAAGAAGTCAAGGTTCAGATAGTATCGTAAAGAGAGCAAATTTTTGCAAGGGTAAATGATACATCGTTTACAAAATTAAGTCGAAAATTTGCACTCTTTACGATATTTATCGAAAATAATACGAAAAGGTCAGAAACTAAATCGGATTTACATCCGCCATACTTTGACATTGTATACGATTTGTTTGCTTACATATAAGTTTGTAAACGTGCAGTTTCGTTGTCTGGGAATGTTCATTACGCTTATTCATATCAGGAATCACCGTGAACAGCATTTTATAATCGGAATGTGATAATTCATTGCAAAGGTTCTTTCAGCAAACAACACCCCTCCCACCCCCCCCCCCCTAAAATGGTCATGGGTCAAAATCGATTAGAGGCACCCCAAAACCATGTTCGATAGAGCTAAAATTTTGCATAGGGTCATATTTTGGGTAAATAAAATTTGTGTTTTTAAAAATTCGGAAACGTCATTTTATTACTTGGCACCCTAATGCACATAAATGGAGGGTTATATACAAGGGGTGGATCGCTCAGTACACTTTTCTCATGTGCTATTTTTTTTGAGTGTGTCTACAAGCGTTGCAATGTTCTGGGAGTTCCCGTAATGTACCAAAGGTGCCGATGTGTTGACAGCTCAAATTGTTATTTTCTTTTGAGCCTGGCAACCAGGCAATGTATATTGGCAAGGTTGCTGATTTCTTATTTCAATAAGCTCAACTGTCAAAAGTGTTCCTCAGTGTGCCACACATGTGGTATGGATTGAAAATCGATGTGCAAAACATCATTCGTCTAGTGTGTAAGACATCGTGGCGGGCACACTCTTCTAAGCGACTTACCCTTGGCTATATAACTTATAAATGTACTTTAAAAAATGGTGTAAAGTTTAGACAAATGTCATTTGACGGAATTTGTTTGCAGCTCATATGGAATTAAATGACAAACCACAATGAAAAGCCTTTTTTCTGTGTGTGTAGGGTGCAACAATAGAGATTAGTGACACCTAAATCCCCGTGTAAAGTTGTTTGATATTTTTGTCCTGTACTAACCTCAAAACGAATGGAATCCGATCTGCCCGATAACGATTTGTAATGTACATTCCTCGGATTTGCACTCTCATACTCTCGCAGAGTCCACTTCTACCACAGAACGTGATAATCTCTATGGGGTGTGCTTAAGCAAGAAAGAATAAGTCCGGAGAAATTTGCGAAATGGGCGGATTTGCTTTTGTAAACAAATATTTGAATCGACGTTTTAGGAAATGAAAGCTCAATTTTAAAAAATAATACCACAGTTGGCTAGCAGAAGCTTTCTTTTACCCGATTGAGGTCTTACTTTAAGGAATCGAGCTTCTATTCGTGAGAAATCATCGATTTAATTGTTTGTTTACAAAAGCAGATTCACTCAATTCGCAAATTTCTCCGTAAGGACTGCATCGTTAATTATGAGGTTCTGTATGAAAAAGACTATGACTTATTTTGGCAGCTGTTGCTTGCCTTGTAAACCAACGAAAACCTTCATTAAAAGTTAAAGTTTCACTTCAAGCGGAACAATGCGAAGTCTTACGGAAAAAAAGCGAAAATCGATTGTGACCAAGTACTGTACTGAAAAGGGATTGTCGCTAAGAAAATTAGCACAATAAGAAGGTGTTAGTGTCTGTGCGGTCCAAAATGCGATCAACCGGTTTGTTATGCATAACACATTGAAGGAATTACCCGGCCGTGCTAGAAAAACAGGTGCGTCAAACCCAAATTTGGACAAACAAATTTGCAAAGTTTTTGAAGGAAAAAAGGAGGTATCCACCAGAGATTGCCCAGAAAGGTGTGGAACGACGATTGGAACGCGCAAAGGAGCAAAATTCCCTGAATATTTTGTATGAAGATTCGGTATGAAGAGAACAATGTCCAATTTGTGGAAAAGGCGATGAATCCTCCAAATTGTCCGCAAATAAGGCCCATTGAGACATTTTGGGCTTTGATGAAAGGAAAGCTACGGAAGAAGGCTAGAGGAGCAGATGACATCATCAAATTCAAAAAAATCAGGGTAAACGTCAGCAAAACCATCGACGGAACGGTTGCGCAAAACCTCATGAGGAACATCAAGAAGAAGGTGCGAGAGCTGGCCAGATCTCCGAAGAATTAAATGAATACTGAGGTAAACAAAGTAAATGAATTTGAGTTGCAAATAAATAAAACATATTTATATACAGCAATTTTTAGGTGTACTCATAATTAACGATACAGTCCTTAAATCGCAACAATATAATCAAAACGACGTATCTGATTTTCTAAACAAAGAGCTAAACAAAGATTCAAACATAAAACCCTCGAAACTCTTAGCACTTTCATGGACTAGGAACAACTCCACAGAGAAAAATATTTCCCAAACATGATGGTGATGTTAGTTTCCGTAGAGGTGCTGAGAGTTTTAAGAAACTTATCTCTTAATCTTTGTTCACAAAATCAGCTACGTAGTTTTGAATAAGTTTTCGAGAAGTATATACAGATACAGCCCATGATTGCAGTTTTTGCTCACAAATAACCATTCTGACAAACGTCAGAGAAGTCTATGGAAGAAAAAGATCAAAGTAAACTGCGCTTTGGAAGTGACGAGTTTTGATTCAGCTAATAAATATTTTGCTTATTCCAACTGAAATTTACAGAAAATTTGTATCACCAGATCAACTTTGGACACTTGAATAAATGTTTAATGCTTGATTGTGATTGTTAAAGTTTAGTGTGCAACTCTAAGGAAAATAAGAAAAAAAAACAATTGCCTTCAAAATGGAATCCACCCGATCCAGCCAATTCGACTGATTTTTGGAAGGTGAAAAACGTTGAAATTGGTCATCAACCCCGTAAGTCAATAATGACATAGCCTTCTCACCGATAAAAAATCCCTGGCAAAATTAACATTAATATTTTTAGCCCCACAGTTCTTCACGAACAAGTACAATCACCTCTCGACAAATTCGCTGAATCACCACGCGACCCCATTTCCCAAGGATTGGTTATGCATCATCGCATCGGCATGAATCAGCGCCATCATCATCCCTTCGATCATCAAACCGGTTCATCATGGACCGAGCCGAACGGCAAGAAACCGGAGACCCTGGACCAAACCCCGTACCAATTCTCACCCACATCGGCGGATTGGAAATCCCGTCCGGCATCTGGTTCGCACGACGTCGACTTAAACCTCCAGCTCACGGAGCCGTCGTCCATCGAATGTCGTCGTCATCCGATTCCAACTCAGCCAGTCCGCCAGCCAGGCCAACGCGTATTATTTCACCAGAGCATTATGCAACACCTTCACTCGAGTGTCCCACCTCTCCTCTGGCTTTCTTCGATTTCCTCTTCGTCGCTTGCACGACTTCTTTCCAAACGAAGTTTCTGGCAGATTCAGTCTCCTCGCGGATGTGTGCGGAAGACAGAGACGGCGAGACACCAGAGGCTTTCTGTTTGTGGTTTATATGAGTTCATTAACCCGAGCATCGCCGCGGTGTTGCTGTTTTTACGACGTTGGCCGCTGATGGCTGGGGATTTCTCGACGATGACGGTCACTCGACGTCGTAACCGTTTTCGGTTGAAATGGTCGGCATTTCCTGGGGATCCCTTTTTTTTTTGCAATTCCTTCAGGATTTTTTGGCAGGTGATGCATTCTTCTCGAAATGAGCAGAAATAGTGCGCAACCTTTT
Source organism: Aedes koreicus (assembly GCA_024533555.2). NCBI lineage: Eukaryota > Metazoa > Arthropoda > Insecta > Diptera > Culicidae > Aedes > Aedes koreicus. The sequence continues at coordinate 118,578 of JAHHFK020003287.1, forward strand.
CTCCAGAGCGAACCTGAATTTGACCTAATTTGGCACCGAAAATAGACGGGGCCTCGATTCGGACGGGTTTTTGCGGGAACCGATTAAGCGCAGATAGTTTTATAACTCTTTCAAAACAAACAACGAAACGAGAAGCACGAGAGAAAGGTGAAAAACCAGCTTAGATGGGAAGAGGCGGTCGTCGGTGGGGGGGACCGAGAAGCCCACCGACTGGGTTTAGGTTGTTGTTCAACAGCCTCTTTCTCGCTTGCGTTCATGTCTCTGCTTCTTCTGCTTCTGCTATGGTGGCGATGGCAGGCAGTTCATCGACCCCGGGCACGGCGAGTGTGTGAGCAATCGCATCGCAGCAAACCGCGCGCAAACCAGGAAATCACCATGACGTCATGGGTTGGTGTTTGCATTTGCTTTTGCTGTGCCTTCGCTGGCCAATGCAGTTAGTTGTATGGGGCTAGCTCTTTCTCCTAGTGTAGTTGATGTCGATGTCGTCTGCGTCGTCAAAGTCGTAAAATCTGTGGTCAGGACAAACGACGAAGCGATCGGCCGTGGGGGCAACGACCTGTGGCAAAACATACGGTGCAATGTAAACGGGGCAAATGCTGCTCTCGCCTCGTGGGGAAAGGGGGGGGGGGGATTGTTCATACACAGATAGGTGTGGTATGCAAAGGGTAGAAGGGAATTCCCCAATTGAACGGAGTTGAACTCTGGAACGGTTCTTCTCGGGCATGACCGGGTGTAGGAAGTCAGGTGAAAATTGGCCGATATGCGATGTGTGGTTTTTAAACTTTTTTTTTTTATTTCCCGGGAATGCTCTAGATTGATTCGTTGTTTGTTTACTTCGGGGGAGGAACGAAAAAATGCGTAAAGTCGTAAAGTGTTAATCTGGTTTGGTGGGGTGTCGATGTTTTCCAAAGTATAATGATTGGAATTTATCTTTTTGAAAGAAATCTGTTTATGAAATCGATAAATTAAATTGACTTTTACTGCTTTTCGTACACGTAGCTGAAACAACATGGGCTTTGAGAATGATCAAAGATTGAATCACAATACCATTTCTCATTGAAATAATTGATATTAAGTATTGAGTTGGGTTTCAAAGACCATGTTGGACTATTAGTTTAGCGCTTTTTTAGTTCGTCTAGAGTCAAGAAAAATGTTCGAGTGTTGCTGTCATGACCGTTAATAAAGTTTGTTTAATATTCTAAAATAATCATCGAAAGTTCAAGATAAAAAAGTGACTTTTAAGCGGTGTTCTCAGGTCAAAAGAGTTTATACGATAAAATTCCTCCTGCTGCTTTAAAGGACAATAACAGTGAATCAATGGGCCACCAAAATAACGTAGGATTAGATCAAATTCAATCCAATCTAATCTAACCTAATCTAACGAAGCCAGTACGAGAAAGGATCCTGGAAATAATTGAGTTAGATGACGTTCAATTTATTGTTGTTGTGGTTGTTGTCAATATTGACACAAGCTTCAAAGCGGCCAGGCCTACTACGATGCATAACTCGCAAATTTGAGCACTCGACACTGAAGAAGTCTGCAAGTCGCAGACGAAATAGGCCTATCTGTCAAAGGATAAGCTTTTTCTAGTGGAATTAAATGGAATTCGCTCGCGTTTACTGGTGATCGTTTAAAAAAAAATGAATTATGGAGAGTGTGAGCTGTTTACTTGTATACTTGTAACTAGAAAATAAAAATATTTTCTAGTTTAAAAAAATGTTTCAGTTTTGTAATTTTTATTTGTTCAAAGTAATCAAGTGATGTGTTAATTTAAATTTTCCTGGTTTTCGAATGGCAATCGTTCAGTAGAACGTAGTAAATACACTCGTGAAAGTATTTTTTTTAGTGAATGCGCAAAGATGATTCTGTGAAATGAGTTGGACTCAAATTAATAGATTTGAATCACAACGCATTTTGGGAATCTACAGGGAAGGAAGGATGCGTGACTATTCCGTACCATTCGCTCCGACTTATGTTGATTTGAATATAATATAATAAAAATTTGAAATATGTATTTACTAACAACACAATTAAATTATTAAAGTGAAACGATCTCACCCATATAGATGGCCAACATCCGGTCTCCAAAAAACTTCTCTTTTTCTAGCAGATTTATCCCTTTATCACTTTTTCTAATGATAGCTGCATCAAAAATCGCAAGGTTCAGCGGATGTTTCAGTCAATTTACAAACTCTAAGTATTCTCAATTTTAATATTCTGGCATAGATTTATGTAAAATGATCCACAAAACTTTTAGTTCAGAATTTAAACATTTTTTTTTGTTTTACTTCCTGAAAAAGCAAGGCGGACCTCTCTCTTCACATCACTCTTGGGGACATTGTTTGAAGTAGAATACGAAAATATACTTCTTCTTCTTTTTCTTCTTCTTCTTCTTCTTCTTCTCTCTTTTCGAACTGCCTCATCCTGACAGTTCAGTTTGAAGGGCCAGTCGCACCGACTATATGCCCAAAATATTCTTCAAAATTTACAATCGTGGTAAAGCAAAACAAAAACCATGACAGCTCACGAAATACCAACCGTCCACGCGCAAAGCTTACTGCGATTTGCAGGAATTAATCATATTTAATTGCACAAACTATATTAATTTTATCAATTCGAAACGAATTTTCTAGAAACAATACTTTCTTTATGGATTTACTTCCAAGCACACCAAAAAGAAACGGAAGATCTTCAATTACATACATAATTCTTCAATACATATTTCTCAACAAAGTAAAATTTTCATAAAATCATTATGGCCACTTCAGAAGGCAGTAATAATTAATCAGTTTTGACATTATTACTGTTTCAAACCCCTCATAAAACTTTTAAAATTTTCATTAGAGGAATTGTTTTGCTCTCTGCCGACACTACACGGGAGATAATTTGTTCTTCAAAATAAGAAAACAGGTCATGATTTCATGGATATGTTGTGTTTTTGTGTTATGAATATACACCATGGACAATATTCATAATATCATGAACTACTTGTTCGCCGGACTGAAATCATGAATCAATCGGGTTAAAAGCATGAGCTGAATTCTTGACACTGAAAACTTTATTATGAATCTGGCCAATCTACTTTATTGACTCTAAATGTAAACAACAAATTAAATCCACTGTCCGGATTCGAACCTAGTGTTGATGGGGAGAGCTGGGATAGTACATGGTGGATGTACTCACCGCGCAATTGTTATTCCTGAATAGATCTTTGAATAATGAAGCTGATGAAAATTTCCCGCAACACTAGACCTCTTTTTTCCGGGCTAAATTAATCAGAAGAGCAGAGAATCGAACAAAGCAGAACAACAAAAAACAACCTCGATTTCACAGTGAAGTTTGACAGCTGTGGCCATTTGGCCGCATTCTGGTTTTCATGGCAGCCAATAGGTTTTATGAAGGTTCTCAAGTGGTCATAACATCTTTCACTAGGACAATTTCAAAATCTTTATGTTCTTATAAAGGTTTTATTAACTTGTTTTCACAACCGCCTATAGAGTGGGCCATTTTGTACAAATTTCGGCTTGAATGAAGCATAGAGGAGGTGTTGGTAGACAAAACAGTTTTGATTGTAGTTTTATCCACAAAGCCGGTAGAAGTGTTATACGGCTGGAATAAAACTAAAATTGTTACTTGGGTATACAACTTTAGATTAGAGCTAAAACAACGCTTCCTAAGTTTATGACTCGCATCTGTCATTTCAGTTCTGAAACCATGAATAAGAGTCGTGAATTCATAAAATAAGATAAGAGTTCGTTTCATGATTTTTTATTCATGAAAACAGAAATGGATTTCTTTCCGTGTAACCGATGAGACCAATTTGCTGTTTCATTGCTTGACAGCAAAAGTCATAAACTATGTTGTTGTTTTCCTACTCTGAACGTACTCGAACTAGTACTAGATAATTTAAGATTTTTTGTTTCTAGAAAAGTTATTCTGAGATAAATTGTCCGGGTGTTCATATCAAGATTGGGATTCAATCGATTTCTATTGCGGTCTCAGCTTATTCATGCTCATACAGTGACGGATAATATAATAAGACCAAAACCAGATTTGCATACGAAATAGGCATGTCTCCAATTGTCTTCCATTTTTCCGTGAAGTAATTCAGCTGGAATTTCGGATATAGCTTAGAAAGCACCTGCATTTTCATACGTAGAAACATCAGAATTTTGCATTCACCACTTCAGAAGTTACAGACACCACTTACGACAAAATAATAAGACCACCTTTTGATTTCCACAGTTTAGGCCATGTTGATGAAAATGAATTACGATCTATTGAATACTGATGTTGAAATGACCCGTACATCAAAAATCATAATTCAGATTTTAAATTTTGAGCATTATTTATGGAAATCAAAAGAGTTGTTTTGTCGCAACCGGTGTCTGTAACTTTCAAATTGGTGAATGAAAAATTCTGGATTTAATACAGATGAAAATTTAGGTTATCTAGAACACAGCCAAAATTTCAGCTCGATTTGTTCACTAAAAAATGAAAGACAACCCACACATGACTATTTTGTGTGAAAATCGGGCTTGTTTTTGTCCTTAGCTGTAATTTTAAATATCATTTCACATTGCAATTCGAAATTTTGGGAGAAAAAATAAAGAACCCAAAAAATAAAAAGATTTGGTGTGGTGGGAGGGGGGGAAAGGGTAAAAGGGGGATTTAAAAATAAAAAAAAAAATGAAAATGGGGGGAATGAATTGTTAAAAAAACACACTTAGAAATTATGAATTTTACACGAGACGTAATTCATGTTTGTAAAAATTCGGGGAACGTAAACAAAGATTTCGTGTAAAATTATGTCTCCTGAAACTGACACATACGCAAGTCGACAAAAGATGTGTTTGATTGAAATTATTTTCTCATCTCTTTCAACTCATTCCTATGTGTTAAAGGACGCTTGCATGTGTCGGTCTCAGGTTACCGAAATTTACATGACATTTTGGTAGTGTGGGAAATTACTCAGGGTGGCCACACAATCTTAAATTAAAAATTCCCGCATTTTTCCCGAATTTTTCCCGCATTTTTGCCTAATTTTCCCGACTGGGAAAATGAGTTAATATAAATTGGATTAATAGATATTTTTGAAGTTTTCGAGGAAATTATTCAACCTGAAAATCTGACTTGTTTTATTTAGGCAAAATGACGGGTCACAGCCGCCAATCGGGCTTCTTACATATTGTGTAACCTGCTTTGGTCTCTAATTTTGCAAATGATTTTTGCATTGATCTTTCAAGTTTCTAGAAGCATAAACATCGAAGAAAAATAGTAAAGCATTCGAGGTTTTTGACTACAAAATGATGCACGTGCGTTGCATGCATATTGTATCAAGTATTTCTTGATTTCAACGTCGTTGAGAGTTCGTAGACAATTTTCTGGGTTACCAAACTCTTTTCAGTTTGGTTCACCACCAGACACTTTTCATTTATTGAAAATCCTCGCTCCACGGTCACATTTTCGTGCGACAGGATGAGCAACTTTTCAACAAATGTTGTCAAATTTGGCAGATCTTTCTTGGAATAACCAATCAGTTCTTTCACTTTGTAAGCAACTGCAGCGCTGAAATAGTCATTATCTACGAACGTTTCCAGACACAGCTCCAGACGCTTTTTAGCGATGTCCTTGATTCAAGTTATTACAGAAGACGTAACGCGATAAGGACATACGGGATCAAGTCCCTATCAGTTCGAAGTTTTCTGAGCACAAACCTCAAATACTATTAAAACTTCAGGCGTGAAATTTACAAGAATCGTTTGCTCCACTGGAGCATCCATTGGTTAGTAATTTGAGCGTTGTTTGTTTTGTTTGTGATTTTTAGTCTCACAAACGTGAAGTGATAATTAACCTAACCTATAATTCTTAGGACTCCCTCCCTTTTCAGCTTAAAGGGTATTTTAATGGAGATTTGTTGAATAGCTACTTCAGAAAACCATAGTAAAAAGATCGACTGTCGTTGCGTAATGCCAAAACGTATTTCTCGGAAATGTTTGCCAATTCTCTCGCTTTCTTGATTGCCGATTTAGAGGCAAACTCGATTTCCATATTAAGAGCTGGCAAAATATTGCTCTCCGTCAATTCTCTTTCAATTAATGATTTGAAAATTAACAACTAACAAATCGTCAAAAAGAAACGAAGGTTTTGAGATGCGGTCTGGGAAACGACTCGACCATGCAGACATGATGAAAAATTCAACTTTGCCCCAGCATCTTATCGGCTACCGCATTAACCATAAGAACGAACATTTTTTATTGGAATACCGACGAAAAGCTCCGTTTGAAATTCGGATGACTTTCCTTCAGGTTTCTTTCTTCCTGCTTCCTTACTTCGTCCACAAATCTCCTCAAATGGGGCAACATTTGTAGCGCTCTTCTAGCAAATTGTTCATTTTCCACCTAACGAACTTCGCAAAATTTCACTGGAAAAACGATTTTACATCATTTTTATCGAAAGTTCTCCGTAGCTAGGTAATTCTAGTGATCAAAAATATCGTCATGCATCAATTGGTCGACACTTTGTAAACAAACATTTAAATCGTCGATTTCTCGCGAGGAAAGGTGCTCAATTTCTTTAACTAAGCCCACAATCGGGTAAAAGAAAGCTTCTGCTAGCCAATTGTGGTCTTAATTTTTCAAATTGAGCTTTTGTTCTTTAAAAAACGTCGATTCAAATGTTTGTTTACAAAAGCCGATTCACCCATTTCGCAAATTTCTCCGGATTTAGTCTATTTAACAGGGGTTGAAAAATGCACAGCTCATTTTTTGAAAAGCATTGGTTTATAAAAAACATGTCTGATGCATTTGATGTCTTTGTTTTTGCTGCTAGGTGATTGGCATAATAGGTTTCTGTCCACTGTAGTAACAAATTTTATTCTATCTATGAGAACGGACTGAGACTTTATGATGTTTTAAAAATAATAGCAGTGTTACCACCCCAGGTTGGCGGAAAGTTAGCTTGCATTGAAACTTACAGTAATGCATTCAATAGCGATGCTTAAGTCAAACGGATCACAAAAGGAGTCCCAGTCAAGTAAAATAAAAACAAAAGTAAGGCATGTGCGAAACCTCACCTGTCACAGCAGTGTAGCCTGATTTTCTAGGCAGTACATATTTGAACAGGCTGAATAAAGGCAGCAGAAAATGATGCACATGCCAATGTCAAACACTGTTTCATTCCGTTAATGAGATCGTTGAACCGAATATGACAAAAATTCCCGATGGATTTTGAAATTCCCGACTTATTCCCGCATATTTCCCGATGATTTTGGATTCCCGCATTTTTCCCGCATTTCCCGATTTTCCCGAGTCTGTGGCCACCCTGAACTACAATCATGCCTGTATGAAATTAGAACAAAGCCGAACAGTTCTAGATTTGTTACTTGGATTATGGTTGTGCGTTTCGTGTGAAAGATTAATTAGTCAAATTAATGTTCTTTTAAGCCTTCCACAGTCATTAATTGAGTGTTTCATTTGCCTTTCCAAAGCATCTTATTGAACAGTATATAGAAAGCACAATTATCTGCTTATGGTCCAAGGCAGTCAAACCCGAAAAGACATTCGAATTCAGGAATCGAACACATCCCAAATAACAATTTTAGTTTTATTCCAGCCGTAAAGCACTCCTCCCGGTTTTGTTCAAAAAAAACATTCAAAACTCAGTCGACATTCAAAACAAGTCGAGCACTCGACACTGAAGAAGTCTGTAAGTCGCAGACGAAATAGGCCTATCTGTCAAAAGAGAAGCTTCCTCTAGTGGAATTTAAAGGAATTTGCTCGCGTTTACTGGTGATAATTTTGAAAAAGTGCTTCAATATTTTATTTTGTTAAAGTGATCATATGAAGTGTTAATTTTAAATTCTCCCAGTTTCCCAATCACGATAGTTCTACTAATACGCTCAAAAAGTTTTTTTTAAATAGTGCTTTTTAAAACAGTGAAAGTGATTCAAAACTGTTTTGTATGCTTCTTTAAAACTGAAATTTACTGCGTATCATGCTCCAAATCTTATGCGCATTTAATTTGATGGTGAATATTGGCACAATAAGAACCGAAAATTAATGCGCCTCGGAAATTATGCGAGATATCAACAAAAACTGTTTATATCAAAACATATATATTCGATGAATCAATCATGAATTTCCTGAAAATTTATGGAATTCAATAAGGTTATTTTTTTTTTTTTTTTTTCTTTATTATGGTGACTTTTAGCTTTCTGGGCTATTTCGTCACCTCAATAAGGTTATTTAAAAGAATGCCAAAATTGGTCTCCGATCTACAGTTCATTTGCATTACATTCTAAATTTACTGCATTAATTTTTCCACATTTCAATTATTTCTCATATTCCAATATGGCGTTTGGAAAAATCACAGTTTTGGATAAAAAAAAAAAAAAAAAATTATCTTCGCAATTACTACTGCTGTCTTAACACCCTCAATGTCAATTCGCCGTTCAATGCATTTACTGGAGATAAAATGGGATTTAAATGCTTTTCCAACTGACCATAATAAGATAATATGAATGAGTCCAAGAACGGCTTTTCAAAAAAGTTTTTAGGGGTTGGTAAAGTCGAAATAAAACTTGGGAAAGAAAAAAGAAAATAAAAAAAAAAAAAGTGTTAGGGTTGGTGAAAAAGGGGGTGGTGTTCATTAACTATATTAAAAAAAGGTGAAAATAAAAAAAAAAAATAATGTGTTGGTTATGATTTTAAATGGAGGTTGTGTAGTGTGGTGGTGGTGTCGCGGTTGCTTTTTAAATAAAAAACATATGATGGATCTTTTTGATTGTGGGTTTGGGGGGGAGAGAGGGGATAAAAAAATTAAAAAAAAAATGGGTTTGGGGGGTTTAGCTTTTTGTGTTGAAAGGATTTTTTATTTTTATTTTTTTATTGGCCAATTTGATGCAAACTGCCAACAAAGAATAACGGTTGATAATGCAGATTTCCAAAAAATGTTACCATGTACTATGATGGAAGAATCAACACATTAAGACCCTTTTCATTCTGAAATCTTACTAAATCAAAGATCTGTTGAAGTTTGTCCCACTTCAGTTACCATCCTGAAAATTCCCGTTCAAATATAGCTCATTGTCCCCAACGAACAATTATGCAATGTTTCATGTAACTCCGAAGTCCGATATGATGTAAAATGGAGATTTCTTTTGACAAGATGTTCAGCCAGGTCCAATAGGGTCCAGTCCAGATCTTCGGCCAACTCTTATTCCGATGATCTCCCAATTACAAAGCCAATTATTTGTTTATGTTGAAGTGATCCGTGAATGAAAAGGTCTGTAAATTTACAAATTTCCTATTACGTTTCGTGTTACATCGATAATTAAAAAAAACACACACACAGACACACACACCGATTGTTTTAATGTGTGTAGCACCTGATTACGGTTTGTAAGACATGAAATTAATTTAAAGTACATTTCAAATTCCAATGAAATGCCGTTTTGTATTTCAATTTCTTGATGATAAAAATCCAAAATTACCAAAATTCAGCACAAATACGAGGAACGATTAAGCAATCAAGTCCGGTTTGGCCACGCCGCTTGTTTCATCATCTTTCCCAAAATGTGGACAACTAAATTTCCCCATTATTTTCCGCAGCAAAAATTAACGGAAAGAACCAGAGCTCCTGCCCATCAAGCACGCTCCCAATCGCTATCTTTCACCGAAAGCAATAAACAACCTCCCTCCCACGCATAATTTCCACCCAAAAATCCACCCCCATAAATTACAACATCACTACACACTATCTCTCGCATTTGCGTCACCTCCTTTCATCCTGTTTATCGTCGACGGCACGTCAACCATGCTTGAGCTGACAAACACGCACGCACGCACACACACACACACACACTCGAATGAATGAGCATTTTTGTTAGAACATGCCGCAAAAAAAAAATAAAGTACTAAGAATCTAGGTCAACTCCATCTCCCTGTTGCCCAGCAATCGTCGCCCCCCAGGTGCTCGCCCTGATTTTGCGCTTCCTCTGGCCTGCTAACCAAAACAACCGACAGAAAGTTCAAAGACCCGGAACATTGGAGGAATACCGTCATCGCCATCATCATACAACCGTCATCATCATCATCATCATCGTCCTCACGTTCTTCATCATTGTTGTTGGCAAAAAGAGAGTGGAAATGTACAGAAGGCACACATCGCCCGTTTGTCGCCATCGTCACCGACGTCGTTTACGTTCGTCTTCTTCGTCGTTCGAGGTAGTGCTGAAAGTGTGTGACGACGACGACGATGATCGATGATGATAGTGATGATGATGATGATGGGGAGTCCCCCTCACCGTAATGTACGTGAAGGCGCGAGCGAGATAGCATCCGAGTTCAGTGACACATGCGCACAGTGTGTAGTAATAATAATAAAATACAAATGGCTTACTACGATCACTGTTTACTTCGCACCGTCCAATGCTCACACTCGCAGTTTGGGTGTTTGGTGAGAGGTGAAAGTCGATGGGGTAGAGAGAGAGAGAGAGTGTGGTAACCACTAGGTATGATCGTTGTCGTCACTGACGCTAGAGGGGGTGCTGGTGCATGGGGTGGCCGGGGTGAAAATTGTTTTTTTTTGCGCTCGTGTTCTACCTTTTGCTATCGCATGGCAGCAGATCTTTGTGCGCGAGCAGCACGTTTACGAAAATGGGGAGCTAATGCCAGAATCGAGAAAAGTCATTGCTCTCTCTTGACTTTCATGTGAAAAGCGAGGCGAATGTACGACTGTGAGGGGGGAAAGAAGTCGGGAAGAATGTGCGTAGTGAGCAATGAGAAAAAAAAAAACGAGGGAACGAGATCTCGTTCATCTTTCCCAATCATCTTCTTCTGGGGCATCACAAAGAGCACAAGAAAAGAAGTGATGAAAGAGATTTAACCTATAATTGTTTGTTTCACCTATTTTCGAGTGGTTTATTTTTGGCCACAACATTCCAACACGGAAAATCATTCTGTTTGATGATGAATTCGAGTGAGCCGATTGAGATACGCGTGATCTACATACGGATTTGCCTGGATTGACTGAGAGAACTCGCTTCAAATGACTATTGAGTCATTTCATCCTTTCAAATGGGGTTGACTGCGATTGATGGTTGTTGAACTTTTCGGTTTCGGCTATCGATTCTTTGTGTTGATGAACACACCAACCCGATATGGAAGTGAGTCATAAAGCGAGCTGGGCGCCTAATGGATAGGTAGGTGATTGAACTCCGGGTGTTCTACGCTTCACTGTTTCTGTTTTGCTTTGTTTGTTTACAATTTACCCAATCGTGATGCGGTTGTGGATTCTTCGAAATTTAGCCCCTCGCCTGGTATTGATGGAATTGTTGTTTTTGTTTACGTTAGTCATTTCTAGCAAAAAATGCTGCTTATTCGGTTCGTATTATCACACATGTATAGTTCAGGGCAAATAATATTCAGGTGAATCACCACAATTCCATTAATTTTTCTTCTTCTATCAGTTGGACTGGAGAGATAAAAGTTGACATATTTTTGAGTGCCGCTACTAGCAACCAGCAGTCATATAGTAGGCGAATATTTCGAAATCACTGCACGGTCTGCCCAGGGCAAAGGCCCCATTATGAAGTTCTAAAGTAGCAGTCCACTGACGGGTGTATTAGTACGTGTGTCTGCCTATTTTTAATACCGGATTGCGCCGGGTGGGCATTATGAAACTGTGCATGCTTTATGTGTCAGTTTCACCCATTTCGGTTTATTTATGTGCCTTTGATATGAATTCATTGCTAACCGAGTGACACAACAGTTACAAGTCAATAGCCTTTGAGTGGTTGAGTGACTCCGTCCCTGTCATACATGCATATTTTTGCTTGTTCCACAGCCCACTGGCTAAGCCTTCCAATCTAACCAGCTGACAGCTCCTTGGAGGCGATCCGACCAACAACATAATCCACGTGACCCACACGGCAAAGATTTCAAAATTACCCACCCACCACCGTTAGCGTCAACCTCGAAGCCGCCTCACAGTTCTAGAAAAGTCATATCTATATCTGTACTATAACCTAGTATAACTAGCAACCCCCTCGCTTGCTAGCCTCATCCTCCAAAACAAAGTGCAGTAACTTCTCAACGTTCCTCCATTCAACCAGCCATGGGTAGCTTTGCTTGCGAAACCTCATTGAAGGTTCATTGCACCTTCGAACTAGTTATACACTCACAGTAGGCAATGAACGAGTGTTCGAGCAGGACAGCGAATGTCCCCCCTTCCAACCCTCTCATCGTAACCACTCAATGTACACTTGTGTTGGTGATATTGGGAAGCACGATTTGGTTGGGTATAGGTAAGGGGTGAAACTATGTTCGACTCTTTCCCTCTCACCGTGCCCTAGCAGAGTGACGCACAAAAGAAGGTCCATTGGATCGAATATTTATATCTGCTTGTGTATACAACTGTAGCATTGACACATTAACAGCTCATAGACCTTTGCGTTAACCCACGCAGTCGTGGGATCGATTCTTGTGATTTTCAAAACTCAATTATCGTTCTTTGTCTAGATCTAGATGTTATCGCACCGTTCATTTAATGTTAAAAAAAATAGGTCAAGTGCCGGATAAAAATAACAAACATTGTTTCCTTGTCACTTTGTTCATTTCAAGTATCAACACATCTCCCCTGCGGAAACAAAGAACGACCCTCCCTTATATATATATAAATATGCTAATCGAAGCACTTCAAGACGCTCGCTTCTCAGTTTATTCACATCAGTAACCTATATGTAAGGTTGATGACCTAAATTGCTCGCTTTGTGTGCCCTCCGCCTTCTCCGCGCACACAGCCTATAATCTACCGCGGCGAGCCGAACGTAACCAGAATTGTAGAACATTCAGAGCCGCTGAACTCTCTCAGCGCCCACCAACACCACCAGCGCCATCTATCAATCGCATGAGAGTGATTTGTGGAAATATGACCTCCTGCGATCGAGCGAGAAGCGCAATCAGAGTCTCGCTCGCTCGCTCGCTTGCTCTCGCGCGTCTTCGAAACGCGTACAAGGCTAGCTGCGATTTAAAAAGTATGTCTCGCGCGTAAAGAGAATGGCTGCCAGCAGCACCAATACTGTTGCCCGGCACTGGCGGGGGAACGGGGGGCGAATGCTGTCTCGCTCTAGCGCTGCGAACGAAACAGACTTCAATTCTTGCGCCTTTTGCCGTGCATGTTCTTGCACCGTGACCGCGATCTCCCACCCCCTTTTACATGCGTGTGGAACACGCTCGATCGTCACACGATCGACCGGCTGTCGGGAGTCTCGAAGAAGTCGGACGAATGCAGCAGCAGCAGTGTGAGGAGGAGGAGGGATGATGGCGCTGCCATTTTTCTGCAGAACTGCTCCAAGCAGGCGATGCAAATGTAGGAGCGAAAACAGAAGAGAATGGAGTGCCTGTGTACATTATTGAAAGAGAAGCAGCATAAGGGCATTGTACTCGTCGTTGGTGCACTGTACGAACGAATCGACAGGAATTCACGGGAATTCGGTTGGGGGATTTTTCGCCGGGAGATGGAGGTTTTAAATTTTATGCTAGTTTTTGTTTGCGTTTTAATTTATTGGGATTTAGGGCATCTCCAGGAGTCTATGGTCGTTACAAAATAGAACTGGATTTATAACAAAGGCAACTTCAGCAAGGCGTTCTAGTTGGAACAGTTTCATGTTAAAATTTAAAACTGGAATACTATGTTGTTCTATTTTTGTTCAAATTTGAAACGCGTTTCATCCAAGTTATATATTTTTTTTGTCATTGTGGTAGTGTCTATGGAATCAAGTCCAACGTCGATCTTTGAATCAACGTCCGGTCGTGCATCTGTTTGAATCTTGTATACGTTCTACTTTTTCGTTAATAATTTCAAGTTGCAGCAACAAGTCTGAACTCGCTGACCATCATATCCCTATTTCTTTGTTATTACCATCATTTCCCTATTTCTTTGTTTTTAAAATGTTTTCGAGAATTTCTCCATATTTTGGAATATTTAAATTAGGTATAGAACCGAAAATGATTTAGACGAATATTAAGGGGAATTCCAGAGGAATCCCAAAGGAATTATGAGGGAAAATTCCAGAGGAATACTGGAGAAATTCCAGTGGAATTTTGAGAGGAATTCCAGAGTAATTCTAATTAGAATTTAAGAAGAATCCTGAGGAAAATACTAGAGAAATTCTAGTAAGAATTCCTGAGAAATTCTGAGAAGAATTCTAGTGGACTTCTGGAGAATTCCGCAGGACTTCTGAAGACAGCTTGAGTGGAATTTTGAGAATTTCAGAGTAATTCCAAGATTAATTACACAGGAAATCTGATGAGAATTGCAGAAGAACACTGAGGAGAACTCCAGAGAAATTCTTAGAAAAACTGCGAATAAATTAAAGGGAGACCTCCAGAAAAAATCCTATGAAGAATTGCAACTGAATTCTGAGGAGAATTCTAGGAGAATTCTAAAAAAAATCTAAGGGAATTCTGAGGAAAATTCCAGACAATTTCTGAGATTTCTAGAGAAATTCGAAGAGGATAGTAATTCTGAGGGAAATTCCAAAGGAGTTCTGACAGGAATTACAGCGGAAATTTGAGGAGAATTCCTAAGGAATTCTGAAAATATGCCCACAGAAGTTTTGAGAATCAATTAGAACAACAATTTAGAACAGCATTTGAAACTGCTGCTGAAGAAAGGGTATGTTTGTTATATATTTTCCCAAGAGAAAAATTTATAACTGACATATAAAATGAATCTAGAACTACAACACTCCTGGAGATGCTCTTAAAACGGAGTCTATTGAGGATGCGGGAGAGATCACATGGTTGATGGATTGTAATAGCAAACAGTGTGATTAGAAGGAAAACTGAAGAAAAGTTTTAACCGATTTGGTGTAGTATTGGCTTTTTCCACAGTTCTTCAATATTGAATACAGTAGTAATTATCGCAGAAAACTTTGTAAACATCAATATTGGTTATTCAGTAGGTTAAAAACCTTTTGAAACCCCTCTCAGGCAGCTGCTTTGATGGTAATACTTTTCAAATAAAATACGTTAGCAATCGCTTGCTCACTAGCGCCGCGTAGTTCACTTAGGTGCTGATCGCCTTGTCACTGCAACAAAACTAACAGATTCGCTAGTTGCTACACTGAGAACAATTCCATGGTTGTTCCGACAATTAGATTATGGTCAAGATGACTATTGCATTCTAGGTGAAACGAAAGGGTGTCCTTTCTGCACATGCTTTAAAAGTAAGGTTAATTATCACTTCACGTTTTTTGAGACTAAAAATCACAAACAAAATAAATCAAACAACGCTCAAATTGCTAATCAATCGGTGCTCCAGTGGAGCAAACGATTCTTGATAATTTCACGCTTTAAGTCCCAATAGTATTTGAGGTTTGTGCTCAGAAAACTTAGAAGTGATAGGGATTTGATCCCATATGATCCTTAATGGTTACAATCACCATGAAAATGGTCGAATTCAGCACGTTCATGACATTATTGACTATGGTCATGGTAACAAGGACTATTCCGACATTCTAGTAAATTTGTTGAATCAACTATTGTTGTTTGGACCATGATCAGAGTCGGTTGAAAATCACTCTACTACCATAGTCATTCTAACCCTCAATAATGGATTGGATTGGATTTGTATATTTGAGCGACTTTCAGCTTTTGGCTGGTTCGTCTCTTACCAATAATGGTAAAATTGACTATCAAATTATTCTCAGATTAGGTGCTTATTGTTGTTTGGCGATTTGTTTTAAATTCATTGTTATGGAATTTAACACACGCTGAGATTCAAGCTTGAATGACTGTTCCCAATGAACATTCAAAACTGAAAAAAAGATTGTTTAATCAAAATTTTGCTTTTTTATAACAACTTCGTTAATCAGATTAATGTAGAGTGGAGTGATTATAATTTAAAAATAGTAGTTATTGAAATTTTCAATTCTTGTTAGGGCCTGTTCATAAACCACGTAGAGCCATTTTTGAAATTCTCAGATCCCCCCTCCTTCTTCGTAGACTTTAATCCAGATTTTTTTTTTGAAATTTTGTATGCAGCGTAAACTTTGTTCAGACCCCCCTCCCCTAAAGAAAAGTTTACGTAGTTATGAATAGCCTCTACGACGTAGTTTCGAATAGTCTAGGAAAGTTTTCAGTTCATTTGCGAAAAAAATTGAAAAATCTAGGAAAACATAAAAGGAATACATCATTTTTAAGTCCATGTTTTAGAATCAACAGGATCGAATTCTAAGTCATGTTAGGTTACGTAAAAATCAAAATTTTCGTCTATTATCTAGCAGAAGAACTTTGAAAACTGGAAAATTGTTATGATCAAGAGAAACGCCTGAAAATGCGTAAAATATTATTGTATCGGGACTTTTAACCACAGAGAACAGAAATCCAGGCTCGAACATTTTTTTCCTAATTTACTGTGCAAATTTTTAAAAGCAAACCGTTGGAAAATCAGCGCCGCCTAGTCTAGGTTTGACCAAACTAAAATTGACAGACTATCACATCTCAAGGCGCGCAGGTGGCGCCATCAACATACGATTCACCAAAACTAACGTAAATAAGCTGTAATTTTAAAATGACAGTTACAGAAATTTACACACGGATGGCACCCCAGCTTGGATGTCTGTTCTCTGTGTTTTAACGAAGGACTACGTTTCTCTTTTCTATACCGGGTGTCGAAATGTTGAAAAATAAGAGCGCTACGCTAAAGTGAAAGGGTTTTGAACGCTAATAACTCTCGTTCAACTGAACACAATGACTTCAACCAGTACACCATTTGATCAGAAAAACTTACAAAAATTTTGCATTAAATTACAATTAAGTGCTATTAGTATAGGTAGTTCAATGTTTTACTTAAAAAAGACCTACTTTTGCTCCCATACAAATCTCCGTCTGAACAGGTTGAGAATATGTTTTTCCCTATCCGGGCCCTCAAAAACGGGTAACAAATGGTTCAAATTTTCTTCTTCTTTTTATTTCATTTAGTTTCCTTCCATGATGAACACAGAAATAGCCACACTCCTCAGTTGAAAAATTATTTTGCTTTGTTGCCGGTGTCTGATTTTATAACTGAGGCCCGTCCGCTCTTTAGAATTTTACTTCGTACTATATTTTTGTGCCTCTCTTCATTCAGGGCTATGCTATCAACGCTAGTATGTAGCACGCGAGATGAACTGGAATGATATCAGTTTTTGACACGAGCTCTCAGTTGGTGGGTGGTTCGGACAGAGCTTAGTCCACCCGCCACAGTCCGGGTTATGGTATGGAAGACAGAGTCATGCAATATAATGATGCCATTTCGGGCCGCTTAAAACTGGCCATTCGTCCCTTATGAAATAATTTCGGTTCGTTTCGCGTGCTATATATTAGCGTTGAATAGCATGGCCCAGAAAGATGAAGATCACGAAAGTGCAGTATGGAGCAAAATTCATAAGAAGGGACGGGTCCGTAGCAACATTATAGAACTAGTTTATTAACATTTTAACCAACCAGATGTGTAATGATACGCATAAATTAGATAATACCATTATTACTAAAAAACAAACGCAGTCCTACGTAAACCTTGCGGTTATATTCCTGATATAATCCAATACAAATATTTTTTTTAAAACTTATCATGAATGATGACCAACAACCTTAAAAAACTCACGAAGAAGATTATTCCGGGATTATTAGGTTTTACAAGGCCCGAAGCTTCGAACCTTTGTAACTTATGTGTTGCTTTTCCTAATTATTTCATATTCAAAATCTTCAACCATTTACGTTAAGCCAAAGAAAAAAATAAATACGGATGTTAATAAACTTTCGTTTAAATTTCTTGAAAAATTTCGCAGAGCAATTCCTCAAAATCCTTTAAAGGGTTCGTATAATACCATCTTCCTTTGGCATTTGACATTATTGCAAAACAAGTCCAGAACCTATATTCTTTTCAGAAATGGTGTCCAATGCACCTTTCTAATAAAATTATCGAAGAAATGATTTTCTTAAAATTCTCGTTTACATTTTCTTGATAATGTTATCGAGGCTTACAATTTTCTTATTATGAACGTAGAATGTGGCTGGGACATTTATATAATCACAACAATGTTCTGAATGTTATCGTTTTAACGATGGATTCAAATTACAAATTTTAACAATTTTTCTCAGAAGATACACTGAGAAAAACGATTGGTAAACGCAAACATATTCTAGTTTCATTTAACCGGAATATCACGTTGAATTGGGTACAAACATCATATAAGTTTGATATGACTACCTACGGTGGTTTTAGGGAATTAGGCAGTTAAGTTCAACTGACAACCGTTTAAATTTACTGTTATGTTGGTTGTTTCATTATACACAGAAACAAAAGCGTCCACGAAAATGAAAACGGCCCGTGAACTAGTTCACGTTTTCGTGATTTATACCCAAAAAACGTGAACTAGTTCCCGATTACGTGATTCAGTTCACGGTGTATTTTTGCTTGTTATCGAATTCATGGCTGCTGTTCACGGATCTGGGCACGGATTTTTTTCCGTGTAAAGGTTCGAAAACAAACAGCTTTGTTAGTTGGTTTTACCAACGCTTATGGTTCATTTCAAACAAATTTGAGTATGATTTAAACTGATTTGCTGTTTGAAACAATCGAACGAAAACGGTTGAAACAACAAACATTTCCGTTCACATACAATTCTTTTGTAATAATTTCAATAATATTTATTTGAATAAAAAGCTAACAAACATAAGAAAAGCGCACATTTACATTTATAGACCTCTCTCAGTCTGAAAGAAATCAACAAATGTTAATGCGAGCCTTTATACTATTTTCAGGTTTTCATTAAATTCATTAAATTAAATTTTCACCTGCGTTGAAAACTTACGCGAATAGAGCATGCAGCGAGATCGGACGGAAAATTGAATAACTCCAAAAAATAGTTTGTTTCAAACTAAACTTTTAGTTGCTTTTTCTCCAAATAATATATCAGTTTGATTTAACCGCCGCTTTGGTTGAATCAATCTAAAATTTTGAATTGTTTCCCTGGGTCAACGCAACCCGTGTTTTGGTAATAATAAACCCCATGCAAGGTGGAAACAACAAATACGTTAGTTTAGAACAACCATAATTTGTGTTGTTTTGTAGAAATATCTTTAGGTAGAAACAACCATCCTGCCTGTTTATTTCAAAACAGAATCGTTGGTTTAAAATCAACAAAACGGATTTTTACAACAATTTTTTTTTTAGTTTGGATTTTAACAAACGAGTTTGTTGTTTCAGACGGGACTATTTTTTCTCCGTGTATGTGTTGGATTATGACCTAAAAATAACTCTTTATAGGAAATGGGTCGTATGGCCATCAATCATCGCCGGTAAGTTTGTATGAATACGTTAAGTGGAAATTTTAAAACCATTTTATCAACATTATTCAGTTGAGTAGCAGTTGAAAATTAAGTTTTCTAGGTATTTAAAACTATGAGTTGCTTCTGTAATGCAAGATCAATTAATATTTAAAAAAAAAATTCTTCCGCTTGGTTTTTTGAGAGCAGAGTGCGATTCTTCCAAGACAGCCATTTTAAAATCTATTATTAACAATTTTCCACAATTTTAAAAATTATAACCATTAAAGTGGTTGAAATTCAAGTTATTTTTTTTGAAAGGTGTACCTTATTTATTTATTGGGGGTCCTCCCTTAGCTCAGTCGGTAAAGGCGCAGCTACAAAGCAACACCATGCTGAAGGTGGCTGGGTTCGATTCCCGGTCTGGTCTAGGAATTTGTCGTAAAGGAAACTTTCTCGACTCACAATCAAACTAATGCAAAAATGGTACTTGGCATCGAAAGCTCTCAATTAATAACTGTGGAAGTGCATTTAGAACACTAAGTTGAGAGCAAGCAATAAGCTAATTGTGAAAGCAATAAGCTTGAAATGCTAAATAAGAAGAAGAAACCTTATTTATTGAGCTACTCTCAAGGGGCAAGACAGCTTCTTATCGCGAGCAATGTCAGTGTTGCTTTCGAGGAACCTCGAGTAACTCACGTTGCTCAGCAAGCGCAAGCGTCATTTGTTTTTGCACAGCGGCTGTCAAACAAACCGCACGCTAGTACATGAGCTCTGGTGTGTGCACAATTGGACGCAAGCAATTTTCAATATTTTTAATTTTCGCTATTTCAGTCTGATTTTGATAACAACCTATATTCGCTCAAACTACATATCCGATATGCTCGTACAAATCGTATTTAGTATCATTTGTGTCAGCCTTTGCCTTATTCGAGAAGAAGTTATTTTGATGTCTCCAATTAAGTGATAATTTGAATACAATCAACAGTTTTGGCCTTACCTGCTAGAGATAAACGAGCTCAGCCCGCTGCACCCAAGCTTCAAGCTCTTAGAACCGATGTTTAGCAAAGTATAAATCTTTACATATCGTTATCATACCTGAATATTGGACTTCAGTAAGGCCCTGCGTATCACGTATAGCATATTAAATATTCCTAGAACCCTCATAGTCGTGAAATAGGGCTCGCCGTTGTTAGAGAAGATTTTATTGCTATTAGCGGAATGTCCACTGTTTTTTTCAAACGAATTGGAAGTCAAGTGTTTGAAACCCTGGCAACCCGTAAGAACATGAAGATTGATTCAAGGTCTATTTCGACATTATAGTAAATAATTTATCAACCATCTTTAATTGTCATTTTGAACATGATCATAGTCGGTTCAAAATCTCTACACTCCCATAGTCATCCTAACCCCCAATAATTATAAAATTGACAATCAATCTTTTCTCTGTGTATCAACGGCAATCGAAGGCTTCTGAGCATCACCACTGTTGAGCAATGTATTATTAGTACTTGTAAAATCGAGAAAAAAACATCCGTTTTTCTCATGATTACTCTCCCAAGGGAGCCATGCATTCCGCAAAAGAAGGCTTATTTTAAGATTCATAATAAATAGAATGAAAATGATGTGCTTATTTTTCTTAGTGTAACGTGATTGTTCGTCTGCGTCGTCTAGAGCTTGACCAAAATTGGAAGAACAAATCCGAACTAGGCAATCAAACCAGCATGCTATTCTTTCTCTCTAAAAATTGAAACGAAGATTAGTAACTGAATTCAGAAAATGATTTTCCGGAAACGTATTCAACTTAACTTTTCCTATCAAATTTCCAAAAAAAATGCCGAGAATTCCCAATCCCCAACCTGCTATTAAAATCCATCATACTCCGTAAATTTGATCCCAAGCTGACCCAGCTGAGGCAGAAAAGATTCGAAAACTTTTTAAATTGGGAGCGCTTTCAAGGACACTCGAGCAGTGAACAAACTCTTTCAACACGCACACCTCGAACGGGCGACGCACGGCTGCTCGCGAGCACTGTCAGGTTTCTGCCGGGCAAATTCAAGTGGTGCTCCGCCGCGTCGTGGTCGACCGCATACCTGTTGTCTGCTAGGTTCTACTTTTTAGCTAGCATAGATAACCACTGCCTATTAGTATGTATACCGCAGAGAGGGACGAGAGAGAGACAGAGAGAGAAAGACCAATGGCAGTTCTTGACTTCAAGTTGGTTGGAGTTCGACCACCTACGTCCTTCTCTGCATCTCTCGTCGAGCTCGAACTGGGACCAGGTCAGTGTACTATCCAATGCCATCGGCCGTCGAGAAACTCATGCTCGCTTGGCTCTGACTAACTAGCCTAGCCGAAGCAAAATGGCAAAGCGAGCGAGCGAGCGAGCGAACGTGAGTCGAGGTTAATCTAATGATGAAGAACTTGTTTCCTTGTGCTTGCTAGAATCGGTTGCCAATGTACCGCCGCCGAGTCGAGTTTGAAAACGTTGCAAATTTACGCACACGTGCAGCATTCACGCGCTCCATGTCCTCATTCCTTCAAGCAGGCTGCGCTGTTGCTATGCGACAGCTGGCACCGTTGCTTGCAGTTAATTATGCAAGTACGAATGCATTGGACTTGATTTGGGCGCTCATTCTAAGCAAACCGTTTGTCCGATTGTCACTAGTCTCACATTTTAAACGAACGAAAACAGCATGCAAATGCACATATGCACATGCAGAAAAGAACGGCGACAATCTTTCGTCGAAAGGCATTTGCAAAATCCAAAGAAACATAAACCTCTCAACATACCGTGCCGTGCAGTGTCAGTTATGCTGCGACGACCAACGAGCAAACGGTCGCCGGAGACGCGCATGGTGGATGGCAAAGAGGGGCAAGAAAACTTGTTTTTCAGCGCCAACTGTGCTGCGCGCGAGAGCGATGATGGTGGCTCGGTTAGGTTCGCTTGCCGCGCGCGCAAACGACTCCAGTCAATGACCGATCAATGAAGTTTATCGGCCTTTGAGTTTCTCCACTTTTGGCTTTGTGCTTGCCTGGTCGGTTGCCTCGATTGCGGTGGAGTCTCTCGCACACAGAGGAAGACGTTTGATGCGGTGGAAGAAGGTAGTCGTGCTGTACGCGGTACTCACGGTTCGGGCGACTTTGGAACGCGGTGAACTTTGCAAAGGGGTGAAATCAAATTGAAATTGTCTGTTTTTTTTTTATGTTCGATTCTAGAATAATGTCGTGAGTTGTGTTCATTTGATAGCGCGGAATATCTCGAAATTTGGGATTAATTTCTCACCCTTTTCAAACGACCGCACTGCAACATGTCTATGCCAAGTCCGGTTCGGGTTGATGTGAGTGGCGCGATATGCTGTAATGCCACACCGGAGTCCATGGCTTGCTATGCGTGGTTGATCGAGTGAATAACCTATGGGTCCATGAGGCATTGAACTATAAAACTATACTGTTTATTAGAATGAGATACTTTATTGGACACTGGCCAATGAGCGATTCGTAACATTGATGGCCACTATCGGCTCGGGTGCACGTTGTGCAATTCCATGCCGTATTTTTGCACTTAGAAAGGCTTAACCAACTGGTTAGTTCGATCACTTAACGTGCAGCTGAAGGTTAGCAGCAACAGCGATAGGTATGTTGCAAAACGGTAAGAATTCAGGTTACTGAGGTGTCAACTTGGAGTTCTGATTTATTGCGCATTCTGACGAGATAATTCTATTAATTTTGTATGCTTTAGAAATAAGTTTCAGAGAAAAATGTAGACATTTTTGATTTAGTTGTTCATACAAACATTGAAGATTCGCATCTAACTGACAATTATAATACTTTAATGTGAATAATAATTCCATTAGAAATCCATTACTATCTACGTCATTGATTTTAAATAATTTTAGAAGAATTCTTCTGTAGAGGTTTTCGAAAGAACAAGTGATTTACTTGCTGGAGATATGTGGAGATTTCGTAGGTCTATGACACTTTATAATTGCTCATTGATAAATATTTCAAAATATTCCTCTTTTCCCGAAATCACAGGTAAAATATTGTCCTAAAACTATTCGATTATGTGATACTTTGCAGAAAAATTGCAACTGGAGCGATTTGTGTTCATAGAAATGCTAAAATATTTGAAAAAGCCAAGTGAAACATGTCCCGAACTGGTTGAAAGAAACAACAATTCAGTTGCTCCGATTGGGTGTGTTTTGGGAAATTGCATTCTAATTTAAAAAAAATCTGTGAAACTTCATGAAAGTGCTCCAAATTGTTTGAGGCTTAAGAGATTCGCAGAAACTCAATAGTGTTCGTAAACTTTTAAAATCATTAGATATACTCGACAAGTTATTCAAAATGACGAATCTGATTTTGTAAATAAAGGATACACGGAGATTAAAAGCCAGCATCTCAAAGTATTATATTTGCATAACATGTTGGTGTTGCTAATTTGCAACGCGTTTCGAGAAATTGATGTTGGAATCTTCGTTTACCTCTTTGTTTGCAAAATCAGATACATCGTTTTGAATAAGTTCTCGAAAATTGATGGCCAATTTGAAGAAAATTGTGTGATGGTTGAAAATTCTCATGGAAATCTGTAATGGTTTCTTTTGGAGACCAATGACATTCAACGATTTGGAGGCTCTTGGTCTTGTTGAAGGCACTTCAAAACGAAATATACGAGTAGAAGTGATATTACCTCTCAAACCGAGACCTGTCCTGACCATGCCCTTGTTACCGATGACAGTAACTCTTGCTCAGAAGGGCCAGCAAAGAGCTTTATGACCCCTATAAGGGTCAGTGGAGGGATGAAAATCAGGAGTAGAAAAGGAAGACAATTCAGGCTGAATAGGGGGGTAAGAAGCTGATTATTACCTGATTTAAGGTGTACGGAGCTGATTAACAGCACGCTTAATACACGTGATAATATTTCGACTGTTTATGAACGCAATGAATTATAAGCAAATAATCCATTGAGTTGTTTAGAGCTCTTAAACGTATCAGTGCAATCTTTGAACCACTATTCCGCTTCTCGCTTTACTTTTCTTTCTTCTAGTACCAAAAATAATCGTACTCAAAGAGAGAAAAAGCTAAGCAAAAAGTGACTGAGTCTGAAGTAATCAGAACAGTTTTTTCTACGCTTCTAGCAACACAAAAAATTAGCGATAAACAACTATGTCTTCTCTTTGATTGTTGTTTTGTTGTATTCTCCTAATGCGCGGAGTAACGATATCTAATGATGAAATTTGTCAGAAACAGATAATTTCCCATCAACATGAGAGGCTCTAGGAGTGGAAAGTAATTTTATTGCTAGAACTAAGAGAATTGAAGAGAAAGCATTGATAGTTCCGGTTAGAGTAACGGCAGGTTATGAACATTGAAAGATACAAGTTGAAAACGAGCGGAAGGCATATGAAGGTAGTATACAATCGGGCGCATAATCTTTTACCAAACTACCCCAGAACTATGTCTTGTGAATTTCTAAGATCTTCGTCAGTTGCTCCAACGATACATTTCCTTCTGTTCGTTTTCTAGCTTTACAACCTCGAGAAATGTAAGTAACATTGAGGAGAATCGGTTCTCTTTTTGCTCGTTAAGTTTTCATACTGGATTTTGTATTATTTTTAACCTGTAATGATACAATCAAAGGGGAATTACGGGAGAGGGGACGAGGTGGACATGTTTAAACGAAAGCTAAAAGGGTATCAAAGGAATTTGTTTCAAAAAGTCCAGCTTACCCAGCACATCTCTAATGTCTTCCATCTCTGGTTTCCCTCGGGAACGGAGGGATGCGCAAAGATCATATCTGCCAATTTCGCAATCGAGGCAATACCAGACAAGAAATTAGAGCCTAACGAGTAGTGAATGGACGTTAGACGACACATTACCTTGATAAAAACCCTCTGAACCACGATTTATAAGATACCTGCACGCAAATAAAAAATCACATAATCAGTGGAAAATATCCACCAGAAATTCACTTAACTTTCATGTGTTTCAGGAAGTGGAAAATGCTTCGGAAAATCAAGTGAATCTGATGTGTCCAGTGAAATGTAAATGATTAGTCAAGTAGAATTTCTTTTTCTATGTGATCTTCATGTAAACATGACTGATTTTAGTATTGGAAAATATCTACATGTGTTTCCAATAGTAGCTAAGTGAAATATTTTTTCAGTGTGTGGTAGACTGGAATGTAACCATCTGCCCAAATCCTCTGAATCTCTTGTTTGTTGCCAGCTGATTAAGGCATATTGACGAGCGAATACAAAAAAAAAAATCATTGAAGAAGATAGGACGTTCATAAGTATTGCCTTCCATAGCGCCCACCTTGGCAAGTGAGTTCACTTTTCACAACCCGGAATCGAGCAATGAGGAGGGACCCAAACCAAGGTGATAGTGTAAGAATTGTAAATCATGTATTATGGCTTTCGTTTTACTTAGGTTTTAGTGGATCAGTTGATGTAGGTGTTGTCTACAATTGACAATCGACAGCTAATTAATATATGCTGCAAGTGAGAAACACTCGTGTATCTGTTTAAGTTGAACACATAACGTAGGCATGTATTCAAGGTGACCCGTAATTTATTAAATGAGAAAACAGATATTACATCTAGAAGATAGTCACAAGCCATGAAATGTGGAAGAATAAGGCTTTTAGACAGCTTTAACTTGGTATCACTTGTGAGAAACGACGATGAAACATAAAGTGAACGCAAAGAAGCGTCGATTTTCCCACATTGTAACATAGCACTCTTGTCCCACCCGAAATTAGATTGAATATGAATGCCCAAACTCGTTGCACTTTCAACATATTCAATTATTTCTTGATGTAATTTTAATATTGGTTTCAATGTTACACGGAATGAAGAGTTGGAAATAAAAATTGCCTAAGTTTTTCTAGAATTAAGAGTAAACCTATTACACGTAGAACATTCGTGAATCCTTTGTAAATCGTCATTTATTTTGCTGGATATTTCTACAGCAGACATATTTTCGGAATCGAAATATACTTGTGCATCATCAGCGAATAAATGTGTAGCAATTTTTTACTACTTCAACCAGGTCATTAATATATAATGAGGAATGAAGAGGCCCAAGAATTGAGCCCTGGGGAACTCCTGATGCAATACGAGTAAATTCGGAATAAACTTTGTTGTTCAATACAGTCTGCGCGCGACACTTCAGGTATGATTTGACTAAATTCGCAACATGGTCGGAAAACCTAAACCTAGCTTTTAATTTATGACATAATACACGATGGGAAATAGTGTCAAAAGCCTTGGAAAAATCTAGAAGAATCAGAACTACTGGACGATTATTATCAAGAACCAAGGCGGTGTCGTTAACACCCTCAGCATAGGTGTTTTGGTGTTTGTTTGGAGGACAGGTGAGGTGGTTTTTTTTTTCGACGAAGGACTGCTTTCAAGAGATTTATTGGCACTAGCAGTTTTGAAATAAAAACCGTGAAGTATCAGAAAGTATCCCCTTCTTGAGTTTGGCAAACATATTAAGCGGCGAGCTATGAACACGATTGAATAACACGTATCACCAATTGACCCGACCATAGATTGCATCAACTCTCTAACATCTTTAGGAATTTCCTCATTCTTCTTCGGTCAAACACCTTCCACATCCAAATAACTTGTGATGGGGTTGTATTTTGACTAGCGGAAAATTTGAAATTCCAAGAAGGAATCATTGACTATATAAAACATCTATTTTTTTTGTAGAACAGAAGACGATGCATATCGAATGAATTTGTGGACATGTGAAACAAAATTTTACAGAACTCCAACCACATTATGCAGTTTCCGTCAAAGATTACACCACACACAGATTGCATCATCTCATCATCCCAAAACATCCCACCGCAGTAGGCCACACGCACACACCGCGTCAGGCCATTTCCCCGAGCATTGGAAATTTCCTAATTTCCCTTCGGTCAAGCACCTTTGCCTTCTTTTCTTTGCCCGCTTCGTTCGTAGCTTGATGTAACCACCGACCAACCCAAAAACATCCACGAAGGCTCGGGACCTTGGAGAAATAGAAAAGCCACCGCAACGGCAGCAAGTTCAGTGCTGGCCATGGCTCTGAGCACAGCGCGCCCGTCAGTCGGTCACTAACCTACGTGCAGAAGTCAATAAACTGTGATTAAACAAAGTAGGAGAAACTACTACTACCACTCGTTCACACTTACGCTTAGAGCGCTCCCCGCCGCCGGCCCCATCGTCGATCGACGCACGCTTCAACACGCGTAACCTCGATTCTTTCTAGCACGACGAACGCCATCAGAACATTAACAGTAAACAAAATAGTGTGTTGAAAAAAGCTCCACTCGCTTATGAGGCCAGTTTCAAAACAACAACACGCCAACCAGCGCCGGCCAGCAATGTGATTCATTCAAGGGTATTTCCATCCGTTCACCCCGTCGTCGTCGTCGGTTCAGTAGGTTCGTTACATCGAAATGCGTTCTCCAACTCAGCAAGCATCGGCGCATCTGTGACTTGCGTTCTTTGCCCCCGCGGTGCTGCTCAACATAGCCGTCATCATCGACATATTTTCTACTCCACGCTTGCCTCGCTTGTGTCATCGAAGCAAGTCATCCATCCATCCATCCATCCAAGCAAGCGGACCATTAGTCGGTCAATGTGCTCATTCTTTTTTTTCCCCGCTGTTTCTCCCCATCCCCATTCCTGCCCGCCCCGACTGGCCGATGATAATATGCATTCGTCACCCCACACACCCTTGTACGCTTCGCTTCCAGCAACAATGAGAGTGAGTACGTTCAACGTTCATCCAATAAAACGTATAGCGGTTTACAACTCAGAGGTCAAAACACTCGAGACCGGACGAGGGGTCAGCCGATTGATTATCGTTTTGAGTATACTTACCTTGCAGCCTTCGCAGGAATGTACACCGTAGTGGAAGCCGGAAGCTTTGTCACCACACACTCGGCACAATACGGTGGTTCCGTCAAACTCTGGAAAGCGGAAAGAAGAGAAGGGAAAAAGGTTAACATTTTATTGCAATTCAGGCGAGTTCAAAGACCTGGCGTCAATCAGAGAGCAGAATGGAGGGAAGTAGGTACGCCGAAAAACAACATCAATGTAAGTGAGTCGAAATTTAATGAGCGAGACTTTCTGTTCCAAGGGGTCGTTAAACTGTGCCCCATGCGTTTCTGCTCGCTTTCCAATTACTACACTTCCAGCTGAAACAAAATCACTTGTTCAACTTAACAATAATTGAGCGCTGAAGAACTTCACGAAGCCGTGATAACGAAAGCAAAATCGAATCACTGATAAGCGACTGCACCACCGTCATCCAATCACCCCACGCCGAGCCT
This sequence comes from Aedes koreicus, assembly GCA_024533555.2. Classification (NCBI taxonomy): domain Eukaryota; kingdom Metazoa; phylum Arthropoda; class Insecta; order Diptera; family Culicidae; genus Aedes; species Aedes koreicus. Next base: position 147,232 of record JAHHFK020003287.1, read on the forward strand.
ACCCAAGCGAGGAGTCTACTGATGCAATGCCAACTTTGTTTTATTTATCAGCTTCGCTTCGAATCCTGAAAGTAAAACCCGTCCGGTCGCTGCCCAGAGCCGAACCGATTGATCCATACGTGAGCGAGGCTCCGCTTACTACGATCGCGAGGATGATCCACCGACAGCAGCGCGGTCATTCACTCGCCTACTCGGCACGGAGAGCGGGAGAGCCTAGGTAGGAATATCCAGCCGATTAAAACGGTGAAAGTAAAAAAAAAAAATCGAAAAGAAAGTGGAGAAATTTTTCAACCCCCCCCCCTGACCGTGCTTGCGCTGCCTTCGTGGCTCGATCCCCAGCAGTGGGCCCGGTTTTGTTTTTGTATGGTTTCTTTCTCTCTCTCTCCTAGCTTCATCGAAATTCCCTTTGAACTACCCCCACGACGTCAAAGAATCATAGTTTTCCTATGTTGCCTTTTGCCCACAACTTTCTTCTCCCGATTCCCATCTCCTTCGCATCGCTCACCATTTTCGTATTGTATTTTATATAATCATCATCCCATTCTGCTTTGGATGCTTTCTTCGGGTTATACAACATTATATAACCGAGAGCCATCAATAAACAACTTTCTCCTGTTTCGGAAATTCTTCTTTCCCGCGCTCTTCTTTCTAGTTTGCCGTTGCCCGCTCGCTCTCATCTCAGCCGCGAGACGATTGCTCGCCGAGGCGCTAATTGAGTGATAAATCATGGCCACCTTGTTCGGTTCGGTTTCGGTTTGGGTTTTCCTCCGCCTGCTCTCTTTCGCTCACAATCACTTGCCGATCGCTGCCAGCAGACAGACAGACAGACGGACAGACAGACGGGGTAGGCTTTCCACGCTTGACCAATTTCCTGCTCTTCAACGAGGTGGTTCTATTTGTTTTCTTCTGTTATCATTATTATTGTTTTCGGGCTGGGTAAAAGTGATTCGGAAAAAAACAATCCGAAAGAAAGTAATTCGATTTCTCGAGCGCTAATTAGGCTAGCAGTGCGCTGCTATGATTCCATCGCGAGATTTTCTTCATTATCACCACCTGGCACGGGCGCGGTGGGGCTATTGGGTGTAGTTCGGATTAATTGGCTGTTTTTTTTTTGGGGCTATCAATTTTTGCGCCGATTGTCTTTAGAGGGAGTTGTTTGGTGTGATTTAATCGATCGCCGGGCTAGTGTTGGGAGTGGATTTGATTTTCAAATGTGCGACTGAATTTTGGAAACAATGGAGGGGAAAACAGTGAAACGTGAACATTTATTGGCTGTGAGAGAAACGTACAACTCTCACTGTCAATCAAATGATTTCGTTAATTGATACAGCTGGGAAGCTAATAATGACTTGGTAATTTCAATAGATCTTCAGGGTTTCACTTTATGATTACTTGGCACGCTGAGAAAGTGAAATGGAGTGAATATGGCGAATGATCCTCCGGACAAGTTTGAGGTGGATTGAAGTATTAAAAAAGAGGATAACTATTGCCTTAGGGACATTTGAACGCTAGTGACGTTGATTCCATAAATTTATTAGTTTCAAGATGTCACTTTATTTTGTTATGTTAGACAGACAAAGACATTGAACAATGTATTGGATGCCAATAAGTTAAAATAATGGGCTTGTGTTTGCATCAGAATCACAGGAACGGAAAACACGTGTTATAGGTACCTTCAATATTTTTAATAGTATCAACCATGTTCTAGATTCAACTCGTATGCCAGTATAGAAAGCAGAAATATAGAGAATTATACAGTATCTTGTTTCTCCAATTGTTTACTATCCGATTTATTGTTTGAGTTTTTAGTATTTTTTGAGATCATGATTTGCAATCAAATTTGGACAGATTGTATTAAAAACAAACACCAAACACAAATATTGTAGTGCCTCGATTTTGACTTTGAAGGCTTCATGGAACCTACAAATTAAATATCAAATTAATGGAAAACCATTCACACATTTCACCACCCCGCCATTTTCTTGAAGATCAATGAAAACCTCACACAACAGCTGACCTATAACGCCATTCAAATAATAAAGTCAAAAAATTCCCTTTCCCAACAGGAATCGCAAATGCACCTCACAATAATGAAGTAGATCATACATATATTGCTTCGAGCTCTATTTTAGATTCTTTTAAGTTATCTAAACTTAAATTTTCATAGATTGAAGTTCTAGATTCAATGAATACACTTTATTATTTTTTCTAAAAAAGCTCTTCTGCTCCTAAGATTTTGAATTTTTAGTTACTTAATCAGCTTCAAATCAAGCTGATTAAAAGCTGAAAATTGGGGAACACTTGAACTGAATCCATGGCCGGTTCTTTGCATCATGTCAGCCGTTAGAGAATTCAATGGAAATTCGATGCGCTGAATAAGTAACAAGTTCAGGTCGTTCGACTTGTGCGACTTTTTTTTTTTTTTATCAAAAACACCGTTACACACTTAGAAAATTTTACAGTATTCGGTAATATTTTACCGAACTTTCAACAGCTGAACGTTCGGTAATCCGATTTAACGGATTTCAGTGAAATTTTACAGTATTCCGGTAAAAAAAATACCGGAACTTGTCAAATTTTACCGAAATCCGTTAAATCGGATTACCGAACGTTCAGCTGTTGAAAGTTCGGTAAAAAATTACCGAATACAGTAAAATTTTCTAAGTGTGTATGCAGGGATTGCTGAATAAGTTTGCAAAGTATCTGTACATTCTGTACATCTGTACAAAGCATTCAAATTTGTGGAGTTATATCGGCAAAAATGTGTTGTAATTTGAAATAAAAACTTAGTAAGTCATAAATGTTTCTTATTCAGCTTTTAATCAGCTTAAAGTCGAGTTTATTAAAGCAGGAAGCATTCAATCTCAATCCTTGGTCCTTTCGCATGTTTTTTTTTGTCATCCGTAAGTCAACGATAATTCAACGAAATTTTGAAGCAAAGGGTCAAAATGAGTGCGTTTTATTCACAATTTTAACGTATGAATTGGTGAATATCCGACCAGAAGGTTATAACAAAAAAAAAATAACAAAATTATAACAAACCTTGTTACGACTAACTCATTATGATATAAATTTGTTAGAGACGTTTTCATCTGGATAATTGTACAACATATTTATATCAAATTAAGATATAATGCCCTGGGAGGCACAATCTGCGTTAAGAAATAGATTAATTCTAACACTAGCTGATATGATTTTGCTACATCGTAACAAAACTGTAACAAGTTTGTTTGGTTTATGTTATATCTATATCATAGTTTGCTAAAGCTTTGTTACCTCTGGAGGATTTTTCGTTACAATTTCTGTTATTTTAGCTACATCCGTGATCTAAATTTTAACAACCCCTGTTAAAAAAAATTGCGTAGCTGAACAACAAAACTTGAAATAAATTTGTTGTTTCCTTCTGGTCGGGAGATTTAAAAACTACTTTCTAAAAAAGCCTGCCACTTTGAAAGTAAAAAACAATCGTTCATTTAAGAAAATAAAGTTTGTGTTTGTGCTAAGTACACCTAAACCCAATACACCCTAATGCACAATTTTGCATCGCATTTTCTAAAAATAACATCGTGAAAAACAATTTAGGTTTCAATTAAGTTTTGCTCTTTATAAAATATATAATAGTTTATTTTTTTAATCTACGCACCTTTAAAGCTCAGAAGGATTTTTTAAAATCTAGTCTCCCGCGTTTGTAGGTTATGTTATTGACGAATTAGGGAATTTAAACTATTTCAAGAAATACACAATTATTGATCAAATTACTGACAAAGGAACTTTGACGTTTTGACAAATCTTTCAATGAGTCATTGTAACGAACATTTTTATATCGATCTCCAAAAACACATCTGGTTCCTTTAAAGTCTTTTCCTGAAATAAGAAGCACCCTTATCTATATACATATAACAATCTATCTATATATATATATAAATGGATTTCTATATGTCTGTCTGTCTGTCTGAACCTCATAGGCTCGAAAACTACTGAACCGATCAGCGTGAAATTTTGTATGGAGAAGTTTTTGGGCCCGGAGAAGGTTCTTATGATGGTTTGAGACCCCTCGCTTCTCTGGAAAGGGGGGCTCTCATACAAATGAAGCACAAATTTATACATAACTCGAGAACTGATCAAGCAAAGGAACCCAAATTTAGCATGCGGAAGTTTTTGGAGGCAATAGATGTTTCTATGGTAGTCAGAGACCCCTCCCCCTTCTAGAAAGGGAGGCTCCCATAGAAACGAAACAGAAGTTTCTGCATATCTCAAGAACTAATCAAGCAAATGGAGCCAAATTTGGCATGTGGGGTTTTCTGGAGGCAAAAAATGTTTCTATGGTGGTTTGAGAACCCTCCCCTCTCCTAGAAGGGGTGCTGTCATACTAATGAAACTAAAATTTCTTCATAACTCTAGATCTAATAAAGCAAATGGAACCAAATTTGGCATGCGGGGATTTTAAAGGCAATAAATGCTTCTACGATAGTTCGAGACCCCTCCTCTCTCTCTGGTAGGGGGGGGGGGGATCCCATACAAATGAAACAAAAGTTTCTACATAACTCTAGAACTAATCAAGTAAATGGAACCAAATTTGGCAGGTAGAGGATTTTGAAGGCAAGAAATGTTTCTAAGGTAACTCGAGACCCCTCCACCCTCTGAAAGAGGGGGGCTCTCATACAAATGAAACACAAATTTGTGCATAACTCGAGAACTAATCAAGCATATGGAACCAAATTTGGCATGTGAAGGTTTTTGGAGGAGAGAAGTGTTTCTATGGAAGTTTGGAACTCCTCCGCCATCTGAAAGGGGGCGGGAGGGGGGTTTCCATACAAATGAAACACAAATTTCTGAATAACTCGAGAACTTATCAAGTTAATGGAACCAAATTTGGCATGTGGTGGTTTTCGAAGGCAAGAAATGTTTCTGAGGTGGTTTGAGACTCCTCCGCTCACTGAAAGAGGGGTCTCTCATACAAATGAAACACAAATTTGTGCATAACTCGAGAACAAATCAAGCAAATGGAACCAAATTTGGCATGTGGAGGTTTTTGAAGAAAATAAATGTTTCTTAGGTGGTTTGAGACCCCTCCGCCTTCTGGAAGGGGAGACTCCCATTAAAATGAAACATATTTATTAGCATAACTCGAGAGCCAATGAAGCAAATGAAACCAAATTTGGCATGTTGAGGTTTTTGGAGGCAAGAAATGTTTCTATGGCAGTTCAATACCCCTCCCCACTTTGAAGGGGGGGGGGGGGGGGGTTCAAACAAATGAAACTCAAATTTTTATTATAATATAAGAGCCCAGTGTGATGGTTCGAGAACTAATCAAGCAAATGGAACCAGATTTGGCATGTGGGGGGTTTTGAAGGCAATGATTGTATGGTGGTTTGAGAAACCACCCCCCTCTGGAAGGGAGGGCTCCCATACAAATTAAACACAAATTTCTACCAAAAATGAGAATTATCCAGACTTGGTAACAACTGAACCGATCGGCGTGAAAATATGTATGCAGGGAAAGGTTCTTATGATGGATTCCTTTGGAAAGGGGGGGGGGGGGATCTCCCAAACAAACGAAACACAAATTTCGGCATAACTCGAGAACTAATCAAGCAAACGGAACGAAATTTGACACGTGGGGGTTTTTAGGGCCAGAGTTTTTTTTCTATGGTGGTAGGAGACCCTTCCCTCCGCCGGACGGGGGTGGGCTCTCATACAAATGAAACAGAAATTGAACCGATCCACGTGAAAATTTGCATGCAGAAGTTTTTAGGGCCGGAGAAGGTTCTTATGATGGTTTCAGACCCATCTCCCTTCTGGAAGCAGGGGAGGGGGGCTTCCATACAAATGGAACATCAATTTCTGCATAACTTTAGAGGCCAGGAGATCAAGCAAATGAAACCAAAAATGGCATGTGGGGTTTTTGGAGGCAGCATTTTTTTCTATGGTGGTTCGAGACCCCTCCCTCTTCTGTAAGGGGGTGGGTTCTCATATAAATGAAACAGAAATTGAACCGATCGACGTGAAAATTTGTATGCAGAGGTTTTTGGAGCCGGAGAAGGTTCTTATGATGGTTCGAGACCTCTCCCTCCTATGAAAGGGGGGGGGTCCTCTGGAATGGGACTCTCATACAAATGAAACAGAAATAGAACCGATCAGCGTGCAAATTTGTGTACAGGGGTTTTTGAGACCCAGGAAGGTTCTTATGATGGTTCGAGGCCCCTCCCTCCTATGGAAGGGGTGTTCCATACAAATGAAACACAAATTTCTGCACAACTCGAGAACTTATCAAGTAAATGGAACCAAACGTGGCATGTAGGGGTTTTTGGAGGCAGGATTTTTTTCTATGATGGTTGGAAGCCATTTCCCCCTTGCAGGGGGTGTCTCACATACGAATGAAACAAATTTCAACCAAACATGAGAATTATCGAGGCAACTACAACACAAAATGTGTATTTCTCGGGTTAGAAACATGTCCTGGAAGAAGTTTGAAACCCTTCCCCCTTAGAAAGTGGAATGCTTGAGCTACTTTCAGTGCTATATTATGCACAAGATGTTAATCTAAGGTAATGCAAGAGAAAATTACGTTTAAACTGACAGGATACGGCGTATTTTTAAGATACATTTTTTTCTATGAACTATTTCTACACAGAAAGAAAAACCATGGTAGAAACTACCAATCCGAGGATTACATTGAAAACATACCTACGTTTTTTGCAGGAAATATTTTCTTTCAGTTCTACTACACAGAAACAAAAGCGTTCAGGAAAATGAAAACGGACCGTGAACTAGTTCGCTTTTTCAGGATTTTTACCTAAAAACGTGATTTAGTTCATGATTACGTGATTCAGTTCACGGTGTAATTTTGATTGTTCTCGAATCCATGACTGCAGTTCACGGATCTGGGCACGGATTTTTTTCCGTGTATGATAATACACTGGTATTTAAACATTGCAGTAGAAAATACTATGACTAGTAAAAATTTATGGTATTTTTCACGTTAAAATTTATGGTAGTTTTAAAAACAGGCGTAGTCAGCCAAAATAGTAGGAACTGCCGCACTTTTTCTTTCTGTGTAGGTTCTGTAGGTGTGTTCTTATTCTAAGAACGGCAACGTTAAGTTCGATAAATTTATGCAAAGTACTCAAGTACTCAACATTCGACGAAATTTAGTTCAAAACTACTAAATTATGAGTCAAGTAGAGCCCCCATTTTGGTTACATTGGAAGTCTGGAGACTTTTGAATTTGAGAAATTGATGTTAACCAGTTTCGTTCTCTTTTATTCAGAATGAATTTCAAGGCTTTTCTGCCCAATATTCAGTTTGAATATAAATTCGTTCAACCTACTGTTTGTCAGTCTAATGGCCCTCGGTCTGGTGGCATTTTAACTTATAGTCCAACGCCAATGATGTATAGTATAATGTAAATCGAAACTGTACTGATTCAACATTTGACGTAAAGCTGCCCATTGAGCATCCGTAAGCTTTTTTTTTTCTTTCCTTTTTTTTCTTTTTTTTATGTCGGCCTATTTCCTCACATGGTGACCATCACCGACGCCAGGAAGACGTCTCCCCCACCTGGACCCTACCTAACGATTCATGAATATGAGCCGGGACCAACGGCTTTACTTCCCTTCCGAAGGAAGACGTGACCAGATTTATTCGCTTCAGAAAAACTACCGATGTCGACTGGGATTGAACCCAGTAGCAGTCACGCTTACCACTGCACCACCGACGCCGGCTCTTCTTCTTTTTGTGTTAAGGTGGCTTTGAGACAAGGCTGGGGTGCCTACCGGTGCCTACTCTACATCAGCAAGCTTGTTTCAAATTCAGTTGGAGTTTATCAGGCTTTTGAAAACATTTGTCAAATATGAAGGAACTTGCGTCAGTCAAAACTACAGCGGAACAGAATCGGTTGACAAAAAGTTTGTAGAAGTGAGGCCACTATAGCTTTTCTGAAATTTTAGCGGTCTTCCATAGATTCTGTTTAAATTCAAAGATCACAACTGTAAGTCAGTTGGAAGAGTTTTACGCAATAGATTCGTTAAGTATTGCAACAGCCTTAACTTCATCTAAACACAGAAGCCTTCATTTAAATGATGCCATGCTTCTTGGTAGTGATACAATTACTGACGATTTTGAAAATGATGGCCTGGAACAATCGTAGATAACGTTATTTGTGTGGCAAATGCGGAAGTAATTTAATTGGCGCATGAAACTTCTGAAATTCTCCACGGGCATCTTCCCTCCTTGGTTTGCATCGGTAGGGTCCAGGCAATGATACAACCGAGAGAATGTTTCCTTGACGATTAATGTGAAACGGGTTAGAGTCCAGTTATGGCCTCTGGGCAATTGTAAAGCCACAAATCTCGGCATATATTGGGCCCATTTCAAGCTTCCTGTAATGTAGCTAATCTAAACCAGAAGACAACGGTGGTTTGTTGCCCCCCTAGCTGAAATTCATGCTTCTATAATTGTGAGGATTGGATGCATGATTTAGGATTCTGTAGCATTTATCCTTAAGGAAGTGTTCTCGAAATCGTTTGATTTCTGCAAATTGCTGTTCTCTGGCCACAGGATGCATGTATTGTTTGCTTTTAGACTAAAATACCACAGGGCTTAGTTGATCTCGTCAACTGGGCAAAATGACGGTACCAACCATAACGGTAATAAAAATGTCCTGGATTGAGGTTTTTCGTCCCAGTCGATTCTGATGATATCACCATTATATTTTTGGCTATTAGATGCACTTCACGGACACCTTTCACATGCCAACGCATGAATATATTATGGGGAATGGCTTACTTTTACTCTCTTTGTCCTTTATTAGAATTTCCGCACCTATATCTCTCTTGACACATTACGCCCACTGCCATTCAAGGGGATAATTGCTTCAATGTTACACAATTTAAATTAAAAAAAAAATATTCTCACTAACAAATTGAAATTTAAATCATACACTGAAAAGTTCTACTCTCCAATACCAACCAACTAAGAAAAACGAGACAGTGCATTACATTTATTTGAAATTGATATTGAAAAAAAAAGATGTAAAGAAATAAACTATTTATTCATTTTAATGTAGTAAATTTCTTCTGAAGAAATCAGTTGTTTATTTCATTAAATCTTTTTTTTTTCAATTTTCAATATATTCATTGCACTGTCCCGTTTGCATTGGAAGCACATTCAACACTTTCTGCTGATCAAACATTTAGAAAAAAATACATCTGAAAATATTACAGATAAATCAAATCAAATGCCCTTCATAAATCATAGAGGTTTTTTCAGGTTTCCTGGAATTATTTAGCTGGTAGCGTTCACTCTGAAGATTTTAAAATCTTCAGAAATTCAAAGAATCTTAGGAATCACCTTTTCTTAAAAGGATAATCAGGAAGCAATTGAATCAGTTGTTTGTTAAAATTCAAAAAACTTTCCAAAGATGGCCTCTGTAAAAAATCACCCCGGAGAAATAATCTTCAACTGTCTCATTCAATCAGAGACTGTGCCATCTTCTGGTTTAAATGATTTTTTTGTGAAGTTGTTTAAAACACGAAGAAAAAATCTTCACTTCACTCGTAAAAAAAATAAAATCAGAACACTTTTTATTCAGTCAAGACACCGAAAAAATTAATCGCCTACCCAAATTCCACCCACCTCCAGAATGAACCCATATAATAAAATCTGGCATCCCTGCTGCTTTGCTCTCGCCATAATCTCATTACTCCAGCCTCACGAAAACGACGACGACGACGACGACGACGGCGAAGGGTGACTGTGCCTCCGATCACGTGCACACCGTGCTCTGACTGGCGAAGAAACTGGAGCTAGGAGGTTAGTTAGGAAAACCGACATGGCGTTTTGTTTATCTCGGAGAAATGAATTTGTCCCAACGTGGAGGGTGAATGGCCTGCTGGAAGTGGGTACGGAAAAGTCAGAAAGACGGTGCACAAGGGAGAAGACGAAAATCCGACCGCTCGGAAGAAACTATCTGACCTAGCGAGGGCAACGAACTTTCCATGGGTGTAGGGGGAGTGGAAATCGAAAGGAAAAGGTCATGATGAATCAGAAATAGATTCGATTTCTCCGGGGAAATGCGGGAAAAATGGCAATCAATCACGTTCGTTTTCTTTTTTTTTTGTTCATTATCGACAGAAAGATTTCAATGCCACCCAGGCAATTGTGAGTTACTTCAAGATTTGTTCGAGAAATCAACTGAGGATAAATGAAGGATAACTGCACGTGTTGTGACAAATGCCGGTTTTCAACTAGGGCCACTACTTTCGGTTTCAAGCAATGTATTGGATGGACATAAAAAAAAAAGGAAACGCGACAACACCACGGCCAGTTGATCCGGTTTGACACGCGGTTCGATTGATCAATTTTCGATATCTCTCCGACTGCCCGGTCCGGCCTGCTTCGGTTGGGCCATTGTAATGTCAAAGACCTCCCTCGGCCGGGGAATGAATTAATGAATGTAAAAACACAGAAAAGAAAGCCAACATCAACTTCCAACGCGGCGTGCTCCGAGGCAGGGAGACGACCGGTGCTTCGCAATATATATATATGTATACATAAAAAAAACATTTCGGAAAGTCGGAACGACATGCTGAAAAAAAAAACTTTTACTTTTCACTTTCATTTGGGCGTCTGTGGGGTGTGCAGTGCTTCTATTATTATTTTTCGCAGCTCTAAGTAAGCTCTATTGGTAATTGGATACGATCACAGTTGGCGTCTGCTGGGAAATGTGCGAACAGTAAAGCGGAGAACGAGAGACAGAGAGAGAGAGAGAGTGCGTGAGAGGGTAATGACACCTGAGCTGGGATTGGGAGGGAAAGAGCAATGCTCGCTATTTGGGCTAGTGGTGTGCCCATCGAAAGGGAAATTTTCGCCATCATGAATTTTGAATGCAGCTGGCGTTCCATTATCTTGATTCGATTTTCCAAATCCTTGGGGAAATTGAGTCGAATTCGATCGCTGAACCGCATTGGAAGGTGGTTATTCCTCTCAGCAAACTAGTCACTCTCAAGCGGTGGGACAAACATCCAATCGAAGGCCAACGACCTCCGGAGCCCTGGAAGCGGCGTGGAAAAGTGATCGTACCAACGAGGAAAAAGTCTCTAACCCAGTGATACCGAAAATGGGTTTCACTTTTCATGGTGCGTTTCGCTTTCCTCTTGCCGGCAGTTTTCTCCGACCACCCCTCGTCTGGAGAAAGGAAAAGAAATGGCTCGATGAAAGTAAAATTTTCGCGATGCTCAAATTATCTCGCCGCTTGCAATGATGGCGAAGAAGAGCGGGAAGGAGAAGAAACGACGAAAGATGCACGGCGAGGTGGAAAGATGCGGTTTTTGATAACGAAATGGAAAAGTCTGAAAACTACGCCTGCGATGTGGCGTATTTTTGGTTGTTCGGATAACGTGCTGAATGTGGATTGCAATTAATTAACGGTGGAAATGTAAGATGGAATTTTCTGATGCGTTGTTAATGTCGATTTGAAATTGTGCGGTTATTAATGGTAGATTGATTTGGGTCGAAAAGCTTTGTTTTTTTTTCAAATGAAAGGCAGGTAATACTCATTGGAATGAGTTTGCAGTAAGGTCGGGTAGAATAGACGAGCTCTTGGTGGTGACACCAGTCCATTTTGCTCTTCTGACAAAGCTATTCAAAACTTTCTTTGTGACTGATTTGAACCACATTTACGGTGAAAGTTGATAGAGTACTCAACCATGATGTCGCTGTTCTTATGGAACAAATATTAGAAATCATGAATATTTCATTCGAGAAATTTGAATCGTTATATGTTGCAGTGCAGAACAAATGTATTTATTATTTGATATATGCAAAATCTTTGCAGTTTCTTAGATTCTTGGACTTCAAAAAATCGAAGTGGGGATGCTCGATGATCATGATGTGTGTTTTTTTTTTAAAGATGCGAAATAATATTTTGAGCTACTTTTCTGAAGACACCTAATGCGATGGTGGCCTTTTGTGGATTGTGTTTGAATATACAAGTAAGCTTTGGCTAGAAACTTCGAGAGAACAAATGTTTATTCTCCTATATAATATAATCTAATGAAATTGCTATACCTTGGTTGGTACGTTACAACGAAAAGAGAGCAGCAATTTCATTCCTGTAATTTTGGTTATTCGTTTATTTCTGAGGGGACTGGCACATCTTTGAGACCATTTTATGAGGCTCGATTATTTGATTTGAAAAACGGGAAAACACTTTCCAAACGAATCCATTATTCTCAGCCGCCATTCGTATAATGGAGAATATTTAATGTTGTGAATTCAAAATCGTTTTCAAAACGATTTTAAACACAAGAAGTGCTGATAAGTTTAGTAATATCCCAACAATTTATGATTTTTACAAAATACATCTGCATATTTTAAATGGTGGACATATAATTTAAAGCCGGTTTTTTTCTTGTTTTCAGTAGATATTTGAAAGCGAAAAGAGGAAAATGCGTATATTATTGCAACGGAGATAAACCCTCTAGAAGTTCTGTAACTTAAATAATTTGATAAATTTGCTTATACTAAATGTATCATTTCAAGTAAGCCATGATAGGCATGCTATTAAGCTGAACCCTTGAGGCTTATTCGACGACTCAGCTTGATAGATCAAGGGTTGGTTACTATTTCACTTGAAAACTTCATGAAAACGTCAAACAAGTTTTGCAATTAAAAAATAAAGCACTAATATTTCTATACAATTAAAAGCAGCCTTGAGAATATTATTGCTGGATTTTTTTTTTCGTATTTACGTGACTTTCAGCCTGAGGCTTATTCATTACGCCAGGGAGACACCCTAAAATACTTGTTTCGCACATCCAAGCAACACAGAACGATCGATTTCGGTTTCAGCTACTTGATTGTGCCTTAATTGAGTCACATTGAAGTTCCTCGAACCGATTTACAACAAATGTGCTGCGAGAGCAATTTTTTTTTACGCCAAGATGGACACCCAAACTTCAAATTTTCTGATCATATTCTCTATTGAATTCCATTCCTGATTGAACCATTATGTTTAAAATTATGCTGAAGTTGTTTTGAAATACATGAATGTTAGCATTTATGAAATATTTACATGGAATTTTATAAGTATTCAATAATTATTTCAACAAACTCACAGGTTCTCGGGAAGGCTCTAATAGTCACTAACAAATTTTCCAATAGTCACTAAAATTTGTGTTGAATTAAACGACATGCTTTGACAGTCTTAGTTTTCTTCAAAAATCCTGAATGGGAAAGGCAGAGTCCTTACAATTTATTTGCAGAATTAAATGGCCCGAGTAACACATCTTCATGATTTTATGTTGAGTAAGATTCTTTATAACCAAATCTGGTCATATAGAAGTATTTTAAACCGTTATAAAACTTGTGTGTTGTTGGGGAAATGTTTTAAAACGTTCTAAAAGGTGTCTTATTATTAGAAATATTATCATTAAAACGAAATGCTCTTCCCGATGCACTCCGATCAAATTAACAATTGCAATAACAATAAGTCCAATGCTACTCTTCTCAGCTTTGCAAAAACCTAACAATGCATTTTTTTCCGTAAAATTTTCACGCAAATGGTCACTAAAATTCGAGTTAATGTAACTGTGATGGACAATTCGAAGAATTCAACCTCAAGCAAATAGATGTTTTGATTTGTCAACTTGGCAATTGAAGCTACATTTGTTCAAATTTAAGTGACTCCACTTTTGACGAAATTGAGTCGAAAACTACTCAAAATTGAGCGGCCGTTACGGTTTTCAAAACGGCTTGTTTTAAGTATCTCATAACGCAAACCCACCAGAGTTGAGAAGCCCTCTATGAGTTTCAATCTCTTAACAAATCTCGTTATTTTGATTTCCAATTGTTGTCCTCTTTTTGCACCAGAATATTTGGCTTCTTCTTAGAGTTCTCGAGTAATTCATGTGAAGGACCTAAAAGCCATTTCTAAACAATGACTTTAAATGTCGATTTCTCATGAATCTTAAATCTCTTTCGTGAAATGAAAGCAGCATTTGGCAGAAGAATGTTAGTTCTACACTATGGAGTAGATGGATATAATGGGACTCTCGTGATCCGTGATAAATCAACGTTTAAAGTCAAAGTTTACAAATGGCTTTTAGACCCTTATCATGAATTACTTGAGAGTTCCAAGTTTCTGAATCTTAGTTTTGGATTTTTACGTCTCGTATTTTAGAAGATATTTTTGGAAAGTACTGAATATTTACCCAAGTAACCATAAGCATTAAACTATAACCCGATAATAGTACTATAGCAGCATGAATGTTGCTCATATTAGCATCACAAATGCATTCAATCTCTAACCAAGATTCAGCATTATCACCAGCATTATTTTCGCATATAAGACTATTCTTTTTGTTGTGAAGAAAATATTGAAGGAAAACCCGAAACTCTCTGTTCGAACGGTAGCTCGTAAAATATGAATGACACCTGGATTTGTCCAGCAAACAAAACAGCGTTTGGGACTGAAGTCATACAAAGAAAAAACAGTTCCAAATCGCAACGACAAACAGAAGCAAAATCACTTGCTCGACGTTTGCACTGCGAATATTTGACGAAGTTTTGCGTTGTTATGGACGATGAAACGTATGTCCGGAGGGATTCCAAACAGCTTCCAGCAGGGCTGGTTTTCTATTCTGCTATGGTAAAAAATGCTACATCTGAGCATTTCAGGATGAAGAAGGCATCGAAGTTTCCCAAAAAAAAAAAAAAAAAAAAATACCTCGTTTGACAAGCAGTTTGCGCGTGTGGCAGAAGGAGTAAATATTTCGTCACTACAGATGCAATGAGATTTGCCAGAAAGAGTGCCTGCTAAAACGATTGCAACCCTTCATCAAAAACCACAAAATAATAACTTTTCTCCTGACCCGATTTGGCATCATGCTGTCATGATAAATATTGGATGGAGTGGTACGAAGCAAATCCAGTGAATGTTGAAATGGTCCAGAGTTACGTCCAATCGAGAGAGATATTGGGCTCTGATGAAGCGCGGAAGCTTTCTGGAAAGAAACAAGGAATCAATTCAAAAAAAATCGGACAAAGATGGCCACCACGGTAACTGAAGAGTCTGTACGCACTCTTATGGATGTAGTTAAGCGTAAAGTTCGAAAATTTTATGCGAATATCGAATAACTATGTTTTGACTTCGTGGATTGCTCAATCATATCCCATGAAGCTGAAATAAACAATTTCGGAGGGAATATAATGCGAAATTTTGTCTAAAGTTTTGAAATGTCCGGATTATTGTGGATACAGACCTTAGTGAGCCTGCGTATAGCCGCTCAAAATTCAGGATTCTGATCTGAATTCGAACCAGATTCCCAACGGTGCAATTTTGATTTGGTAAGGCTTCGATAGGCCGTGTTTTTAATTTGAAGAATACAATAAAACCTCTATAGAACTTCTAGAGCAAATTTTCAATAGGTCGTAAGTAACATATTACCATTTTCAAGAAAATCAATGTAGAAGTTTTGGAAATTAGTTTCAATTCCTATTTTTGAACCAAGCTATAATATTTGAAGCAAATATGTGGAACCAAACAAGTTAAGGAAGGTTTAGCTTTACATTAATAAAGATTTACATTTAGTTGAGTTCCAAATCGATATATTCGAGAAATTCCATTTAAAGTTTTTTAGCTTCAGCTAGGGAAATTACGACCTCATTATAAGTCGTTCGGAAAGTTATCACGTTCCATTCGCCGGGTGCGTTACGTCGTGTCGCAAAATAACACGTCATGTTGCTTACGCCGGGAAAAAAAATTGTTGCGCGGAGCATACAAAATCACTTAAGTCAAATTGACAAAGCGACTAATGTGACAAAAGTTCGTTATGGAGTAGTTTGTGACGTAAGCCAATTTTGTTAAATAATTTATAGCAGCAATTCGCTGCAATTCATATTATGTTGTGTATAATTCATATTGAAGAGTACCCAAGCTATCATTCCGTGAAAAAACATCATTTTTTTGTTATATAGTTACTTACGACCTATTGAAAATTTGCTCTAGACTTTTAATGCTACTTTAACCAGTCATAATTTAAAAAAAAAAATCTTGATCAGGGGGTCACTGAATTTTGCTCAGCGCTGAAGTCAGCTGAGCCAAATTCACTGACCCCTGATCAAGATTTTTTACTGAAAATCCTGAATGGTTGAAGATTTCAGCGGAATTTGATAAAAAATGGAACTTCATTCAATCGACACTTCAGGTAGGATTATCTTTAAATCCTAAGAAAGATTTCCACAAAAATACCAGAGTTTGATTCAATCAAAATCCCGATGTAAAATTTTCACCCAATCTTAATAGAGTTTTGAGAAATGTCTTCAATAAAGTTTCAAGGAGATACAATTTACTGAGTTTGATTCTGTTCGGAATCCCATGATAAGTCCTCAGTTTAATGCAGTCCGAATCTCGAGTGAAATCCGTTCGAAATACAGAGAAAAAATAGCTTCATCTAACAATGTTGAACTGAAGTCTTACGAAAGATTTTTCCAGTATCCTTAGCAGGATTTGATGAGTGTTTTTTTTAAGAATAAGTCTCACCGGAGATTTTCTCAATTTCCTCAAAAGGGTTTGGTAAGAATTCTGGTCATAACAAGTATCCTAAGGAATGAAAAAAAAAGAAATCCTCAATGAGATTGACACACAAAATTTCCCGTCAAAGATTTTTCATTAGGACTAAACTGACAAACGTAAACAATGGCTTCTTCCGTAAACTTCTCGCGGAACAAAGGCTCACCATGTAAGCCTCCAATTTCCTCTTCGAAATGACCGTGGTGGATTGATTAGACGAGAAATTCGCGGAAAAAACCATTGTTTACGTTTGTCAGTTAGGCCATAATGAAAAATCTACGTCGAATTGATTTCATTAAACTGAATCAAAAGTTTAATAAGTTTTTTAAATCTTGAATGAGAAAGAATTATCAGTTGAAATTTCTAATAAGCTTCGCTAAGAATGCTCAGCAAGATTCACATAAAAAAAAAATTGCATGATGCAATCAGAACCTCGTGATTTTATCCGGTGGTAGTCTTAAACAAATTTCTTATAAATCTGATCAAGATATGCTTGAAATTGGTTCGCCTAAAAAAATCGAGTAAGATAAAATTGAGTGTGAACGTTTGTCTAGCAATTTCAAGTAGAGTCAGTTGAGAATGGTTGCCAAGGTAACCAATAAGCAGTTCCAAACCCGTCGCCTTGTATGCAACACAAATGCCACTTTTGGCCCAATATACGGCTGCTTTACTGCAATGCTATGATAATGCTTCATTTATGCTATTTTGCATTCGAAATGCTTATTACAGGCTACAAGCATTTAAATAGCATTCGAAATCCAACTTTAAAACAGATAGCATTCAAGATGCGGATATAATGCGAATATTATGCTTGTAGCATCTGAAATGCAGATTTAGGGTTGATTTACTGCATATGCCAATGCGTATTGGTTACCTGGGTAGAATCTTGAAAGAAAAATAATTATCAATTAGAGCATCTAGTAAATTTGGCTGAGAATGATTCACATATAAAAATTGCATGATGAAATCAGAGTTTCATGAAGATATGTTTCTTAAAAATCTGATCAAAATATGCTCAGAATCCTAATTTTGGTTTGCAGCAAAATTCGTGCATGACGAAAACTAGTCAGAGCCAAAGTAAATCTAGCAAAATTTTCTCATGTTCCAGAACACGTTAAGTCTTTTTCGCATGACACTATCGGAATCGCGATTAAGATGTGTTCAAGATGTAATCCTCAGAAGTATGTGTTCTCTTAAAACTCTCATGAAAGACCCACTTAGACTGTTCGAACAATTGTAAAAGCCCCAGCACGTTTTACGGAAATTTAATGACTTGTTTGAAGTGCTTATTTGCTCAGCAACAGCGAACGAAATTTGTATGAAAGTTATGCTTAATTTTAATTCCAAGCAAGTCTTTCCTCACCCAGCTTTTGTTTTCCAGGTCCAGCTACTGATACCCTTTTCGTTCAAGTCTCCTGCCAATCCCAGGACGCGCTCTGTTCGGCCGGGTAATATTCTGGGTGTTTTCATAATTAGGTTCGTTAGCCTACAATTGCTAAGCAACAGTTCTTTACTTGTATCAATGGTGTAAAATACAAAAAAAAGTAAATTTAGTCGAGTATTAGTACACGACATTGAAGAAGTCTGTACGTTGTTGACGAAATACGCGTATCTGTCAAAATAAGCAATAAATTTAGTTGGAATTACTAATCTTTTCTTAATCTATGGAATTTTTCCGACGTTTTATGAACATCTTGAAAAATTGTTCTAATGTTTGTATGAGTCTTCCGGGAATTTTTGATGATTTCTTCGAATAAACAGTCGATTTATGTGTTTCTTCAAATGTCTAGAACAAGAATTTAATCTGTCTGTGTTATTTCTTTATTCATTCGTTTGTGATGGTTTTGTTTCGTCATCTTAAGGAGTCTCATCCATGTCCAATGGTCACCACAAGCGGCCGAACTCAAAAAGGGAGCCCTAACCATATCGCCCAACGATCTAGTGTTGGCGACAACCATGTGATGAGACTAGAAAATTCCATTACTATGTTCTTTTATCCAATCTTTCACCAAAAAATGTCACCCCATTTAACCTCGGGTAAACCACGAGTAAACGGTCCAAGTCATACTGAAAGTAGTATTAAATCACTCGGCTCCGTAAAGGTAATGCTATTGTGCCTCCCAAATAAATAAACTAGATACAAAAACTCATCGAAGCTTGAACGAATTTTCTTTGATTTGAAAAACGTTACTATTGTTCATCGAAGGATTTATTCTACGAACTGCACACTTTCTTCTCCAATTCGTAGATTGTGAACGGATTTAAGGTGAACAAACATGAACCTCACCCACAAACAATTTTCTACACTCGAATGCTTAGCATTACATTTTACATCTTCTTCAAATGAGATTTCGTTATGCCTCAAAACTCCATCGAATTTATTTCACCGATTTTCTCGATTGAACTTTATCCAAAACCCCTCCGTCAATTTAATTTTCCTAAAAAGAAATCTGGCATCCATGCAGCATCAAAACCTGACGACGACGACGACGACAACCGTAGCCAGGGGTGATGAGGAAAGTCTAAGCATGCTGCTGCTGCTGCTGCTGCTGTCTCTGGCTTCGCTATAGGCCGCTAACGAGAGTGAGAGTGTAATTCCCCCCTCGAACAATGGCATCATAGAGGAAAAGAAAGAAGTTCGTTGACTTGCAACATTTTCACTGCCGCTGAACTGTTCGCTTTCGAGCAAACGAAGGTGGGAGGTATAAGAAGCATAGAAATAGAAGCATACAACTAAGCGGTCACGGTGAGAAAGGCGACGGGGACCGGTATTAGATGCACCACGCGGAGTCTATTGAACCGTGCGGTAGAGGAGGGCGATGTAAAACAGCAGCAAACGACCGAGAGTCCGATCTCGAGGCTTAGAAATCGACACACACACACAGAGGTGAAGGATCGGAACTGTTTCGGGGGGTGTTTTGGTGTTGTGAAAGTTTGCCATTGGAGTTTATTGGCTTGGCTGCATCTCACGCGGTGCGTGTGAAATGGGTTCACTTTCACCTAGTTCCGAAGAGTGTAGCAGTAGTGCGAAAGGTTGTCGAACTTTAGGCGAATTCAGGTTTCAAATGTGAAAAAGATTTGAACTCCAATCAACAACGATCCTCCGTCATGTCGCCAAAAACTCACCGTCAAGGATTTCTCAGTTCTTTGACTCACGGACGCTAATCTGTTTCCGTTCACCTTGATTCTTATCTACAGATGCTTCTCAAATGAATGCGGTGGTGGCGGAATCAGTCATCCCTGCGAATGCGAATTGCGAAACCTTGTGCGAGTTCAGCGCCCCTCCGGGTAAACTTTTCGCGAACCTAGCTTAACAGCCGAGGTCGAGCGTCAATCATCTAAATTGATTCGTACTTGAAGATGTGTTATCTCCCCTATCGCACAGTGTGCCAGTGCAGCGTATTATAGGTTTGGTGACCAAAACTGATAATTAGAGCGTCTAGCTTTTGGCGCGCGCTTCAGGAAGAACATTGCAACCCATATGAGGTGAACGTCTCGTGAATGCCAAGGTGGGACTTTTGCGGGGAACAATAAACTTGCGCTCGCGCGTCGTACACATTACCACTTAGCAGAGCTTGAACCCCGCGCGTCAACGGCCCATTTCAAGTTCAGCCTGTGCACTTGAAATCGGCTGTTTACAATATGTCACAAACAACAGTTTTAATCGCTCTCGGTCGCAGTCGCTCCCACATCGTTCGTATGACATTCTCGCGCTCCCGCTCGTGTTTGCGTGTTCTCTTCTCACTCGCAGAACTCGGAGCAATTGACTCTTCCGGCTATCCCTGAACCCATCTTTTGGTGGCTGGTTGTCGAGATTGGTATCGAACAAACTGTGATCGGTTCTTGCTAAGCGAGTTTTACCACGCATTCTACATAAACACGCGGGGAATGACCTCACTCTCACTCGCATCTCAGCAAGCGATGAGCGATTTTGAGCGCGAGCGAGGTTAACAGTTGGCTCAGCGTGTACGGGAAAATGCAGACATTTAGGCGTTTTTTTTTCATTTCGTAACGAGACGGCACAGAAGTGCACTCTGCCGAACGAATAATGAGGAAGGGAAAATCAAGGGCATTTGCCGCCGCGTTTTCTACGCTTCCTTGCTTCCCGAGCATAAAAATGCGAATCGAACAAGGGGGATTCTGATGTGTATGCGTGCGTGCATTCTGAGTGCGCTCGAAAGAAACATCGAGAAGGGTCGCCAGAGAAGCATGAACATAATATGAGATAGATTTATATCACACGACCATCATTGTGGGGTTCAAGTTCAGCGATCAATGACCGAATAGTGCTTGCCCTCGGAAAAATGGGAATTCAATTATGTTTCAACTGAGAGCGAAGGAAAAGATCTAAACATGGAAATAGTCATTTCAGTTGGAATTAATCACAATTTCAGTTGTGGAAAGGCCCTGCAAGTCAAAGTAGGCGAAGCAAAATAAAGCAAACAACATACAGCAGCAGGCTGTGAAGTGAGTCGTCGCTGGCTCGGTTGCTCGTTCACGGCGCAAACGAGCGAGCGAGCGAGCACAGCACAGAGCGTAGATGGATGGATGGAATTGGAAGAGAAAGGTCAACGACTCACGGCTACGAGGGCATTGGCTTAGCTCGCTCACTCGTTGCTCGCGAATGAATGGAAGGGCAATGCACTGGTGACCGTGTACCGACTTGCTATTGCTGCTGCTTCTGCAGAGCAGTTTTTGAGAGTTGATGAGGTGAAATTTTTCAGTGGCTTTTCTCTTGGTTTCCCCTCGCCGCTGTTCATGTACCCCGGGGCACGATCCGATCCTAAGGTTATGATCATGTTTAATGTTGTGCCTTATTAGATCGTGTTTTAGTGGTGGCATCCTCTGATTGATTGACAAAGGAAAGGGAAAGTAGGCACTTTCTAATAGATTTAAAGGTCTGCTGGTAAGTGGGAAAGGATCTTGATCCATACCTATGTTGAGGTCCGGCTCGCCCTTGGAACTGCTGGCAACACTATTATCCATTATGACCGGAGCTTTTACGCTGACAGGATTAACCTGATGATGAACCGGAACTGGGGAAGCAGCTGAAAGCATATGATGAGCTACATGTTGGCCACTCGGAGAAGACGGAGCCGGATGTGAGTACCGGACGCAATCTTCGGTCTTTTGAACCAACAAAACAGGCCCCTTTGAGAACTGAAGGTGATGTTGCTGTTGCTGCTGAAGATGATGCGCCTGCAGATATTCTCCGGCCAGCATTTGCTTATGCGAAGGAGAACTCTCCAACACTATATTTTTCATACTATTGATAATTTTAGGATGATTGGTATAAGTTGATTGCACTACAGTAAATTCTTTCGGAGGCCGAACTTCCTCGATCCGACCGACCGTGGTACTGTTCGGGATGCATGGCTCTCCCGTGGCCGCACGGTAGCTAATGACCGGCGTTTGCGATTGAGAACACTTTTGCACCTGCACCACATTCATCGTATTTTCCTTAATTACCGAGTTTTGATACGAAATGTCTGATAACATTTTTCCTCTCTTCCCGATTCACAATTTCATATCACAAGTATATTTTCCACCACACCTTTGCTTTTTCAAACACTAGAATATTTTCTTCCCACAATAGGACTTTTCTTGTTTTCCAAATCCTCACAAATTTTCTGAACTTTTCCTCTTCCTGGTAACCATTAATCCACAGCTGGTTGATTTCCGCCCAAAACAAAACACCTGAATCTTCCGAATCGCATTGATCCTACAGCACCGTGCACTCGCGCGCCATCGAAACAAAACCCGCGACAACCAAAAGAAAACGACCGCCAATATTCGAGCGATATCGTCGAATAAAAGCACACACCAAAACGTGGACCCACCGCGGCTCGCTGCGCGCAAAACCAACCGAACCAGTCGCTAGCAGACAGGCAACAAAAACCCGGAGAGCGGCGAGAGATACAAACGACGTTCGACGAGGCACCACTGCTTGTTCAGTTCAGCCCAAGACCAACGAAAGGAAAATTGGTACTGGTCGAGCCTACGTCTAAACCATAACGTAAAACATCAACATCACACCGCGCGCACATCACAAATTGAAGGTCATGTGGAGGGGGATACTTTGAATGGACGAAAAGAGTGTAAATAAACAGCCGAAAAGGTATGAGCGCAAATGCGAGAGACGGAGAGTGCGAGAGCGCAACCCATGCTCACTTCCGCCGCTCTCACGGCCAAAGAAGCCAACGACATCGCTGAAAGGAAAATCTATGGCAACTCGATACACGCACATTTTCCTTGTGAGAGGATCGTCACGACTGCCGGGAGAGCAAGAATTCGTTTTCGTTTTTCAATCAAACGTGCTAAATATTTTCCTCTCTCAACTGCTAGTCGGGATGAGAACGATTCGATAAAGTTCTGAAAACGGAGCCATAGTAGGGCCGAGGGGTGGTTAGTAGGATCAGAACGTTCTCACTCTCCGTTGGTTCTCTTGGTTTGCTCCCAGAACGACGGCCCAGCATAAAATGGGAAGAAAATAACGATCGGGTTCCTGTTCTAGAGCACGCCACAGAACATAAGCCGAGTTTCATGACATGTTTGCATAAAAATTATACACTAAACTTGTTATAACATTATGGAATGACGGGCGGGGGGCGGTAGAATGAGCACGAGCGTCGATCGTCCCAGCAGTGATCGGGAACCGTGGTGGAACGCCGTGCGATGGGAACGAGAACTTGTTTCGCAGAACTGGCCTACAGGTTCAAAGACACTCACTCGAGTAGACGAATGAGACGGCGGTACATAGAATAGGTCGGTTTGGAAATGGGCTAGAACGAATGATGGGGATGGTTAGGATTAAGCAAAAAACTAAACTCAATGTAGACAGTTTTGAGTGGGTTGAGTTGCTTCTTTTAATTTCGTCGTAATTTGCTATCCTTTGATACGCATATTTCATCTACTATTTGCAGACAAACTAGTTGTCAGACTCCCTCCACTGAATTTCAGTCACCCAAACAATTCTTGGCTGGCATTTTTGACAGCTACCAATATCTTCAGAAATTTCCTATCTTAACAATCTAAATAACAAATTGAGTTTTAGCATAGGCTTTATTATGTTGATTTGAACAATTCTTTAGCTTACCTGAAACAATTGAAACGTTTATTGTTTCCATATTCAGATCTGTTTTAGACTTTATCCATAGAATCCTTGCCCTAGTTAAAATTGAGCGAACGATCTTATCTAGTTGGTTCATAATCATATGTATTGAAACATTCTTGAAGCACACTTAATAAACTACCTACGAGTTAATTGCCCACGTAACATTGTTATCTTTGTAGAAATTTCTTTTCCTATTTTTTAGAACTCTCTTGAATTCACTTAATATATTTTTTTACATTGTTTCTCATATTTTTTCTTATTTCCTCCAGAAAATTATACCGTAAAACGGAGTATCTTTGATAATGCTGTAAATCTGATAGTGTAAAGGGCCCCTAATTTCATGATTTAATGTAATCTTTACATTAGTTTCGTATAATTAGTATGTGTACTATTTCATAGCTGTAGATGAATGTTTTAAACAGTATGTATTTGTAGGACTACGTCTGTGTGTTTTTTGTTTTGTTTCGAGCGCACAGTGGGACGAAATGAAAAAAAGTGGGACATGGGTATTTGCTGCAAAACTATTAGGTGTGGCCCATTGATGTCTTCTATAATGTTTCTACATTTTTTGAGTACTTTATTTTTGTGTTAACAAATTTGCTTTAAGGGGTGTATACACCTAGATGAAAAAAAACTAACTTTTTTATTTCTGGTTTAAACCGATGACCATGTATGAAGACATTGTAGATTAGGTCATTTTATGAAAATTTGCAGAAGACAAAAACTTTTTATCTCTTAACTGGACGAAATTGTAGGGTGAAAAAGGAATGAAAAATGTAATACCACAGAGAACAGACGTTCATCTTCGGTCTGCTACTTGTGTAAAACTTTAAACCGACATTTCAAATGTATGTCGTTATGCTCCTGGTAGGCGGTGCTGCAGTTGTGCGATAACTGTCATGGAAATGTTTATCAATAAAAAGCCTAGCAAATAACCTGAAAATTTTTGTTTGTTT
The DNA here is from genome assembly GCA_024533555.2 of Aedes koreicus. NCBI lineage: Eukaryota > Metazoa > Arthropoda > Insecta > Diptera > Culicidae > Aedes > Aedes koreicus. The sequence goes on from JAHHFK020003287.1 coordinate 171,875, forward strand.
TTCTCTGCACTTGCTTTTTATACCGGCTGCACATATTAACTTTTACACACGTTTTTCAAGAAAAGGTATATGGACATCAATGTCTGTTCTCTGTGGTAATACCCCCTTAAAACTCGTTTTCTTACCAAAACTTATTTATTTGAATTTTTCTATTTTTTTAATGTTCCACAAAGTTTTTGGTATTTTAAAAATACACTTTTTTGTAGAAGACTGCTTATCATTATCTCTTCATTTAAAGGATAGACGTCAGTTTTCATATATTTTTTAAGCTATTTTCGAGGATGTGTACATTACAGGTTAGCAAGTATTAGCAACTAAACTTAACGTTAATTTGTTCAAAAACTGATACCCGTTAAAATGATGTTCAAATTATAGGGGGGGGGGGGGGGTCCAAGAGGGCACCCAACAAATTAAACAAAAAAGTAACTAAGCTTCTTATTATATATTATGTAGCATTTATTGTGATATTTTCACTTTTTTTCGTTATTATATTCAAATAAGCTTCATTTTCTAATACGGTGGCTGTTTTTCTTTTTTGAACATTAAGCACGTCTAAATATTTATTTAAAAAGACGAAAAAATCACAATATATGCAACATAATATAATAAGAAGCTTAGTTACTTTTTTAACATTTGTTAAGTGCCCTCTTGGACCCCCTATAATTTGTACATAATTTTAAAGAAAGCAGTTGCTGAATAAATTAACGTTAAGTTTAGTTGCTAATACTTGCTAACCTGTAATCGAAGATAGCTTAAAAAATGTATTAAAACTGACGTCAATACTTTAAATGAAGAGATAATGATAAGCTGTCTTCTATAAAAAAGTGAAGTTTTAAAATACCAAAAACTTTGTGGAACATCATAAAAATAGAAAAATTCAAATAAAAAAGTTATGGTAAAATAAGAGGTTTAAGGGGGTATTAAATTTTTCATTCCTTTTTCACCCTACAATTTCGTCCAGTTAAGAGATAGAAAGTTTTTGTCTTCTACAAAGTTTCATGAAATGACCTAATCTACAATGTCTTTATGCATGGTCATCGTTAGTTAGTTTTTTTTTATCTAGGTGTATACACCCCTTAAAGCAAATTTGTTAACACAAAAATAAAGTACTCAAAAAATGTAGAAACATTATACAAGACATCAATGGGCCACACCTAATAGTTTCGCCGTAAATACCCATGTCCCACTTTTTCTCATTTCGTCCCACTGTGGAGCGTCACGAAATATGTTTAGATTTTGAACGTGTATAACTAAGTCATTTCACGACCAATTTCCGAAATGTTCACATCAATCAATTTGGGCATTTACTACGCGTCGATTCCAACATTAAACATTATTGATTTTTTACATTAAACTATTGAAAATAATGCAAAGATGATGTCTTATTATTTCGTTTTGCAGAGTAAATTAACTCAATGCACTGTATTTTCCTATCACAGATTTCAAATGTAAGTAAGGGAGCTCTCATATGCAGCAGTAAACGATATATAAGGGGTTCACGTTTACGTATCGCTTCATTATTTCTGCGATCATGAAGATGGTAGGACTAGCAATGAGCAGGCATTGAATTGGCAGCTGGCGGTGGCAAGTACCCTGCAGTAGGCTGTTGCTTGCAAGTGGCTGGCTAGGCAGCCATTGTTTATGCAGTCGTGTGCCATGCAGTAGGTTGACCAAGCCAGTGGAGAATTCATAGTCGTGGAAATATGTGTGATCCTGTTGGCAGTCATCTTGAAATATGACGCAACGTTGAGTGTTTAAAATCCGCAATTACTATGTCGATACAGACAGAACGGTATTCTTTCGGCGTAGAACCATCTGTGTTTCGTTTACAGTGCGCCCCGGTCTCCAAATTTCGACATAATGCCAATAACTATCAGATGATATATTTCACACAAAAGACCCTTTTCTGATTTTGGAAATGAGTTGTACTGAATTATTAAAAACATTTGCTCATTTTGTGAGCATGACGCCTACTTAAATCGTAAATCCGTTTCGATTCTGAATTTTGACCGATTTCTGTTCTTTAATTACCAAATATTTCATTAAATCATGATTCAGTATTGAAAATAACTAAGAGTAGTTTAAAATTTGCTTATTTGCAATCGCAGGCCACTGGTTGCTGGCATGTGATGATTTCCCCATCACAGACATAATCCTCTAATAACTAGTTGTTTAATGTTGGTGATTCCAATCAGTGCTTAAAAGTGTCTCTGTGCGTTTTAATGTTTTGATTAGAGTCCCTACCTTTCGACAGGAATCTAAATATGTTGAGAAAGTGTTGAAAAGTGAAATATGGCTGCAAAGTAAAATTTCTATTTTGATGTTTAACAGAAATTTTGGACATTGTAGAAGTCACTGAGACGATTCACAACCGCCGCTTTAATGTCATTATCATTAAGAGCATCAACATAGAAAACCTCAGTACTCATCCAGCAGACGTTTCGGCCAATAGTTCACTTACAGGAGTTGACTTCATGACACTAAGTGAAACTTGTCAGGAAAATGGTTTTGCTGTCGAAATTACCGGATTTGATAGTACGGCCGGATAGAAGTACGGCCTCCATTACAAAACCACAAACCATTGACAAACTTGACGCATCTTATGACGAGCAACTGTACATTGCCGATCAGCGTTTCAGAGTTATTAATTCAAGACACAACCACGTTGTTCATTTCAATTTTCATTTCACGAGGTAAGCACTTAAATTAGTTAGAATGATTACTTTTGGGATTTTCCATCCAAATTTCAGAAGGTCCTAGAATGGCCTTGCAGAAATATTGTCTTCTACGTACAAACCATGCGGGGCAGTCAGCCAGTAAATGTTGAGCCATGCATGATTTTTTATTAAGATTTAGAATTTTTTTTCGCGATTCGTTTATTTGGAGTTAGGAACAACTTGGATTGCCTTGGTGTGTCTTTTGTATTTTAGGTCATACTAGTACATTCCCCCCATTTTATAATTTCTATTTGTATTAAAGTTCTGTCCAGTTAGAATCCGGAATCACTCATTGTGTTGCAGCGGCACGGAAAGTGACCGCTGCAAGACTTATTTTACAGCAGTTTGTTTACCTAGGCGCCCATCTTCGGTGTTTCGTGCAGTGAGTCAAAAGTTATTCCAGATGGAAGCCGAGAGGAAAGAAAAAATTCTGCACACCCACGTTGATAATCAAACGTGGTCCGCAATAAAAATCGCAAAAACGTTTAAAATCGCCAAATCCACCATGTATGATGTGCTCAAACGGTTCAGGGAGCGAAAAAGCGTGGATCGAGTGCCTCAAGGTATGCGTCGTAGTGGAACATATGACCGCAAGCTGAACCAGAAAGTGTTGAGAACCGTCAGAGCAAACCCTGGACTAGCAGATAATGAAATCACACAAAAATACGCTGCTGCTCGCAGTACCGTTCGAAGAATTCGTTTGCGAGCAGGATATCGTTCTTATCGAGCCAGCAAGCAACCAAACAGAACGTTGAAGCAAAGTTTCGTCACCAAAACTCGAGCTCGGAAATTGTACCAGCAGGTACTTTGACGAAGTACCAAGAATGCCTGCTCATCGACGATGAAACCTACGTCAAAATGGATTTCGGACAGCTTCCTGGCCAAAAATTCTACATGGCGACGGCACGAGGAGATGTTCCTGCGAAGTTTTAGTTTGCTTTTATGGACAAATTTGCCAAAAAACTGATGATTTGGCAAGGGATATGCAGCTGCGGAGCAAAGACCAAAGTAGTCGTGACGAATGAGATGATTTACTCGAAGCTGTACAAGGAAGAATGCCTCAAAAACCGCGTACTACCTTTCATTAAAGCCCATAAAGGTCCCGTGAAGCTTTGGCCAGATTTGGCGAGTTGCCACTACAGCCGGGAAGTCATCCAGTGGTACCGCGATAATAACGTAGATTTCATCGATAAAAACATAAATCCACCCAACTGCCCGCAGTTCCGGCCCATCGAGAGATTTTGGGCAATAATGAAGCGGAAGCTTAAGAAAAGTGGACAAACGGCTCGGGACGTGACTCAGATGACCAAAATGTGGAACAAATGTGCCAAGGAAGTTGACTCCGGAGGTGTGCAGCGTTTGATGGGAGGAATAAAGAAGAAAGTGCGAATTTTCAATAGAAACGAAGAGAAATGATTTGTATTGATATTTTTTCCTTAAAGAACAGTGAATTACCTTTGTTTTGATGTATTAAACTTATTTGTACGTCAATCCGTTACCGAGATACAGATGATTTTATCATTCCGGATTCTAAATGGACATAGCTTTACACAATAAGATACCCCACACGATTTTAGAGCATTCAAAGCCGCCTGACTATCTGAAAGTATGCAAATCTTTGCATTTCTTTAATTTCACTTCAGGCATATAGATACACATTCTGTGACATTTATTTCTGCAAGGAAAACAGTGGTTTATTTGACGGTTGGAATTGAGATATTCAGCCCTGGGACTGTAATTCCTGCTCCAGTTCTATCATTAATTTTTGAGCCATCAGTATAGAAAATAATCGATTATGGTGAGATATTAGTCCCTCCAGATTCCCATAACTGGCGGTTAGTTTAATCCACTGTGTACGGTATATCCAGGTTTAACTAGACCTTTATTCACGATCTTCAAACGATCTAAATTTGGCTGAATTGCACCGATAAACCGAGTAATGCAGCCTAGATATACAGAAAACAGTCACACATCATAAGCGAACAATTCACTTAGATAAAATAACAATAGACCGTCATTAGATCCATACACCTTGAAAGTTTACGACTTTTCGTTATACATACTACCAAACGTCGTATTAAAGTTATCTTAGCATGTGTTTAGCAAGTTGAATATCGCGTACAGCTCAAATACTTTATGAGTTATAATATAAAATGTAATCGATCACTGCATATTAGGCTGACTCACGGGACTCATACCCTTACAAATTAAAAAAATACAAACATCCTGTGGGGCGGCAATCCTTTGATTTTAAGTGGTATGCTTGCAAAGTGCAAAGTGATGAGATTAATATAGGAACATCTACCTTATGATGATGCACATTTTATGCATCATTTTATGAAATGATGTCCGCGACATTTGCCCCGAATTTCCTTGAATATAATTCATTAGCTCCAGCTGAAATAGGTCATCAAGTAGCAAAAGTAAATTGGAGAATATGGAACAAATGTCAAATCTGTGAGCGAGACAGTAGCACAAGAACTTGGTTTTATTCATGCTTATTTTTAGCAATAACGAATTTTGATATCGACTGGTGCATAGTCTAAGTAGATGTAAGTGATAGTATGAAATAGTAGTCAATGTTTCCATACTATTCTCGTATCTTCACCATTTATTTACACTCTTAAAATCTATGAATTTTACACGTAACGCAATCTTTGTAACCCGTAGATCTTTGGAAACATAATTTAAAATAGGACACACTTTTATGTCAATTTTGATGGACTAAGAGCTAAGGACTACAAAACTGAAAGCTACGTTCTATTTAAAAAAAAAAATCTATGTCAAGTAGGGTAGAGAACTCTTGAATTTTGCGTCAGAGTTCTAAACTTAAGATAAATAGGTGGTGAAAAAAAAGGGAAAAGATTGAATTTATTGTTTCAAAAGAAGTAGAATTACACAATCGTTTGTTTCTGCTGCAGCGTCATAAAAAGCATTCAGTCCTATTTATAATGTCTTAATTATATGTCGAAAATATGCACAAAGGTATCGAGAAAAATGTGAATTGGCAGAAAAGGAAACATGCGTGCAAATAGAACCCTAACAGGAGAAAATAAGTCATGGATAACTAATGTTGATATGGATAACTGAAAAAAATATATAAGGCCTGTACTCGAACTGTGTAACTTTTTTGTCCCTTTGTAAAAATTAATGAAAATATGAGTGTAACTAGTTTGGAGTGAATTGTTTACATGTGCAAAATTTCATAACAATCGGTTCAGTGGTTATTGAGATGTCATCGAAACAAGAAGAAAATCGCCGGAGAATTTTGGGCGCCGTCATGGAAAATCCGACTGTGACCATGTGATGGATCGGAAGACAACTGGAAATCACCCAGACAACTGTGTCTCGGGTGGTAGAATCGTTTAAAGAGTCCCAGACGACCGAGCGGCGGGCAGGAAGTGGAAGAAAATCGAAGACAGCTGACCCTGTGAAGGCCCGGAAGGTGTTGGATTATTTCAAGTGTAATCCGAACCTTTCGATTCGCGACGCGGTTCTGAAGGCAAAGTTCGTTCAGCAAACCGTGAAACGAGTCGAGCTTCGTGTATTCAAGGTCCGCAAGGCACCGAACCGGCGTGATCAACAAAACACGGCGGCCAAATCCCGCGCAAAGAAGCTGTATCGAGAGTGGTTAACGAAACCGATGTGTGTGGTTATGGATGACGAAACCTACATCAAGGCAGACGCAAAGCTGATACAGGGCTGGAGTTCTACGTTGCAAAATCACGGTTTGATGTTCCGAAAGACATAAGGAAGAAGAAAGTGGATAAATTCGCCAAAAAATACTTGCTCTGGCAGGCCATATGCCAATGCGGTAAACTGAGTAAACCGTACATTACAACGAGTACCATCAACAGCGAAATTTACCGCACCGAGTGCCTCCAGAAGCGTCTGTTGCCCTTCCTGTGGTCCCACGGAGGCGAGACATTATTTTGGCCGGACCTGGCATCATGCCATTACGCGTGATCGACGTTGGATTGGTACAGAGACAATAACGTTGTTTTTGTACCAAAAACCGCCAATCCCCCAAATTCACCAGAGATTCGTCCGGTGGAAAGATTTTGGGCCATAATGAAGGCCAAAGTTCGAAAATCGTCCAAGGTGCTTAAGAACGAGCTGGATTTGAAGAAAGAATGGATGAAAGTGACCAAAAAGATCGGCTCCACAATTGCACAAAATGTAATGAGGGGTCTTAAGGGAAAGGTGCGGGCTTTCAGCGATGGAAAGGAAATTGAATCAAATAATTTTGCCAAAACATAATCCATATGTATTAATTAATTCCCTGAGAGTTTCAAGAAAATCCGACTTAAAATAAATTTTTGGCGAACACTTTTGTCTGGTGCATTTTTTTCGAGTACAGGCCTTTAATATGCGCGCTGCATAGGAGGTAAAATTTCATGAGAAAAATCCCAAAGAATCATAAGCTAAATGTCTTTAGAGTAGCAAAACTTGTTATATGGGATATTTGGAAATAGCTAGGGGGTACTAGTTTGGTATTGTTTTACCTTAATTTAGTATTGACATGATATTGTGGGAACATTTTTCTGGTGTTTTCATTGGGTATTTTGAGTATTTCTAATTAAATGAAACAACGAGACAAAATCATTTGATGTTCTTATTTATGTACAACAATTGTGAGCATGAGCATGAGCATGAGTATGAGCATGATTGACCGCCCGAGGTTGCTACTCCGTTATTGCCAGATCAGCTGTAATTACACAGAGAACCAACAGATCATGCTTGGGACTAACATACATCTTCAATGTGTAAAAACTGGTGATCCCAATCTAAGGCAATACCGGCGCCGGCCTCGCCCGAATGCAGGTCAAGTAGGGAATGGGTAGGAATATGTTGACGTGATACTCGCTTTATTAGAAGCCGAGAACACCTCTGCACTTCCACGAGAAATCACTGGGATTTTGGATAGCAGGATTGGGTGGCAGCAGGGTTCGTTTTGGTAAACGATAAGCTGTCAAGTACCGATTTCCGATTTGAACCGATTTAAACCAACAGTAAGGTTGCTTTTGGGACCACTCACAAAGTGTGATTGTGGTTTTTCATTGGAAAAACAAAGTGATATTTAATAATGCTGAAAAGCCGATTTTGACCGGTACAGTACAGTAAGGATGCTATTGGGGTCACTCACAAAATGTGATAGTGGTTTTTCATTGGGAAACTAGGAGATGTTTTATAATGCTGGAAAGCCGATTTGGGCCGATTTAAACCAACAGTAAGGATGCTATTGGGACCACTCACAGAGTGTGATAGTGGTATTTCATTAGGAAAACAAGGTAATTCATCTCAACGCTTGAGTACTAACTTGAACCGATCTACACCAACAGTCCGGATGCCGCTGGAATCCCTTACAAAATGGGACAGTGGTTTATTTGTTCCAAGATAGGGTGGCCCGACGAGTAGGGCGAACGAATAATTTGAATCACAATTAATTATGTACCTCACCACCGACCGATATTACCCGGCGAACCACGACTTCTGATGCTCACTCGATCACTCGCGAAACAATAGGCAACCAAAACAATAGACAAAACGCTACGCCCGATAGCAACATATTGCGGAACAAAGTTTCGACACAACCGATTCAACCGGTTCAACCGATGGTCGACGCAAACCTATTAAAAATAAATTTTATTAATATAGATACAATGGGTAACAATTACCTGTCTCGCTCCACGTTCTTGAAAGCACTTACTACCTCACGAGTCGCCTGTACTCAACTCCGCATGTGTCCGTCTAGTTTCCGGTACATTCATTCATCTTTATACATAACTTTAAAAGTTTTGAGAAATAGAGAAATATTACACACAACCGAAAACACTAGTAGTTGTGTCATAAAAATACCTCCAATTGAAAATTGATTTCTGTCACATGTAGCCTTTGGGAAGTGTAAACAGAAGTTTCACATCGCTAGAACTGATTCGTGCCATTTGGCAATATATGAGCATGATCGATTGGGTAAACTTTTGCCTGTCAAGAGGGGCTCCCTTCCCTCTTGCCTACCATGCATTGTGGTAGCTAGGTAAGAGTTTATCTACTCGATCAGATACCGCCTTCCAAACATGCCCTACGCTCAACTTCAACTACTTCTATTCAATTTCACAACCTGCCGTGCCCTTACGGATCTATCAATACTTTCTCTTCACATCTTTGGTTCTAGCAGAAAATTGCTGTCCACTCCTAAAGTTGCATATTGATAAGAATGATATTTCCAATTTTCAAACATTATAATTAATTACGTGCTTCGTGCAACAACAAACAACATGATTAGTTTAAAATGTATAGAGAAATATTAGATATTGTCTTCAAAATTTGGTAGAAATAAATTATTTGTTGCCTGAAAAGAAACAAAATTAAAAAAAAAAATAAAAGACCCCGGGGGTTGGAAGGGGTTAGCAATGTCTATGAAAAGATACTTAGAGTTTTGGTGGGGGGCGGGGGGGGGTGGTGATAACTGTGTGGTGAATATTGGCCGAAATGAGCAATGAATGAGAATAGTAAGAACATTTCATTGAATAAATGACTATACTACTAAGTTGTTTATTAAGCTGAAGCCCAGTCGAGCTATATCTGATGAACTCAGACGGCTGTTCTACTTACGAAAAACATTCCCACCGCCTAACATGCAAGTGAGCGGAATGTTACAACTTGGAAAAATTGTAAAAGAAATTGATGAATCAGCCCTCTCAGATTTATCGCTAATATACAATTATGATAAATTTACAAGCTCATAACTGCATGCTAGTTTGTGAATTGAAAAATGTCCAGATTCATGAACAAAAAGTCCGGGCACCGATGCAGCACGGTATCCGAACTTTGGATTTGGAAACCTGTGTCGCTTAACAAATCCTCAAGCAAATGTGCAAAAGCACGTCGGCCAATATTTAGTGTCAACCAGTGGGTACGTGTGCTCTACTCCAAGTTCCCCTTCTTTCAAACTCACCTTCAGTTCAATTTACCCATTGAGTAGGACACATCACAATAGAAAATATTGTGATGGAGCACGGACGTTAGGTTACTAGATGTATGAAAAACACTCTATAACCTATTTAGGATTATATCTGAAAAATCCCAATTTGGCCAACACCCACCCTTATTTATGTACAACAATTGTTTAGAAAAATTGAACTAATGCTGCAATTCATAATAACCATTATATATTATATTTGGTTATAAGAAGAATTTTGACTGAGACATAATCTGTTTAATTAAATTTCAGGGATATTCTTTTGATACTGTTAATAATAGGCCTAGACGTAGAGTACTAGAGATACAATTATGCGTCATAATCTGCCGTAGCTGGTATTTCACTGTTCGTAGTCTAGCTAAAAAAATATATATATCGTCCACTAAAAGTGGAACAAATACAAGTATTTTGTTGGAGATCGATAGAATTTTGAGGGGAGTAATGAAGAGCAAAACATGACTTATATTCACCCTTCAGATTTTCAATTTTTTTATCACGCCAACTTTCCGTGTTCCAGGTGATTTTCATTGCTGTTCCAAGGAATTTGAAATTTTCGGCCGAAGATATACAAAGTGAACACTTTTCTTGAAACAGTTAAATAAAATTGAATAGTAGAACCTGGTGAGACCATTCCTATTACACAAAGACAAGTTTCCACTTATTTTGATCAACAGTTTTTTAGAATTTGTTGGAAAATTTTCAGTTCCTTCACTGCTTCCTGACTTTAACCGAATCGACTAAATTATAAAACAGAAATTTCCTCAATAGCCTCGGGAACTTGACAAAAATTGAGTGGATCATGAGATTTGGATTTTCATAAGGAAGATCGTCTTGTGTTTTGGACGATTTCATAGACCAAAGATATACAAAGTTCTCATGAATTTTTTTTTGACAATGTCATTACTGTCAGGAAATGTTTTTTATGAGAGCTTTAAAATTGTCCAAAACACATAACGATCTTATTTTTCTTATGAAAATCTAAGTCTCACGATACTCTCTCCTGTTTTCAAAACATTTCACTCGTTTTGAACATTGAACGTTTTGCCAAGGCAGTTTTGATGAGCATAAAAATTTATTCGACTTCATAAACACCTTCATCTTTCATTTACGTCAGATGAAAACATATCATTAGTTTGGGATCTATGAAAATCGATCAAAAGATATTCAGTCAGGTAACATTTGTTCGTATGACATTTAGTTAAAGGCACATTCGGTCGTAAGGACATTTCGTTTAACTTTCAGAATTACTTCGGGTTATGGATTAAATAGAATAAATAACACACTTGATGTCATCCTTTGTTGTTCGGTATAAAGAATTTATGTAATCTGATTGAAGCTTTTCATTAGTTTTTATTAGTGAAGTTTTTCGTTAGTTTTTATTAGTGCAGATAACTGCAACATATTATGTTTTTTTTTTCTTGTTAGCTTTCCCAAGCAATAAAGACTTTAGTAAACTCCCGGTACCTCAGAAAATTGTTGATTGCACATAGTAGTATTTTCTTTTCACCGCACAAAATGTCGCAAAGTTTTAATTATTCGTTTTCTGGCCAAATTATGCAAGTTTGGTTGATTATTATAATTGTATCAATTTTAATTACCTGGCAAGCTGATCAATTTCATTTAAAATCACGGTATGTCATTTTTTAACTAAACTATTCGTTTTGAAAAAAAATTCTGGAATCAAGTCCTAGAATTTGTCTCAGTTTGTCTTTGGAATCCACCATTTAGTTGAAATTCGTTTTGGAAAATGTTTATAATACTCATTGAGAAAGATCCACGGAGTTTCATCACACTAGCGGTTTGCCATAGAAAATCCCTTGAAATTAGGCCCAACCCAAGTAACATTGCCAAAACCATCCAGCTTTATTAAGTTTTATTAAAGTTTTATGAAAGCCACTAGAAATCAATTCGGCTTTATTATGGCAGCAAGAGATGCCAATAGGTTTCAAATTTTAGTCAGGTTTATAAGAACCTACACAGCTTCTTTACAACGATCTTGAAACCTTGACTTCTAAAATTCCTTATACTCCTATCAAAGGTTTTATTTTGACTTTATTAACTCATAAAATGCTGTTTTGAAATGCCGTTTTAGGACTCATTCATATTATCTTATTATGGTCAGTTGAAAAAGCATTTTAAAACCATTTTGCCTCCAGTAAATGCATTAAACGGCTAACTGGCATTGAGGAAAGCTACCAAGCGGCCAGATAGTTTTATTGTAGCCATTGCTAAGATAAATTGGCTTTTTGGCAAAACTGTGATTTCTTGCAATCGCCATGTTGAAATATATGAAATAATTGAAATGTGAAAAAATAAATACACCAAATTTTAAATGTAATACAATTGAACTGTAGATCTGAGACAAACTTCGGTATTCGTTTAGATAACCTTATTGAATTCCATCAATTTTCAGGTGTTTCATGATTAATTTACGGAATATATTTCTTTCAACTTTGTTTTTGTTGTTGTAAATAATTTTTCATATCGCATAATTTCCAAGGCGCATTAATTTTCAGCTCTTATCGTGCCAATATTCCCCATAAAATTAAATGCGCATATGATTTGGAGCATGATACGCTATGAAAAAAACTCAATTTGTTTTATATATTTTGCTATCAATCATAATTTCCCGCAACAGAAGAACTTTTTTCTGAGCCATTATTTGCTGTTGAATGAATCAGAAGAGCAACAAAGCAAAACAACAAAATCCAACCACGATATTGCCGTGAAGTTTGACAGCTGTGGCCATTCAGCCCTATGCTGGTTTTGATGGCGGCCAATAGGTTTTATGATGGTTCTCAAGTGGTCATAACATCTTTCACTAGAACATTTTCAAAATCTTTAATCCGTGTCCCAGAGACGAACCAGCCCCCGGCTGAAAGTCTCTCAAATAAAGAAATCCAATCCCATCCAAAATCTTTATGGTCTTAGAAAGGTTTTATTAATTTGTTTTCACAACCGTCTATAGAGTGGGCCACTTTGTACACATTTCGGCTTTAAAGATGCATAGAGGAGGTGTTGGTGGACAAAACAGTTTTGAATGTAGTGTCATCAACAAAGCCGGGAGGAGTGCTATACGGCTGGAATAGAACTGAAATTGTTACTTGGGAAATGTACAAGGTACAAGGGTGGATCAATACAAAAATTGTGATTTCCATGTGTTTCCATAGTAAAAAATCCATTAATTGGGCTACGAACTGCTCGTTCTCCGCCTTAGTCTCCGGATTGAGCCCCGAGTGAGTATTTCTTGTTCCAAAACATGATGAAATTGCCCGGCGGAATCAGATTTGAATCCAACGATGAAATCTTCTCACAAACAAATACCTATGTATTTTGATAACCTCGACATCATATACATATATGGATTGATTCAATTTCGCATATGATAGTGCAAATGATACCGAGATCGTTTCGCCTTGTTCAGTGATCCACTTAGAACCTCACAAGTTACGCGGGGAAAATCAATTGTCGCTTTTGTGCTTCATAATAGAGTGGATTGCTCAGGAATACAAGAACAAACCGACCTCATTGTATAGCCAATAAGTTTTCAGATTAATCTGGAAAAGCTCCGGATTTCACTAGTATGTACCAGCTGAGGACTAACTATAGTACAAAAGTGAGCATTCGGAGACTATCCAGCAACGTTTCAACGGTGTAAAACTTTCATTTGTGTCATGATTCACTTCGAAAAAGGTTCGTCTGTTTGTTTGAAAGAAAAATCAACAATTTTTAGTATGTTTTCATACTAAACAACTTGACCTATAATTATTGTTAGTCAATCTTAATTTAATCGCATCATCAGTGTGCAATTGAGCTTGCCAATACAAGCAAAATAATATATAATAAATGTTAGATGAATCAGCCATATTATATGACTAGTTCTTAAAGATATAGCATAAACCAAACAATTATGTTTAATATGAAGCTCGAGTTAATGGAAAATCAGTAAGTTAACTATAATGACAATATTCCACCATTGGAACTATATTTTTAGGATTTGGAAGTATTTCCTATTGTGAAAATGGTGATGAACCAAAATGCTTTACATTTTTATTTCTTAAACCATATTACACACAATAGGTGGTCCAAAAATGTTCAAGGAAAACGAAAAGAAAAAAAAACAAATCAAAAACCAATCTACGATTGTGACAATTCCGAAACCGTCACCAGTTCCTTTCATAATAACATACCACGAACCACGATCTCCGCCCGGAGCGAGTTGGTCTTGAGCACATCGTTCACTGGTTGTATACCTCCAAGTGTCAGCAACCCCTTATCCGGGCTCACAATTTCTCGAAATGTGAACGTACGCAGATCGGCCGGTTGGTTGGTTGGTTGGTCGTTCACAGGAGACATTGACTTTTCTCCGACTTTATGCCATCCATCCACTACTGGCTGTGCATGAAGGCAACCTAGAGCAGAGCGATCTTTCTTTCACTCGCTCGCTCACTCGATCAACCGCTTTCCACCACTTACGGTTTGTTCGATATTCGTCACCTTCTTCATCATCATCAGCATCGTCACAATCATGGCCGTATATTTCTGTATCGCATTCCCGCATGCCAAGCTGTAGGCTAATTTTCCGAAACAAAAAAATCGCTCAGAAAATCACCTGCGAAATTCGTGCAACAGATTCAGACTCTCACACGATGGAAAAAGCAAAAATATACATAGTTTCCTCACACTATCACCCATCATCGCATCGCAGCAACCAAAGTGCATTCGCCGCAGTAAATATGTTGGCAGGGAAATGGTTCATGAACAAAAAGCCGACTTTGCGGTGTGTGATCGTAAATACGACGGCCGAGCGGGTGCATGCAAGGTGGGAAGCAGTGAAAAGAAAACAAGGAGAAGCGCAGCAAAAGTAAATAAACTGTGGTACATTAACCCATCGACCGACCGGAGCGCACAGAGAGCTTAATAGCAATAGCATTTCTACTTACCAATACCAGCCAACCCAACTGCAGGTTAACAACAGCCAACAATAGCAGCAATGCAATGGTTTGTAATGATACCCAGAGACGGGCGAAGTAAATTCCACTCTCCCATACAAATGTACGCATACAGATGAAGATGATTATTTTCAGGTCTTACCCTGTCGGCGATGACGACGGCGTGGATTGTATTACATATTTTCCACCGACATCGGAGGACGCAGCGCAAACGAGATAAGGAAAAGTGAAGTATATTTAGGTGCTTAGCCAGCATGGGACCAGTGTTGCCGGTGGGTGGAACTATTTTACGATCTGGCTGAAACTTACGATCGTTTTGTAACAATGAATTTAACAAAACATTAAATAAAACATGAAAATGAATAATTTTCTAGTAACAGGTATTCCACTAAAAAGCTCACAATCATCAGGATTCAGACATGTTTTTCGTAGTATTCGTGTTATGCATTTCTTATTTCGAGACTTGTTCGAGTAATACAGTGGTGGACATACCCACAACTTTTTTATATCAACTAAGATATTCTTGTTTCTTAGCATTGCCTATCCAAATTAATAAGCATATTGGTTGCTCTCATCAAGCACAGTTAGTATTGGGTGCTTTGAATTCCTATATCATTTATGCATTAGTGCTAAATGCAGTCATATAATTTGTCCAGTGAGTCGTGAAATTTTTCTTAACGAAACATTCCTAAATCTAATTGAGAATGGATACCAAGTACCTCTCATTTCACCAAGTGACACACGTCACTTTGACTCTCGGAATAACCCCCCCCCCCCACCTGTATATTGTTACTTTGTTGAGTCAATAAACTAAGGGTGGACTCTAATTATTATTAGACACATTACATGGTTTGTTTTGTACATAAGTGGTTTGATGTGTCAGCAGCACAACAACAAAAACACGAGCTTTGTCGAGTGCAAAAGAACTAATAATAATATTAATTTGACGTCTCACTTTACAATGTGTCACACAATAGGTGTCACCTTTTTCCAGTCTTGGTTTATTTCAGCTGGGTAATTTTAACAGCGGAATTGATTATACCCTTTTTGGGTTCACGGGTTGACGAGCGTCAAAAGCAAACCAGGGTCAAAAGAGCAGGAATCTTTTAAGTTCGCCATAAAAACTCTTCCTCCTTCAGGAGAAGATCCAAGTGTGCTTTGTTCGACAACGGCAGCAACAACATTTCTCTCTGTCAAAATATCAAATTAAATTTCGATCTTTTGTGATTCGGGTATTATAAATAAATATTTTGGGAAAGAATTCAGCACCGAGTGCGAGTAGTATTGAACGGCCGAATGGTTGCAAATCCATAAGTGCAGTAATAAGTGCTCCAAAGTGATCCAGATTCAAGGCGGATGTCAGACTGGCTGGAGTTGGCGATCGATGTCCATTTGTCCAAATTTCTGCAGCTTTTTTAACCGTTGCAAGAACCATAAATTGAGATAGCAGGTCAGTCAGTTCCTTTCTTCTCCCGTAGTAAATTTACTTGGTACAGGAACGTACCGCAAAAGTAATGACAGTTCCTGTGACGACGGTAGTGAAAAAGTGCATGAATGTCATTCGTCTGCTACTTTTGTTTATCGACCCAAGCTTTTTCACTTACCATTGGATACGGACGGTGTCTTTTTGGGCCCTATCGTTGTATTCAGATTCTTCACAAGAAACTGGCGATGGTTGATGGCGGCCAACCTTAAGTGATTTTCGGATTCAGTGCACTAAGTTTAACTCTAGGATTTTCTACTGTATGATTGAGTATAATCTTCACTCAGGTAAGATAATGATATGCATATTTATATACAAATGGAAATCGATTCAGGCAACATTGTTTTTGGCAAAGGGGACATTGCAAGAAGGTGGGATCATTCCATAAGCAAAACGCCATTTTTCACTAAATACGACCAGGGTTTCCCAGGTATACAGTGATAGCTTTAGTTGGTGACGGTGGCTCTTCTTGACATTCTATACCTGAGTTGGAAGTGTGAATAAGGGCGTCTATGTATTTTTTTGCTGCTCCTGTTGTGGACTACCAGTACCTCCCATTTCCCCAAAAGCTTTGAGGGTAACTTATCTTGCCTAAAAAGTTTTCCTTTTTATTGTTTTGGCTTCCATAAAAAAAAGGGCAGCACCCAACAAACATCGGTGTTGAATTAGAGCTTGTTCAAACAAATTTGGAGAAGCTATTCAGCTATTCTAGAAGAAACAGCTGAATAGCTTCTCCAAATTTTTTTGAACAAGCTCAAATTCAACACCGATGTTTGTTGGGCACTGCAGAGTGATCGAATTATTGGCAGTTCTACTCTCCTAACGCCCCCGGATGGGTGAGGGAGGATGACACACACACACACACACACACACACACACACACACACACACACACACACACACACACACACACACACACACACACACACACACACACACACACACACACACACACACACACACACACACACACACACACACACACACACACACACACACACACACACACACAAAAGCTCTTCCTCCTTCAGCACAGTCATAATCAACAAAATGATCGTGTGTATGGCAAACGTCTTTCCAATATTCCAAGGGATAAACTAGCTGTAGAATGCTATCAGAATGTATCGAAAATCATGGTATGGAGCGCCGTTTCACGAAAAGAAAAACTTCCTCTTCTTTTCATAGAACCTAACGTAAAAATCAACACTGAATATTACATCGAGCAGGTTTTGAAGAACCATCTGCTTCCTCATGCTTCAACGCTGTATGGGAATACACCATCTTGCTTTCAACAGAACTCAGCTCCAGCTCACAAGGCAAAGAAGACCAAGCGTGGTGCGCGGAAAGTTTGCACAATTTCATCACAAGCGAAGAATGGCCTTCACCCGATCTCAACCCACTTTACTACTTTGTTTGGGGTTATATGCTTCAACATATAGGCCCTACGAAAGGGCTCACTTTAGATCGATTCAAGAAACATTTGGTTGAAATTTGGGACCAAATTCCTTAGGAAACCGTGCTTGTCAGCTGCGATGGGTTTACAAAGCGTTTGCGCGAAGTCATCAAGGAAAAGGGCGAGAGATTCGAACTGCATTAATATGGTTTATTTCTATAACATGTATCTTTCAAATGAAAAATAAATGCTACGATTTGGTTGATTTTGTTTGCTGTAATCCCATTTTGTTTTAGTGACACCTATTGTGAGACACCCTGTACATGGTCGTTCAAGGTGTCCGTTCAAAGGTTAAAATAAAGTGTTCAAATTGTTTGTATTACATATCCAACATCAGTTTATTCATCGAATATAACAATATTTAAGTGGATGAGAATAAGATTAGGGGGCGACCCCGGCGTAGTGGTTAACATTCATACCTCTCACGCCAAAGTCACGAGTTCGAATCTCACCTCCGGACAAGTTACGAAAATACCCAAAAGGTATTTGAGTAACAACGGCGGGAGATGAACCAGCCCAGGGCTGAAAATCTCGATAATAAAGGAAAAAAAAAGAATACCATTAGGAGGAAATATATGCAATGGGAGTTTTTGATTAGCAAACGAATTTAATTTTTTTTTTTTGAATCAACTTTCAAGATGTTTGTTGTTATTAAATCAGCCGGATCACTTAAAAATACAAAATCCTATATAGTTCTGGCAAAAATATAGTGCACACCCGTATTTTTCAGTTTTCCTCATCAATGCCTACATTAGTACCACAGCTATATCATCAGTTCCTTTGAACTGGTGAAGGTCATGTTTTATTCGCAAATGAATTTCTGTCTGGAACCTTACAGACTCGAAAACTACTGAACCGATCAGCGTTAAATTTTGTATGGAGAGGTTTTTGGGGCCAGGAAGGTTCTTATGATAAATAAATACCCCTCCCTTTTCTGGAAGAGGGGTGCAAATGAAACACAAATTTCTGCATAACTTGAGAACGAATTAAGCAAATGGAACCAAATTTGGCATGTGGGAGTTTTTGGAAGTAAAAATGTTTCAATGGTGGTTAAAGACCCCTCCCCATTCTGGAAGAGGGGGGCTCCCATACAAATGAAACACACATTTCAGCATAACTCGAGAATTAATCAAGCAAATGTAACCAAATTTGGCAAGTGGAGGTTTTTGAAGGCAAACAACGGTAGTTTAAAACCCCTTCACCTTCTGAAGGTGGGGGCTCCCATACAAATGAAACACACATGTCTGCATAACTCAAGAACTAATCAAGCAAATAGAACCAAATTGGGCAGGTGAAGGTTTTTGAAGGCAAGACATGTTTCTATGGTTGTTTGAAACCTCTCCGCCCTCTAAAAGAGGGGGGGGGGGGGGGTGGTCATACAAATGAAACAAAAATTTGCATAACTCGAGAACTAATCAACCAAATGGAACCAAATTTGGCAAGTGGAGATTTTTGGAGGCAAGAAATATTTCATTGTTGTTTTGAGACCCCTCCACTTTCTGGAAGAAAGGGGCTTCAAAACAAATGAAACTGACAGCGATAAAAATACAAAAAAAAAACTCTTAACTACTCCAACTCTATTTGTCAAGAGAAAATACCCAATGGGTAATTTTCTACAGCGTTTTTTCTGTGATGAAATTTGATGTGGGACACCCTTTATCTTTATATAGGCAGTCCAAGAGTGCAGTTGAAGAAGTCCATTAATTTTTCCCTGGTTTGGTTTTGGTTTTTTTGGGCGCGAGAAGGACGAGAAAGTTCGGGGGGGGTTTTTGTTGTTTTTTTACAGAGGGGGCGGAACAGGGGTCTAATCTAATCTGATCTAATCTCACACTAACGCAGCCAATTCTTGAAAGCATCCTGGAAAATGACGTCTTCTGGAATGCATCATTTTTCTTGTCATCGGCCAGGTCAACTGCGTAGCGTGAGCTGCAGAGAGGATTCCAAGAAATAGAGCGATTCCAGAAAGAGTGTCTGAAATCGCTCTACCACTTCGAATCAAGAGAAGAAAAAAAGCGTGGACCTCCCGTACCAAACGCCTCCATATAGAGTTAAATAATGAGATAATTTGTATTTATCGTTGGGAGCATAGATGCTAGAAAGATTAGTTTATGCTCCTTTTGCCTGTGGGTGGACTTTTGGCATTTGAACCAAAAGTCTGGCAATAATTTGCCAAGGTTATAGCGCCTTATCTCGCTCACTGAAATTTAGATTGAAATTTAAAATTTACAGAATAATACACTGTGCTTCCACTATATACAAGCTCATCGATTTAGCACCACCTGGGGGAGACTTGTTCCTATACCCAATGATTTCATTACCTCCAATCCGCTCAACCAATCGCAATGTTTTGTGATATAGTGGACGGATTATTATAATTTGAGATAACTCAATGCAGACGTCTTCCAAATTTGGCAGATCGACAGGCAATCGGTGGAGACCCACCTGGTACCTCATAGCAATATGCTTAGAGGCGGACCGGAAGATTTGATGAGCTACCTCCCCAAGAAAAAAAAAAAAAAAGGCAACAATAAGGAAAAAAAAAAAAAAGAAAGGTAAGGGAAAAAAAAAAAAAAAGGGGACCTAAATGGGAGCCTTGTGGAACCCCAGGTGTCAATTTTACTGGATCAGAAAGGTGTCCCTTAAACCAGACAATCTGTGTCCTGTTCGTCAGATAAGATTCAATCCATTTAAGAAGTTCTGTTTCGAATCCTAGTTTTGAGCATTCAAATCAACATGACGAAACCTATATACTCTGTCAAAAGCTTTACTAAAATCGGTATACAGAGTTTCCACGAAGTTGCCTCTGTCCATCGATGCAAGAGAGAAATTGACTAATTCAAGTAGATTGGTTGCTGTAGACCAACCTTTATAGAAACCGTGTTGATTGCAAGTTATGCGGTTTTTTACCTGACAGAATATTTTCTGATTTACGATAGCTCCAAAAAGTTTTGGAATACAGGGTATCGTTGCGATTCCGTGGTAATTTTTGATATCCGATCTCTTTTCTGACTAAAAAATCGGCATTAGAAAAGATTCATTCCAGACTGATGGGTATTGCCTGGACTGAAGAGAAAAAGTCACAAAACTGGTTTAACAAAAGCAGAACCTAAATTTTCCATAAACAAGGGAGGAATACCATCTGGTTCAGGTCCTTTCGAGGCATCTAGCCCCTTAAGTGTCATGAAGATTTCTTCTACAGTTATTTGTTTACTCAAACGTTATTTATATATTTTATGCTGGCGTTCGTTCCGATTTTGGAAGTTCTGTTTGTACGTATTCAGTCCGGATCGTTCCTTGACGCTTTGGACGAAATTTTGCGAAAAATCCAGTGGTCCCGCATCGAAATAAACGGATTCCTCGAAACGAACAATCCACGCTCTCTTGTTTTTTTTTTGCATTATTCCCGGTTTTCGTTCGTCCAGCTCTTGGCTGTCATCCATTTCTGAGGCCTTTAAAGGACCCTTGAGACGCTCGAATGGTGTGTATCTATCAGTTTTTCCATGGTGCGCGGCAACAACCCAGGATTTCGGATGTCGGTGAATAACTTCTTTTCACGAATAGCTTGCTTCTTTCATCCCGACCGGAATCTTATTGACAACTGCACAATTGAATGGCTGTAAACAATCCACTTTGAAGAAGAACTGGTCAAAATTTGGTTAATTTCAGTTAAATATGAAAAAAGTTACACAAGTTCGAATATGTTGCAATAATTTTCGACTCATCGTTTAAAAAGCATTAGAGATAGCATGGAATACGGTTGAACAACATCAAGAGAGTGCAAAAAACTCTAACTATCTACACGAGCTGAAACAATTTCCTTGCGATTGAAGTTTTGTAAATCATCCTGGCTAAAACCCTGGGACTCAATTATGAACTCTCTCTGATTAAGTTGACAAACAATTGCAAAGAAAGTCATCCATCAACAATAGCCTACCCAAGAGCCTTTTCATCGCTATTTGGATGAGGCATAATAGGGGGTGTTACCTAATGGCTGTACAGGAACCCTGTGGAAGTTACGGAAGAGCTGAAGGAGCAAATAAGCAGTAAAGGTGGTGTTTTCTGGATGTGCAGGGCGACGATGGCATTTGCTCGTAAAAAAAAAAAAAAAAAAAAAAAAAAAAAAAAATTTTTTTTTTTTTTTTTTTTTAATTTTTAGGGATATTAAAGACTGTATTCGATGAAATTTGGACACACAAAATAGGTCACCAAAACTTTTCCTTGAGCTCCGATTCCTTTCAAACTTTCTGGAAATAAAGTACTACTAAATGGTTAAGTTTTTGACATCATTGGTTTATTGAACCTCTTCTCCCAACCCAAATGCCCGCACCTTTGCCTTGACCCCCTTCATCAAATTTTGGGCAATGATATGGACTTGCTTACTTACTTTTAACCACACTTTCTTTACTTCAAGTTCATTTTCTATCAGTTTTGGAGTTTTAATGAGCTTTGCCTTCATGATTGCCCAAAAATTTTCAATTGGGTTAACCTTCTTTAGGTGTCGGGGTCAATATGACCCGGAATGGATATTAAAAATGCTATAACTTTCTTAAATAAGCATCTAGACGTTTGAATTTTCTTGACTTTTCCTAAATCATAGGAAGTTATGTTTCTGCATCAAACTCAAATTTTTTTGACATTTCTGAAGGGCTGTTAAAAAAAAGTTACGAATAAGGTGTTTCGGGTCATATTGACCCGGATTTCAAACTCACATTGTGGAAACTATATATGACCAAATATTAATGTCTTTGCAGTCAAAATGCTTATTAGAGTCCCAATTTTTAGTTTCTGGTAAATACTGACCTTTTTGACCCGATTGGCCTCAAGGAATCTGTGCCGGAAGAGGGTATGTTTTGCCACGATCCGTGAATCGGCGACAGATACATATTTTCATCGGAACATGCTTTTCGGCGGCTCAAACTTCATGATTTTTCATGAAAAGCCTACTTATAGCCTTGAAATGGACCAATGACCATATCGGGCATTCCGGGACAATCCGGATGCCCCGGGGGAATCGTTTAGGAGGAGACAAATACCGATTTTCGCAGAAACATGCCTTTCGACGGCTCAAACTTCATGATTTTCGTTGAGTAGCTTTGAAATAGATCATTGTCCATATTGCCCATTTTGGAACAACCCGGATGCCCCGGAAGAACCCTTTAGGCGGGGACAAAAACGGATTTTCACCGAAACATACCTTTCGACGGCTCAAACTTCATGATTTTTTATAAGTAGTCTACTCCTAGCCTAGAAATGGCCCAATTATATATCATTGGAACCATCCGGATGCACCGGGGGAATCCAAATACAGATTTTTGCAGAGACATGCCTTTCGACAGGTCAAACTTCATGATTTTTGTTGAGTAGTCCAATTTTAGCTTTGAAATAGAGTAATGACCATATGGGGATGCCCCGGGAACCGCTTAGGAGGGGACAAATATAGATTTTCGCCGAAACATGCCTTCCGACGGCTCAAACTTCATGATTTTTGTTGAGTAGTCTACTTCTAGGAAATGAATTACTGATTGGCCATTCTGGGACAACCCGGATGCCCTGGAAAAACCATTTAGGTGAGACAAATACAGATTTTTGCCAAAACATGGCTTTCGACGGCTCAAACTTCATGATTTTTCATGAGTAGTATACGTTCAGCCTTAAAATGGGCCAATGACCATATTCGCCATTCTGGGACAATCCAGATAGCCCGTTTATGCCTTTCGACGGCTCAAAATTCATGACTTTATGTAAACAATCTACTCCGAGTTATTAAATGGACGAATGAACATATTGACCATTCCGGGACAACCTGGATACTCCGAGGGAACCCTTCAGGAGGAGACAAATACGGTTTTTCGCCAAAACATGCCATTGCTACTAAATTTCAACCATGCATGAAGATATTGACAAAGCAGCTATGGTCACTCCTTCAAGCTAAGAGTCATTGTCAAAGCAAACAATGTTAATTTCACATTTACTATCTTGTTAATGTCCAACATGTGCTGTTTTCATTATTCGCTAAATTGGTAACAAAATTAAACAAATTCAGTTAAATACATCCATGGAGCCGGCAAAGTGAATAAGCATTCACTTCCTCAAATGTCTGGATAACAACCGGGATGGACCGCCCCCCTCTCCCGACCACGCTACGCTACTGCTCATAAATAAGTAAAAATGATAAACTAAGAAAGCTATGTCAATTGGATCGGTTTTTTCTTTGATTTTGAAAACTCACGAATTTTATGTTTACCGAATTTGCCAGATTTCAGTAATTGCCGTAACCAGGTCGCTTATCGAGTTCGTGAGCTTCCGAAATAAGCAAAACGGATCCAATTAACATAGCTTTCTTTGTTTATAATTTTTCTCATTTAAAAACACGTTGGGACGTTTTAGAATATTTCAATGTGATTTGAGAACAACAATAGAAAAGCAATTACATTTAGCTGTAATCAGCCCTAGGTGCCACAAGGTTCTCATTTTGGACCATTACTGTTTATTATACTGCTGATTTTCAATCATCTGATTGAACCCATATAGGGTGCGGGACCAATTCTCGTCACCAATCGCTATTACTCAGCCGTTAAAGAACCAAATGACTTCAAATTCTGTTCTTGAAGTTGTTCCGGACTACCATAAAAAACTTTAGTGGACTGTATAAATTAAGGGCAAGTCCAGAGCAGTGCATTAGAAACGGTCACCGACCTCATACGAATTTCCTGATATCGGACACTTCGGTTAAAATTCACTTATCGGGTGCAAGAACGGAGTTTATTGTGCGTAGTTCTGATCAATACTCATTTATTTCTCCTGCTATCATTCCTATCTAACTGCCGACTGTGGCGATCGCACATGATCGGGTGGTTGAGAGATGAGAAAATATGCTACGAACTGTTATACAGTGAGAGGGTAAAGGGCTAGCCTAATTTTGAATACTCAACCGAACATACCGGCCCCCTTGAAACCAGCTGTTTCAATATTACATGCTAATTCTGACTGCTAAATCCATCTAATTCAAATTCAATTCCTAGGGTATACTTATTTGCGTTTACATAAATTCAATTGCGTTTCTTCGAATTCAAACATTTTCTTCACAACTGCTGCTGCTCAATGTTGATGCTTGAGGATGAAGTCATCACTGCCGACCGGTTGTCGGCTTGTCGGCTGCTGTCTAGTGCATACCGTGTTGTACTGCGGTTTGCAGAGTACGGACGCGGGCATGGTGGGTTTCTCGCCGTAAACAGCTTCTCAAAAACTTCTTCGTTTGGCTTGGTGGTGGTTGGATCGTTGGTGAATGGTTTTCCTCGTTGCGGGTGTATCTGGTGATGCTTTGGCTTCCATCGTCCACGTAAATCTTCCTTATTCTGTGCTTGATCGTCGTTGACTTCGTCGTGCATGCCGTGGTTGGTGGTTTGTTGAGATTGGTTGGTGGTTTCCTCGGGAAAGGAGTTATGTAGTTTCTGTGTGTAGTCTTCCGAAAAACTGGAACAACTTACCCCACACAGGCAATAGTGGTGCCTGAGAGTCCTCCTTGGAGAAACGCCTGTCGGGTGAGTTCCTTTCGAGCGGGCTGATTGCTACTTGTCCTCGAATGTGACGATTGACGATAGAGCTGGCCGAGCCCATTGCCAACCGAACGAGTTGAGGTGAACTGGGGATGATACCATGGTTTTCCCCAGCTGATGCGGTAGCGTGGATGGTTGCTACCGAAGAGACAAAGCGGATTAATGCTTATCTTAACAAAGCGATGACCCTGTGGCCAACGCAAGCGCCCTAAGCGCCATGAATGGGAGCAGATGCTGACTCCCATTAGATACTGAACCAGTGTTACTTTCTTATACCAAGACAAGGGACTTGGACATACATGCACAGACGATACTAAATGAGACTTGACCTTTCACCAATTGTTGACTGACGGATTGACATTCGAACTTCCAAGCTGATGACCCAGTGGGTCGAAGCGCACTCGTAGAGTGCGTTAGTTTGATACTTGCTTTAACTGTTGGTTGTCCAAGATTGGCAAAGGACACACCTTCGAGATACCTCTGTCAAAGCATCCATCTTTGGTACGAACCGTGACGACACGAATATTGCCGTCTGACCCAGGGAATACCTTGGTCACCCTTCCGAGATGCCACCTCAGTGGTGGTGCGTTTTCTTCTTTGAGGAGAACCATCGTACCTACTACGATGTTATCCTTTTGGCTGGTCCATTTCACACGGTTGTGCAGATCTGACAAATACTGCGTCTTATACTTCTTCCAGAACTGCTGTGTGAGGCTTTGCGCTCGTTGCCACATCGACAATCGGTTGATTGGCACATCCTTGAGGTCAGGATCAGCTACCGCTATCAGCGGCCGCTGCACTAAGAAATGGCCCGGAGTTAGAGCCTCGTAGTCGTTTGGATCACTGCAGATTGGTGTCATCGGCCTCGAGTTTAAAACCGCTTCGATCTGAGCTAGAGCTGTTAGCATTTCATCGTTTGTCAAGGTTCGAAGTCCGACTGACTTCTTGAGGTGATTTTTGAATGACTTGACTTGGGCTTCCCACAAACCGCCAAAGTTGGGTGTGCGAGGTGGGATGAACTTGAACTCGATGTCAATGCTCGCTGCCTCTCTCACTACTGTGTCTTGAAATTGTTGCTCATTGAGCTGTCGGTACAGCTCCTTGAGTTCACGGTTCGCTCCCACAAAAGTCGTTGCGTTGTCGCACATTACAAGTTGAGGTTTGCCGCGTCGCGCGACAAATCGTCTGAATGCGGCGATAAATGCTTGAGTTGTCAAATCTGCCACGAGCTCCAGGTGGATTGCTTTTACAGCAAGGCACACGAAAACCGCTACATAGCATTTTACTGGACTAGTTCGCCGATTTGGATAGCTGAGGTGAAATGGACCACAGTAATCCATCCCAACCTTCAAGAATGGTGCCGATGGGGTGACACGCTCAACGGGAAGATCAGCCATAAGCTGCTCGATGACCTTTGGTTTTCTTTTGAAGCAAGCGACGCACTCGTGGATGACCTTTCTTGCTAAACTGTGAGCGTTAGTCGGCCAGAACCTCGCACGAATACTCGAGATGAGCAACTGTTGTCCCGCATGAAAGTATGTGTTGTGGTAGTGTCTTGTAACAGCAATGGCTAATGGATGGCGATGATCTAGGATTATAGGATGTTTGCGATTCTCCGACACAGGTGCGTTGGAAAGACGACCACCAACGCGAAGTACACCAGCTACTAGTTGCGGATTGAGCGAGTTGATTCTGGAAGACGATTTGACCTCACCATGCTTCTCGAGGTCATGGACTTCTTCCGGGAAACAGTCTTGTTGAGCTAGACGAACTAGTACTGACCTTGCATGATCCAGTTCTTCGTGCGACAGAGGTCCACTACGTCTCGAACGATTCGAATGCAAAGCATTGAACTTGAAGCGTAGAAGCAGTGCTACGATGCGCCGAAGCTCCAAATATGACGATCGGAGCTCGAATATCTCGTTAGGAGGAATCCCCTGCGTAGGAAAGGCAGACGTAGTACGTTCTTCGAGCAGCGCTGAATCAACTTCTTCGACGGGACTTCGACTTGCTTGTGGCCAGAACCGTTGCTCCTGTGATAACCATTGTGGGCCCTCAAACCATCGCTTTTCGTATTGGAGTTGTACTGGTGACATCCCACGAGAGATCAAGTCCGCGGGATTTTCGATTCCCGCAACATGATTCCAAATGCCACCTTGGGTGAGATGTTGAATCTCGGATACACGGTTTGCCACGAACACTTGCCAACGCGAGGGGGCTGACTCTAGCCAATGCTTGACAATTGTAGAATCCGTCCAAAAAAATGCAGATGAAATGGCTTTCACTTGGACGAACTTCTCGTATAGGTGACTTAGCAAGAGAGCACCTGACAGCTCGAGACGGGGTATGGTCATTTTCTTCTTCTTATGCTCAGGGTTCTCCAATGGAGCTACTCGCGACTTTGAAGTGACCAATCGAACAGTTACGGATCCATCTGAAGCAATGCAACGGAGATAGAGGCATGCTCCGTATGCTAACGATGATGCATCGCTGAATCCGTGCAGCTGTACAGAAACACAGTCATTGCTGAATCCAATCCAGCGAGGGATGGTTAAGGTTTCAAGCGCTACCAGATTTTGCTTGTATTCCTTCCACGTTTCTTGTATAGATTCTTCCAAGGGATCATCCCAGCCGCACTTGAGTTTCCAAAGATTCTGGATGAAGATTTTTGCCTGCACTACTATTGGTCCGACCAACCCCAATGGATCGAAAAGACATGCCGCATCGGAGTGAATGCTTCTTTTCGTTATTGGTGAAGCATTCGACTTCCATTGGGGAAAAGTGAAGTGGAATTCATCGGACTCCATGTTCCATCGCAGCCCCAACGTCTTGACTGTCGCATTTGTTGCATCGAACTCGAAGTCTGATCGATCATCTCGAAGTTGCTTCGGAATCGTCCGGAGTAATTCTAGTGAGTTTGAGTTCCATTTTCTTAGGATGAAACCTGCTGAGTTCGTGACTTCCGTGACCTGCTTGACCAATTCTATTGCTGCCTCCATGCTATCCGCTCCAGATAGCATGTCATCGACGTAGAAGTCATGTTGAATAACCTCAGAAGCGACAGGATGAGTTGCTGCGCAATCCTCACCAAGCCTTTTCAGGCATCTTGTCGCTAAATATGGTGCACTGGCCGTCCCATAAGTGACGGTGGTAAGCTCGTACACCTTGATTGGCTGACCTTTTGAATCACGCCATACAATTTTGTGTAGAGGATGATCCTTCAGCTGTGTGAGTACCATCCTGTACATTTTTGCTACGTCTGCCACAGCAGCAATCCGCCGCAATCGGAAGCGCTCTAAGATTGTTAGCAACGGATCCTGCACTACTGGTCCCACCATTAGCGTGTCGTTCAGTGAGATCCCAGTCGAGGTACGACACGACGCGTCGAACACAACACGAAGCTTTGTGGTCGTGCTGTCCGGTCGTAGTACTGCGTGGTGCGGCATATAATAGACTAGAGCCTTATCGTGGATCTCCTCGGAAACTTGCTTCATATGTCCCATCAGGAGATATTCATGAATGAACGCTGTGTACATTTCCTTTAGTTCTGGATTGCTATCCAGCCGCCTCTCGAGACTTAGGAAACGCTTCATGGCAATGTTTTTCGATTCTCCTAATTTCTCTATAATGTGCTCCTTCCTTGGTAGTGCCACGACGAATCTGCCTTCCTCGTTTCGACTCGTCGTTTTGTTGAAGAATTCCTCACACGCTGTTTCTTCAACCGAATTCGTGCTGTTAACATGGCACGTCTCCAGTTCCCAAAATCTAGCGATCATTTCTTGCAGGTCTGCCGTCGAGCTAACGAATGTTGAAGTCCTTGGAATGGTTGCTGGAACATTTGGTACTCTTCCGGACACAATCCATCCAAAGACGGTTTCTTGTAGAGTGGGGCCGTCGGTCGACAGTTTCCTTCTTCCCGCAGAAAGCAGATCTAAATAAAATTCTGCTCCAATAATCATGTCGACGGGACCGGGTTCTCCAAAAGTTGGGTCTGCTAGCACGATATCCGTTGGTAGTTTTACTTGGCTTACTTTCACTGGGCTGATCGGCAGTGTTCGGGTAATTTTCGGCAACACATGGAAATGCATATCCTCCTCGAATGTTGAAATAGATGGTAATCGGGGTTTGATTTTTGCTTCCACCGACTTTGTCGATGTAACGGTTCCATTACCGATTCCATGTACTTTCAGGAACGCTGGGGTTTCACGTAGCCTTAGTTTCTTTGAAAATTTGGTGGTCACGTAGCAAAACTCTGAACATGAGTCCAGTAGGGTTCGTGCATACGAAACGTTCCCGAACTGATCTTGGACGCAAATAATCGCGGTGGACATTAGAATTTGTGGAAGAGATTGCATTTTATCTGATTGCTTTTCAGCTTTCAAAGTAACAGTGGCGAGTGGGTCTGTGGTGGGTGGTGAGTGATTGTGGTGAGAGCTTGATTGAATCACGGGATATGAATGTGTGGTTTGTGTGGCTGGTTGTGTGGATGCTGTTTGTGTCTGACTTTGTGGTATTGATTGACTTGACTGCGGTTGCTGCTGTCCTGCTGTTTGGGGTCGGTCTTGCGCTTGTGGAACGGAGGATCTCGAAGACCGGGAATTAGTCGACACGTTGTCGAAATGCAGCATCGTGTGATGCTTTCTGCCGCACTTACTACACGAACCTTTGGTGCATCCTTCGGCAAAATGTCCTGCAGTCAAGCAATTGCGGCATAGTCGTTTTCGGTTTGCATCCTCTACACGCTGGGTGACTGACAGGGCCTTGAATTTGTTGCACTTGAAAGGGAGATGGTAGGATTCTCCGCAAAACAAGCACTTTCTGGATGACTGCGATGACGTATGTGTCACAGAGATACGTGGACGTCTAGCTTCTATTTCATTCGGCTTGCTAGGTGCAATCGACTGCAACACGACGCAGTGATCCCTTAGGAAGTCAATCAGTTGATCGAACTTCGGAACATCCTTGGAATTGTGGTGCGACTCCCACAATCGAAGAGTAGCTAAATCCAAACGAGCACACAATAAGTATGCTAAGATCGTCGACCAGTTTTGTGTGTCCTCGCCAATTTTGTTCAGCATTTGCAGATTCTTGTCAAACTCGTTGATAAGGTGGTTAAGGGCGTCACAATTCTCTCGTCGCATTGGCTCAACAGCAAAGATCGCATCCAGATGGGCTTTTACGATGAGCTTTTTATTCTCGTACTTCTTCTCTAGCACCTTCCATGCCACCTCGTAGTTTTCGGCAGACAAGTCCACAGAGCTCACTTCTTGCAGGGCCTCGCCAAACACCGAAGAGCGCAAGTAAGTGAATTTGTCGATGGCAGTCAACTGACGGTTGTTGTGGATTAGACTGCGGAACGTATCCCTGAAAGTGACCCAGTCCTTAATCTTTCCGCTGAAAGAAGGTAGTTTGATGTCAGGAAGCTTCACTCGGGACATCGTAGGATCTGCAGCAGCTTGCACAGAAGCAGATGATCTGGATGACTCAACCTTTGGTGGCCTAAGAGCAATCAATGCTGCCTTGACTTCATGGTACTGCTCCTCTACGACACGAATTGCTTCATCGTACTGTTCTTCTCGTTTAGCAACCAATGTGTCCATGCGTTTCTTGCGTTGAGCGGCAGATTCCTTCACATCTTCGTCTTCTTCTTCATCCTCTTCGTCTATGGCAATTTCAATTTTTCGGCGCACACCGTAGAATTTGCGCATAGCACTCTCCAACGTTTCTAGTCGAACTTCTATCTGGTTTGCCTGGGTTTCTCTCTGGAACTCGGCAACGAACTTGGTGATAGCCTTAATGGAATTTTTCAGCTGTCTTTCTTGCTTCCGCAATTCGGCGAGGCTTACTTCCTCCATTGTCCAACACTAACACACTTCTCACAGATCAAATTACTGAAGTTTAATGTACTGCTCACTATTCACGAAAAGTCAATGTTTGAGAGATGCAATCACTAGAGTTCATACAAAAACTTCACACACTTGGTTAAATTAAGCAGCAGCACAAGAAACTGAATTTAAAGTTCACTGATCAATCACTTCGAATCACTCACTGTAGGACGACTAGTGCACTGCTGGTTGAGTTGATCAACTCAACGTTCCACGGAAACGCGACCCAAATTGACCAAACTTGAAACCAATGACAGCCGATAAGGAGGACTAGCAGCGGAAAGAAAACCAGAAAGACCAACAAAGCGACTCCGTGGAATCAAACGCAGGAGAACCAGACCACAATCCCGGACAATAAACGCTCATGCATTGATGTTCAACCATTTATTTAAGCTCTTTATTCGCAGCTCACAATAGCCACCACAAAATGGAGACGCCACATGCAAAAAAACGCCACCATAGACATGCAATTTACTTCCCTGCCGTAGCCGTGTTCTCGTGAGTCAACCTCTCCGTCATCCGTTGTCCGTTGTCCGCCTTCACAGTCCAGTTATTCCGTCTTCGATTCTCCGGGTAGTCTTCTTCTCCCGGATTGTCTCACGATCGCAGACTGCGATAACTTTCCCTCCGTGTCAGTTTCACCAATGCAGCAATCGATGACAATAGCAGTGCAACTCCGCTTAATCTGCTTAATGTCGCCAACTGATGTGGAAATTCTCCACCACTTATCACGCGCGAGTATATCACAATTTTACGCACAACTTAACTGTCCAGTGTCCACCGGTTCACTATCCGGTTCGAAGGACCATGTTCCGGACTACCATAAAAAACCTTAGTGGACTCGGGTGCAAGAACGGAGTTTATTTTGCGTAGTTCTGATCAATACTAATTTTTTTCTCCTGCTATCGTTCCTATCTAACTGCCGGCTGTGGCGATCGCACATGATCGGGTGGTTGAGAGATGATAAAATATGCTACGAACTGTTATACAGTGAGAGGGTAAAGGGCTAGCCTAATTTTGAATACTCAACCGAACACGGTGAATGTGGTCAAATTGTAAAGGCGGGCAGGGGGGTATAGAGGGGTGGGGTATTTTTTTTTTTAGAAAAAATTTTCCACGATTTTTATCCAAATTCGTTTTAAAATTTTAAAGGTTTTGGAGATTTTTTTTAAATTTTTTTCGTTTTTTTCGGTTTGACAGCACGGGACAGCGTTTTTGTCTTCGCTCCTTCAATCACATTTTTTTTTTTTTTTTTCTCTTTTTTTTCAAAAAAGTTCTGAAAATATTTACTCTCTGTTGTTAATATTATTTTGTGGGGCAATTGAAGTAAACTAGTAAGATATTTCTGAAACAAAATCTTATGAGAAAAAATCTCATGACTGCATGATGGTTTGAGAATGACAAGAAAGCTCATGATAGTTCGTTTCTTCTCGTGACAGTGAGATGGCCCATTTTGTCATCGTCGCATGATGGCCGTGAGATTTACCAGCTCGGGCCATGACTTCATATTCTAAATACAGTACTCCGCTAAGTGGGCTGAGAACGTAGCCCAGTTACCGAATTCCGCTCGCTAACTGGGCTGACTTGTCGAACGTCAAAAAACACTGAGGGAACCAAGGTGAATTTAATATCTCAGGTGGTCTCAATACTGTAGATGAGAATTTCCGCCATGTTTAAACGCAAACTAATACGATCCATATCAAGAAAAATACTGGTCACTGAAGTTGTCTCCTTTACACCTATTCAAGAAGACCACAATCATCCACGTCACCTGCAGCTGGCCGTCTGCAACGACGAGGAGCTGAACAAACTTGTCTCGGGTGTGACCATTTCACAGAGTGGTGTCCTGCAGCCCAAGAAGACTGAAGAAAATTTCAATCGCGAACCATGTTATCAACTAAAATCCGTCCTTTTCAGGACGATCAAATCAAGTTGCACTAAAGGGTGTATTCGATAAAAATGGCACACACATATATACTCATCAAAATTAAACTGATTATCGGATTTTCTTGAAATTTTCAGGGAATGAAGAACTACTAATGAGTTTTGATTTACAACATTTGTTTTATTCAATTTCGTCTCCCATCCCGAATGCCCGCACCTTCCTTTTCACTCCACCCATCAAATTTTGTACAACCGATTTTCCCAGTGTTTTTGTTGTTTTTACCCAAATTTTCTTCAATTCTAGCTCTGTTTTTATAGTTTTGGGATGTTTGCGAAGTTCCGTTTTCATAATTGCCCAGAATTTTTCAATTGGACGAAGTTCCGGTGAATTTGGTGGGTTCATATCCTTTGGCACAAAATTGACTCCGTTGGCTCGGTACCACTCCAATACGTTTCGAGCGTAGTGACAGGATGCTAGATCAGGCCAAAACAGAGTTGATCCTTTGTGCTTCTTAATGGATGGCAAGAGACGCTTCTTAAGGCACTCTTCCGTGTAAATCGCACCGTTTATTGTTCCGGAAGTGATGAAGGGAGCACTTATTTCACCACATCCGCAAATCGCCTGCCAGATTAGAAACTTCTTTGCAAATTTCGATAGTTTCTTCTTTCAAACATCCTCCGGAACATCGAACTTCGACTTGGCAACGAAATATTCTAGCCCAGGAAGTTGACGGAAGTCGGCCTTGACGTATTTTTCGTCATCCATCACGATGCAACCGGATTTGGTGAGCAGCTTCGTGTAAAAGTTTCCGGGCGCGGGTTTTCGCAGTGATGTTTTGTTTTTCATTCCGGTTTGGGGCTTTTTGCACTTTGCAAACATGTAACCCAGCACGCTTCATGGTTTTCTGCACAAAACCGACTGACACCTTAGACTTTTTAGCGACATCTCGAATTGACATGTTTGGACGGTTCTTGAATTGTTGTACGACTTTCCTGGCCATTTTACTGTCCATTGGACCACTTTTACGACCACTCCCTTCCTTCCTTTGGACACTCAGACGCTCCTTGAAGGTTCTTATTACACGAGACACAGTTGTATTTGCAATTCCAAGCCTTTTAGCAATCCACCGGTGGGACGCCCCTGGATTTTGATTGTGAGTGCACAACATTTTCTCACGGACAATTTCTTGTTTCGACGACATGACTGGAACTACTGAATGTATAACTATGAAACTTGGCAGATGTAAATAATACACTATGGATAAGATCTACTCAAATTTATGGTTTTTTACTCATACGATTCAAAAGTTACAGAAGATTTTCTGTGTGCCATTTTTATCGAATACACCCTTTAAAGACTATGTTTGATAGAAATTTCTCTTGAGCTCATCGAAATTTTCATTACCACGCACCGGCTCAATATAGCGTTGAAAAACCCGCGTCCCGGAGAAAATGGCCAATTCATTCGCCCACAGCATCTTCGTGGTCAAGTGGTTAGCGGCGTCGCTCGTCGTTCATTGCCACGAAGTGAGGGTTCGATTCCCGCTCTAGCCTGTGGAACTTTTTGCAAAACGAAAATGTCCAAACTGGTTCACT
This sequence comes from Aedes koreicus, assembly GCA_024533555.2. Taxonomy (NCBI): domain Eukaryota; kingdom Metazoa; phylum Arthropoda; class Insecta; order Diptera; family Culicidae; genus Aedes; species Aedes koreicus. The sequence continues at coordinate 206,383 of JAHHFK020003287.1, forward strand.
TGGTGTTAGGTTAAGTTATTCGTTGAAATTCGTTATATGTTCAATGTTCAGTCTGTGCAAATGCAAGATGAAGACGGTGTAAATATTTGTTTTTATCGTAGTATTGCATGCTGCCAAACACTCAGGCCATCCTGCTGCCCAAGAGGACCGAGAAGAAAATTTCGATCACGAACCATGTTCTCTCCGATAATAACTAAAACCCGGTCTTTTCAGGACGAACAATTAAATTTGCCAACTAAAGTGTATGTTTGATTGAAATTTCTCTTGAGTTGGTTGAAAAGCCGCGTTCTGGAGAAAATGAGTAAATTTTTTTATTAGTATCCATATACAAATCTCTATTTGCCATGTTAAAACTAGCAAGCACGTTGTACATTCAACAAACGAAATATTAACAGTTAATTCGAGCCGAACTGCAACACGGCAGACCAATTATATGTTTCACATATTCAGTGTAGGGCGTAGGTTAGGTTCATTGTAGTTCTTGCTGTGCATAGGTACATAATGGATTAGTTGCAGATAATAGATTAGATTAGTTGCAGGTAATTTTAGAGTGTGAGTTATAATTTTTCTGGCCAATATTTATAAACTCTGTTTTGCAGTTTCAGAAGCAAGTGTGTCTATTTCTCAACTCTCTTTGGATGGGGTTCTGAGTTGAAAAGATGCGAATTTAACCTCGGAAACCCCTGTCGCTCTAATGAAAACTAATGATTTCATTTCCACGCTGCTGTCTGGCGTAACAACTGAGGCCCGTCCCTTTTGTAAAATTTTTATTGCGTTGCCTTCGTTGATACCTCCTTCATGTCATGTAATGGTATGTGCCATTATATCATTCATTATTGGATCATCGACACGATCAGACGTGTTTATCCCGCTCTCGTGATAAAAAAAAAACGCTTTTCCGAGTTTTTCGCCCTGCTGCTGGAGATCGAGTAGACGCCGCCTGATGTGGCAGGCACGTCCGCTAGACGAGGCAAGCGGAAGAAACCCGACGTCGACGCTGACGTAAATCATGTAAACAACTAAAATCTGTCCTTTTCAGGACGACCAAATCAATTTGCCAACTAAAGAGTATGTTTGATTGAAATTTCTCTTGAGCTCATCGAAATGTTTATTAGCACGTACCGGCTCAACATGGCGTTGCTTAAACTGCCGCGTCCCGGAAAAAATGGCCAAATCAATCGCCCACATCATCTTCGTGGTCAAAGGGTTAGCGGTGTCGCCCGTCGTTCAAGCGGTTCTCGTGAAGTTGGAGGTTAGGTTCCCGCTCCAGCCAGTGATAATTTTTGCAAAACGATAATGTCTTAACTGGTCCACTTGGTTTTAGGTTAAGTTGTTCGTAATTCGCTCTACACCCAAACTAAGAAAGTACGATTTTAATACAATTTCGCTTGATTTTCTTGCTATTGAACGTAACTTGGATGAAAAATCTAACATTAGTTGTGGGCAAAATAGCAACAGCTTTTTTTTTTTAATCTTTATTTTTACGTCGGCCTATTTCCTCACATGGTGACAATCACCGACGCCAGGAAGACGACTCCACCACCTGGATCCTACCTAACGACTCATGAATATGAACCGGGACCAACGGCTTTACTTCCCTTCCGAAGGAAGACGTGACCAGATTTTTTCGCCTCAGAAAAACCACCGACGTCGACTGGGATTGAACCCAGGCCCTACTGGGGTGCCAAATAGCAGTCACGCTTACCACTACACCACCGACGCCGGCTTAAATAGCAACAGCTATTCGCAATGAAAAATTGAACGTGTGCAGTGATATATAGTTGATGAGTAAGAGATGAGTGTCCGAAAGTCCGATGGCTCACAAAAATAAAATATGATTCTTACGAGATCGGGGAACGAACCGTGACCATCAGCGTGGCGGCTCTTGATGGCAACCATTCAGCCACTTTGACAAGCTCAGGGAGAGGGAATAGAAACCCTACAGTTCACTTGGCGAGTAATTCAGGGTACAGTAATGACGCAAATGGACATATTTTCCAGCAAGCTATGTGCAATTTGTCGCTATCACACACTTGCATGGCATTGTTTATTTCATAAAACGCTTTGTCGATGATCGGTGAGAACCAAAATAGAACACTTGACGGCGGCAATACAACAGTGGAGCGGTTCCATATCATTTCAGCAACGAGTAGTTTTCATATTTTTTTTATTTGCATGAAACCTTGCATATAAGTTTTTGGGGAAGAAAAACTCCGTTTTGCATACTTGGTTCGCCATTTTGAATCTAGCCTTACTTATGAGAAGGGCCTATGAAAAATGCACATGATATCTTCAAAAAATTGTATCTCGGAAACGGTTTGTCCGATTGGTTTGGTGTCTTGGGCGAAGTTTTAGACAATTGTTGGTGCTATATGGAAAAAATATGCACGGTAAAAAAAAGTTTGGTTTTTGTGTTTTGAACTAAAATATAGATTTTCCCTTGAAAGTTACATGTCAATAATTTTTTAATTATTCTTATGTTATAGCTGACTAAAAATGCTATCTATTGCACAGTGGGTTGTTCTGGAAAAAAATAGGTTACAATGAAAAAAAATTTTTTATTTTCAATTACAATTTTCAAAAAAGCTATTAAAAAAAGTCAAAAAAGTTTGTCACCCTAATTTTATGAAAGCACATCAAATTTGCAAGCAAAAAAGACTTAGGTAACCTTTTTCTAAGATGCACCGTTTAGAAGATATTTCTGATTTAATATTGATTTTTTTGATAACTTAATAAGTTTTGGCCCTTTTCGGATGTACTCCGTGTTTTTTCAGTTTGAAAAGTTTTTTTTTTGGAAAGATTGGAAAATTTTTAGTTAAAATGACACTGACAGCTTAAAGATTCGAGTGAAGTTCTCTGCCTTAAAAGTATTTTGAAAAACAAGTTACAAAATCCCACTATCAGGAACAATGATTTCTTCAAGTGATTTTTTGTGCGTTGTGCTGAAAACGTGCTAACAAGTATTAGATACAGGTTTTTTTTCATTGTAACCTATTTTTCTCCAGAACAACCCACTGTGCACTAGATAGCATTTTCAGTCAGCTATAACATAAGAATAATTAAAAAATTATTGACATGAAACTTTTAAGGGAAAATCTATATTTTAGTTCAAAACACAAAAACCAAACTTTTTTTTACCGTGCATATTTTCTCCATATAGCACCAACAATTGTCTAAAACTTCGCCCAAGACACCAAACCAATCGGACAAACCGTTTCCGAGATACAATTTTTTGAAGATATCATGTGCATTTTTCATAGGCCCTTCTCATAAGTAAGGCTAGATTCAAAATGGCGAACCAAGTATGCAAAACGGAGTTTTTCTTCCCCAAAAACTTATATGCAAGGTTTCATGCAAATCAAAAAATACAAAAAATAAAAACTGGAAAAATTTCCCACTTGTTCGTGGAATCGCTCAGTGGCCAATAGCGTTGCGGCATTTTGTGATATCGACTCATCCATATTGTATATTGATATAGTGGTGATGATTGAATAAGGATCCTTCAGCGATAAATTTGTTTCGAGCATGGGGCCAAATGGGCAAAATTCCCATTTCTGAATCATGCGGATTTCTCAAGATATGATTGCAAAAACTGCAATTGCATTTTTGCCATCTTTTCAACTTTTGGGTGTATGTTCAATCCTCAGTCTGTACAATCTCGAGTTGAAGGCGGTATAAATGCCAATTTTTATCGTAGTATCACGTGCCGCCAAACACTAAGGCAGTCCTGCAGCCCAAGAAAACTGATAAGAACATTTCAACCGCGAACCATGTTCCCTCCGTAAACACAGGATCCATTTCACACTTAGAAGCACGTTGGACATTTCAGCGCCAACATTTGATTAGGGCGAATCTGCCTTTGTAAACAAACACTTTGTCTGCTATTTTATCGGAAGTTGAATACAATCCCTTCAAATTGAATATATCAGCGGATAGAAATAAAGCTCTTCTCTCTTAAATAGTGCTTAATTTGTATTTGTGACATTTTGTTCAAGAGCAAATGACTACGAAAGCCATTGTTTACAAAAGCAAATTCGCCCCAATCTAATCTAATCTAATCTAACAAACAAAATATCATAAACAGTCAATTCGAGCCGAACTGCAGTTTCTATAAATTTTCGTGGAGAACCAATAGCGGAAGAAGAACCGGAGCCTCACACACTAATAGCATAGGGTTTGATGGTTCTATAGACTGAATAAAATATAGTAGAAATTCATCAATTCGATGACATCAATTTCTTCACATCATCAAGCAGTCCTACGTCAACTTTGCAGTTATGTCACTGACATAACTCATCCTTTCGTTTTTCTAGCACATTTTTGTTTGTTTATGTTTCAAAGTTTGTTCGGAAAGGATTATCGCTTCAAAGGTTTGGTTTAAGTGCGTGTGAGTAGTAAGAGTTTTATTTTAAAAGATTGTGCAGATATGCTATTTTTTCTGAATTAGTAAAACGTCTACAGTAATCACCATGGATACAGCTACCGATTCCGGATCCGCTCAAAAACGCAACGTAGGTTACACTTACTTTGGTCGAAAAAGTTCCTGTTATTTCGAAAGCGGAAGAGGAATGCACGAGTCGCTTGCAAGGAAGTATGGTTTGGGATCTTCTTCTGTTTCTCGTTTTATAAAACAGAAGGATGACCTACGAACTAACATAGATCAACTTAGAGAACACGAAGTAATCCACCGGCAAACTATGAAAGAGCAAGATTTTCATTTGATGGAGGAATCTTTGTATGTGTGGATTTTACAGCAGCGGGAGGCCAACATAATTGTTACATGATTCAAGGCAGAATTATTAATCCACGAGCTTCAGAAACGGGGTCAATATGCGAACCAGAAGTTTACATTTTCGGATGCGTGGATGCGCCGATTCAAAGAACCAGTTTGGATTTCACGTAAGCGATTTCACGAAATTCACGGGATTTTAGCCTCGTAAATTGATGAAATGGGTCTGCAGAAGTGCCAAGTGTATATGAGTCGGACATCTTCATCGGATGGATTTTCGTCGGATGAGAAAACTGTTTACGGCCGAAAACTTAACAAAATGCGCTACACATTCATGCCGCACAGCAACATCGGTGGTTCAAACAAACTTAAACTGATGTTTAGTCAAACTGCTGCCAAGACGATCGAAGTAAGCTTCGGGCGCAAGCGGACGTGTTTTTCTATCGCTGTCAGTTTTTTCCTTTAATTTTAAAATCAGTGAAATTTCATAGGGAAGATTGAGAATTTTAGTTTGAGTTTATGGGTAATTCGGTTGCCTGTTATGACCGGATCGTTCACTGTACAGCGACACAATCGATCGTCGTGTTTTTCGCTGCAATTGAAATCGTAGTTTTCTGGTATGATGTAAGCAAACGGTTCTGTGTGTGCAAAGTTTTACCCGTTTATCACGAAACTTAGTGTCCAGAGTTGTTCCGGTATTCCGCTGGGCATTTAGGTAGCCGTCGGTCCACTCTATTGTCCAACAGGTAATGAACCCAGCGACTGAGAAAGAGAAAATTGTTTTCCGGGACACGCTGGTGAGCGTGAGCATTCCGGCGATAGCGGTGAGAAGATGATGAAGATGTGCAGCAAGATGAAGAGTGAGAAAGTGTGCCACCAGTGGTAAACCGGGACATTTACGCCTAAACTGTCTGCAGCAGTCCAGAAGCGGCCCGAGTGGCATTAATGTGAAGTGCGATGCGAAATTGAAATCCGGTAGTGCAAAAGCAAAGCAGGCAGATGAGAGTGATTCGGCGATTTGTTTTGTAGCTGAATCAAAGTGTAGTGGACCTATGATCAAGATCCAGGTGGATGTTCAGGCCACATGTCAAACTGTAAGTCGATCTTCGACAAATTAGACACGAGTGCGCCAGTGAAGGTTGTTCTGGCCGACGGATCAGAGACGATGTCCGCTGGAATCTGAGAAGGCACAGTGAAATATGTGAACGACCAATACTTATAGTTTGGCGGATATTCCGTTCAAAGACGAGTCATATCGCTAAGAAAGCTCGTGAAGAGAGGACTAAACGTGGAATTCAGTCGTTTGAAACGTGAAACTTTGTCTGCGCAAGGCAAAGCAGTGGCTCTGGCGGAAACGCGAGAAAATTTGTTCGTGTTGAAAGTAGCAGAGGAAAGCTGGCTGGGCAAGGAAGCACCGTCGTCTAGGTCATCGAGATCCGGCGTCGTTGGATGAGATCCGGAGGACGGAGCTTTCTAAGGACTTCTAGGTTCATGATTGCGGGTTTGGCAGGTTTGTCAACCATGCTTTGAAGTAATAATACTTCAGTTAGGCATAAAGATGAATGAGTGTACCGGGAACTGGACGGAAACATGCGGAGTTGGGTAGTGAGGTAGTAAGTGCTCTCAAAGACGTGGAGCAAGACAGCTAATTGTTACCCATTGTATCTATATTAATAAAATTTATTTTTAATAGGTTTGCGTCGACCATCGGTTGAATCGGTTGAATCGGTTGCGTCGAAACTTTGTTCCGCGATATTTTGTTACCGGGCGTAGTGTTTTGTCTATTGTTCGTTGCGCGAGTGATCGAGTGAGCATCAGAAGTCGCGGTTCGCCGGGTAAGATCGGTCGGTGGTGAGGTACATGATTAATTGTGATCCAAATTATTCGTTCGCCATGCTCGACGGGCCACCCTATCTTGGAACAAATAGACCACTGTCCCATTTTGTAAGAGACTCCAGCGGCATCCGTACTGTTGGTGTAGATCGCTCCAAGTTGGCTCTCAAGCGTTGAGATGAATCACCTTGTTTTCCCAATGAAAACCCACTATCACACTTTGTGAGTGGCCCCAATAGCATCCTTACTGTTTGTTTTAATCCGTTCAAAATCGGCTTTTCAGCACTATTAAAAATCACTTTGTTTACCCAATGAAAACCACAATCACACTTTGTGAGTGGCCCCAATAGCATCCTTACTGTTGGTTTAAATCGGTTCAAATCGAAAATCAGTACTAATTACACTTGACAGCTTACCGTTAACCAAAACGAACCCTGCTGCCACCCAATCCTGTTATCCAACATCCCAGTGATTCCTCGTGGAAGTGCAGTGGATTCCGCGGCTTCCAATAAAGCGAGTATCACGTCAGCATATTCCTACCCATTCCCTACTTGACCTGCATTCGGGCGAGGCCAGTGCCGGTATTGCCTTAGTTTGGGATCACCAGTTTTTACACATTGAAGATGTATGTTAGTCCCAAACATCATCTGTTGGTTCTCTGTGTAATAACAGCTGATCTGGCAACAACGGAGTAGCAACCTCGGGGGGTCAATCATGCTCATGCTCATGCTGTTTAGTCAAACTGCTGCCAAGCCACGTTCATTCCCAACCAACTACTTCCGGTGTCATACTATAATTCAAAAAAAGGCATGGATGACACAATATTTGTTTCGGCAATGGTTTTATGATGAGTTTGTGTCTGCGGTTCGAATGTTTTCCAGTGAACGTAACTTGGAGCCAACGTGCTATTGGTACTGGACAGTACACTACACGGGAGGTAAAGATGTGTTTTCGGATGACGGACTGATTTAGGTGAGGTTCTGTGTTCAATTTTTTTTTTCAGGTCTAAATTTCAACAACTAGATTTATTTTTCTACACGGCAAAAAAATCCGTGCCCAGATCCGTGAACTGCAGTCATAAATTCGAGTACAAGCAAAAGTACACCGTGAAATGAATCACGTAATAACTCCGCCAGCGATGATTCTCGGATATTAAAGATACACAGCGTGTATGTCTAAGATCAATGTGAATCATCGCTGCCGGTTCCAAGCCCGGGTAAAGGAGGAGGATATATGTGGTGATGACCGTAGCCACAAGAATGCCTAAACGGTCTTACCCCGAATCTACGGTGTAATGCGACCCGTGCCTATGGATGCATGGATGGGAGGAGGGGGGGCCTGTGGGGTACCAGGGCACACCCCACAGTATCGGATCCCTTGCTGCGCTAATGCAGGGCTCTGGCGCAGTCGACCTTTGCTTCCCGTGCTAATCGTGGGATTCAAATGAGTAACAACAATATAAACGTAACAATAGGTACCGACTGCCTCTCTCAGCCGGAAACGATGGACACAGACCAGGGAGACTCTCTGGAGCAAATTGAAGCCCAGTTAGATAGCAAATCACTGTAAAGCATGTCCGCCTGTCCATCAATCAACCTGGACACACCAAAAATCTCCGAGATGGAAGATAGTGGCGAGGACGATGGAGTAAACATCACTATCAAATCAGCTGCGGCTAAACCATGTGAACCTCAGAACTCAGACCGGGTTAAGCTGAGTGGAGCCGGAAAAAAGCGTCTAAAAAAGCTGTTGGATCAAGGCTACGGCAAGGAGGAGGCCTATCGCCTTGCTCAAAAACCACGTGAGACTTCGGAGCCCGAATCAGCGAAAAGGCCAAGAGCTGATCTATCTAGTGCGGAGAGTAAACCACATCCAAAAAAAACGAAGGAGGCATTTACGCCGACGGGCAGGCTACACAAGGCCGGCAGGAAGCCTTCCAACGTTACTTCGGTGAACAGCCGGCTACAAAGAGACAACCAAGGGTCCGGGAATATAAATGTCCAGGACAAACTCAAGAAGGCTGGACACCCCGGTCTGATCGACAAAGAAAGGAAGGCCCCGGGAAGCGGAGGTGAGCGTACTGAACCCAGAAAACCGAAAGTCCATGGCAATAAGGTAAAGGAATCGCACTCCACTACTCAAAAACCGCTTTACACGGAAGTTCTGAGGCAAGTACAGATAGGAATAATTCCAAAGGACTACCCAACGACAACTCTAACAACACAACAACTGACTTTGGTCCAAGACACCATAATCAATAAAATAGTTGAGAAGCGGAGAACAGCAGTAAAACCGGCCACAGCGGACATAACTCCCAGCATACAAGTGTGCGAGGGAGAGCTCTTAGCGGTTGACGAAAAGGATATTCCTAGATCGAAAATCATGGTAGCCTACCTGCCAAAAAGCGCCACGAAATCCAATGAGGAGATAATGGCATTCATAGAGACCCAGCACGACCTGAGTACGGATTCTTGGAGAGTTCTCCAGAGGACTATCCCCAATGGGATTGACGTCGAACTGGTCCTCACGATGAACGATGAGTCCATGCAGAAGGTGATAAGGTGGGGATTCAGGATCAACTATATGTATCACACTGCCAAACTACGTCGCACAGTGGGAAAAAAAGTACATGAATCGCGAAAGAATTCGATAGTTCAGCTCCAAGTAGCACCAGGTTAGTGAACAATAACATTTTTTATGTGAAAGTTTCTGAGGAATCAAATGGAAGGGGTCCCACATGCCGCAAAATTCAGTGGACGGAGATATTGGGCTTAAGGAGTGTATCGAAAATAAGCTATCCACAAACTTTCTTTCAAATTTTGTTGAAAACCGATATTTTATTCATACAAAAAATTGATCCTTTATTGTACGAGGTTAAACTTGAACATAATGAAGACCGGATGAAATTTAAGTTATTCCTTCACGAATTTTCGAACTTTGGATCGAATGCTCTTCATCAAGTTCCGGACAAGTGTTGCATCGCATTTTTTGGACGCTTGAGACCAATTTTTTTTTTTGAACTCCTGCATGTTCCCAGCTGCCTCACCAGTCTTCTTGAAGACCCTCTTCACGATTGCCCAGTAACGTTCGATGGGTCGAAGCTGAGGGCAATTTGGTGGATTGATATTTTTCTCAACGAAATCTATACCCTTTTCCGCAAGCCAATTGAGAGTGGTTTTGGCATAGTGAGCCGACGCTAAATCCGGCCAAAACAGTGGAGGTGTACTATGCTTCTTATATAAAGGCAACAATCTCTTCTGGAGACACTCAGATCGATAGATTTCCGCATTTATAGTTCCGGTAGTGTAAAAAATGGTTGACTTCAAACCACAGGAACATATTGCTTGCCATACCAGTACCTTTCGACCGAATTTCTCCACTTGAATCGACCTGTCCGCATCGCTCACATCCTCCCCAACGACGGCAGTAAAGTATTGTGGACCTGGAAGGGTTTTTGAGTCCTCCTTTACATAGGTCTCATCGTCCATCAAAACGCATGCATCCGGACGCTGCAAAAGACGCGAATACAATTTCTGGGCGCTTGTTGCTGCTCGCTTCTTCTGTTCTGCACTTTTTTTCGAGATTTTCTGCTTCTTGTAGGTCTTCAGGTGGTTTCGCCTCTTGATACGCTGGATCATTCCGACACTCGTTCCTGCTTTTTTGGCCAAATCACGTATTGGCATTGATTTGTTCTTCATGATTAGAGATACCTCTTTCTGCTCCAGTTTCGGGTTGGAAGAACCGGGTTTTCTGCCTCTTCCTGGTAGCTCATCCAAAGAATAGTGTTCCCCAAACTTATTAATGATGGTTTTAACACTCGCATGATGAATTCCAAACCGCTTAGCCAATTTTCGCATAGTAATACCCTTCTCACTTAGCCATGTGTCCAGAACCTTAATTTTCACTTCCTTTTCAATACGCGACATTTTGAAAACGCAGAATTTGAACCGCACAAACAAGTAAACAAAAGAAAGCTGACAGTCAAACGCACAGCATGCAGTGTTCGGAGCATAAAAAACCATCACAAATACATGCGTACAACGCAAATTTATGTGGATAGCTTATATTCGATACACTCCTTATTTTACTACAATTCCCCCGTATTTTCGAATATTGCTGAATAATCTATGCTCAGAGGGGTGTTTGGCAGTCAAAATATGCCTATTCGTATGTAGAATTTCCCTAGGAATTGAATAGAGGTAGTTCTAGACACTGCACGAGTAGGGAAACGGAGATATTGCTGATTTTACCCCACTTCCCCATATTTTCGGAATATTGCCCATTTATCCATACGCTTTTCAGATGTTTTTGGAATAAAACAAGTTAACTGGGCCCTTTCGGACCACCACAAAAAAGTATATTATCTATTACCATCAGATAATTCATCTTCACTCAAAGTTGTCGCTCATCTTCACTATATTCGTCCTCGTTTTCGCTAGATTGGGAAATGTTTTCGTGTTTCTGTTCGTCAGATACACAGAACTGTAGCATCTGCGCGTCGCGTCGTCGGTCATGTTTCCAGAATGATTTTTTGCCGCTTGATTTGACCGATAGATACGCCATCTTGGGATCAGACCAAGTCAAAGCTTCTCTCGTCATATCAGTAAGGTTATTCTCCGCAGAAGTTTTCCGTGCAAAGTGCAATCGGGAGAACGTGTGTCGCTTGTGACTTGTTTCTCCAGCCTGCTCGTCGACGAAGTTCATCGTAAATGGCAAGAAATATCAAAACATTTATTAGCATTATATACTTCCACAAACCTTATTCTTTTTATTAAATTTACCAAACGTTCAATCAATTCCGGTAGATGCTCATATTTATGCAGACATGGAGGGAGCCACCGTACAAACGGAGATTCACAACGGTATTGTTGCTCAATGTCAGTGTACAACTGTTTGATGTTATTGTTGTCCAACTTTTTAGATGATAGTGCCAGACTGCTGATGAGCCGAATGTTACTTATCAAATCCACGTCAACCTCAAGAATTTCAGCAAACTTTTGAGGTTGCGCAAGTATACTTCTCGCCATGTTGCCATTATTGGAGCTTCCGCAGCCTCCAACTTTGGGGCGATTAACGTTCAGTTTGAAGTGAGCTTCAAGCTCATCTGCAATTCAACTTGCTTCCTTCTTAACTTCTGGGTGGGACATGGCTGGATGGTTAGGAACAGCTTTCTTAGCAGAATTTCGTATGAGGCCTTCTACCAAGTTCAATCTTGAATGAAAGAAGGATGGTCCGATTGGTTCATCATCTTTCAGACATAGTGGACATGCTTTACTGTTTCGGTTTCCTACAATGGCGTTTGCCGCCTTGCCATCTATCATCGAATAGACTGCTCTGATCTTCACTCGCAAAGTCACGTTTCCAGAGCCGAAGATGATGGGTGAGGCATTCAGTTGATCCACCACCTTAAAAAACTGGTCGAAAAGCTTTAATGTGATTTCACCCGTTTCCTTTGTCCAGTGCATAGACCGAACGCGACAAAACATGTCGGATTGGGGATTTGGATTTACGTAGATTTCATGACCATTTTCCGATACCAGTTTCAAGGACATAAAATGCTCCGTCAATAAGGAATCATCTTTCCCTAGAAACTTAGCCTAGTTATAGTGGCTAAAGCCAGTTGCAGAGTCAGGTCCAGCAGCCACCTGCATGACACAATAATGATCCCACTTAAAGCTATTTCATTGAGATTGTCCCGTACGTCCTCCAACTCCATAATCCGCATAACAGCGTTCGATATCATTTCCTGAACCGAAACATTCGAAGACATATATCCTTCGTCATGATTGGGTTCTGTAAATTTCGGAAGTATGCTATTACGGTGAGCTATCATATCTGCCCATGGAACAAATGCCTTCTGTTTCAGTTCCTTCCGCATGAATGTGGTCATTCCGGTATATTTGCTCTTTGTTAATCCCAATCTTGTTTTCATCATCAAAATATCTTGTTTTCAAGCCCAATATCTCCGTCCACTACATTTTGCGGCTAGTGGGACCCCATTCCATTCGATTCCCTAGGAATTTTCACATAAAAAATGTTATTGTTCACTAACCTTGTGCTACTTGGAGCTGAATTATCGAATTCTTTCGCGATTCATGTACTTTTTTCCCACTGTGCGTCGGGTGAAGAAAGGCAGGACTGACCAGCGCGACAGTAATACTGGCGGCAAAAAGGAGTAGGCGAGAACGGTGGAGACGGAAGTTGCAGGTATGGCACCTATAAAAACCCCAGGGAATACGCAAATGGGCCCTAATGTTGCAGCTAATTGGGGTTCTCGTTCCATCCGCTTCGTTAAACAGTGGTAACGTCTCAACGCTATGGATCGGTTGTTGGACAGACGCATATCGTCAAACTTCCACAGCAGACCAACTTGGTATCGCCCATTCTGAAAAGTGGTGATATCGCGTAGTATTGCTGGAGCGGTCATCTTCCTTGGATATCGGGTGGTTTTGTGGGGCACTGATTTCCAAACTGTCGAGTGTGAATCTTCAGTTTCTCTTCTAGATATATATTAGGAAACTTTATCAAAACGTATGCTTACTTGCGGTTATTATTCGATTACAGTTTCCACTATCTCGATCCGTTTTAAAAAAAAAAAAACAATATTTGCATCTCCGAAATCGCGAAAAGAAATAATTAAAAAGAAACAAAAGATAGGAAAAATTTCACGTCGTCCGTATCACCTTAATCCGAGTTGAGTTTACAATCAACTACGGCATTAAACCATGAACTATTGGAAAGCAGTTCACCTCCTCGCGGTGCACCCTGAAAACGTCAAGCTCCCCTTATCGGCTAAACGAACTACGGAGGAATGCACCATACGCCACGAGGCCCGGCTGGCAGCCGTAAGATGTCGTTACATGGGGAAACGGCGACGATCTTGGAGATGCCGCGCCCCCAGACGTTCCGACCCTGGTCCATGCCCTGACTTATCTCGATCGGAGAAAGGACCATACGACGCGAGGTTAGGCAGGTACCGTAAGTGGTCGGACAGGGAGATCGCGGACGATCTGGAAGGCGGACCTCCCTCCAGTTTGGATCCACGATCATCTCGATCGAACTAGCGTCAGGTCGCAGGAGCTAACTACTAAACCTATGTAGTTAGACATAGTGGGTGCGTAATACACAATAGCCCCAGCCCTGGAGTAATACCGAAAGGTGGTGCCAGGGAGGGTAGACCAAGTTTAGGTCCTAATGATGTTAAATAGGAAAAAAAATACAATAAGAAACGAGTACATAACCTCTTAAGTGGAGTCAAGACACAAACATAAATAAGTAAAAATAAAATAATTAAAGCTATACACTATCTTAACTACGTGCGTCAATTGATCTAAAAACGGTAGAAAATCTCCGACGAAGTGCGTTCCGCGTCAGATGGAAATCGAAAATGGACGCCACCCTATTGAAGGTTCGCTGCAACCCGTGAATAGCGCTATTCAACCCATAGTTGGTGCGGCGAAAAGGAAGCCTGAGCATGGAGTTGTGACGTATTGGCCTTGGTTGGACGTTGATGCTAATCTGTTGAAGGATCCTTCCGCAGTCGATTCTTCCTTGTAGCACATCTGCAACAGTTAAAGCTCTACAGACATCTCTACGGACCCGCAGAGGCTCCATGTCGACCAACTGACACCGACTTTCGTAGCTAGGAAGACGAAAAGGGTCGCTCCAAGGAAGTCTACGAAGTGCGAACCGAAGAAAACGGCGTTGAATAGATTCGATTCGCTCGGCGCCATTATCATAGCATGGACTCCAGACCGCTGAACAGTACTCCAGTGTCGAACGAACGAGAGAATAATAGAGCGATTTTAGGCAGTGAATGTCGCTGAAGTTCTTCGCAACCTTGAATATAAAACCGAGTGTCCTTGAAGCTTTGTCAACAACATACGATAAATGTTGCGTGTACGTCAGTTTCGAATCCAGCTGAACACCTAGGTCTTTAACGATGGTCGTACCGAGAAGATGGTAATTGAACAGAATTGGTTGTTTCTGACGTGAGAAGGTTATCACTGAGCACTTGGCCGGGTTCACCACCAACCGGTTTAGAGTACACCAATCAGCAAAAGCATCAACCTGCGCTTGGAGTAAGTGACAATTGGCGGTTGAACAGATTCGCATAAAGATTTTCAGGTCATCAGCAAACGGCAGGCGGGGCCCTCCGATAACATAGTGTACGTCGTTGAAGTATAAAAGAAATATCAACGGTCCCAGATGGCTACCCTGCGGTATCCCGGACGTGGCGCAGAAACTCCTTGAACGAAGGTCACCCAAGGCAACTGTCAATTGACGCCCTGTGAGATATGATCGAAACCATCTTAAAAGATTACCACCAACTCCTAGTCTGTCAAGTTTAGCGATCGCGATATCATGATTCAACTTGTCGAAAGCTGCCGTTAAATCTGTGTAGATCACGTCCGTTTGGCATCGAGCGATCATACCATCAGTGATGTACGACGTAAGGCACAATAGGTTTATAGTTGTGGAACGCCCTGGTGAAAATCCGTGCTGGTCGTCACTTAACAACTGCTTGCAATGTGTAAAAAGTGAGTTCTTAACGACCAAAGCTTCGATACAGCGCTTAACGATGTGATTCTTCGGTAGTTGTTCACGTCCCGCTTGCTTCCTTTTTTATATACCGGAAACATGTCCGCCATTTTCCAGCAATAAGGAAATGTACCGCTAGAGAGGGACATCTGGAATATCTGATGAAGTGGATACAGAAGACAAGCCAGGTTCTGTTTCAGAAAAACCGACGGAACCCCATCGGGTCCGGGCTTAAGCGATGTTTTAAGGTGTAATGCCGCGTTCGAGATTGATTCTGAATCCACATCAACTAGGCTGAGTGTTTGATTTGCCAAGGAAACATTGTCGGCGGCAGCGTGAACAGAATGACTGGTTAGTCTCTAGTCTTCATAAACACTAGCAAATTTTACCGAGAACAGATTGCAAATTTCCTGTTGAGTGCCTGCAGTTTCGCCATTATAGAACATGGATAAAGGTAAGCCCACTTCCTTACGTTGTTGATTAACATAGCTCCAAGAAGATTTCGGATGAGATTTGAGACGCCGTTGAACCCCACTCAGATAACGTTGAAAATGCGCACGACTGATCCGTTTATATTCGTAGTTGAGCCTGCTATAGTGGCGTTTAAGCGACATGGTGCGGTGTTTCGTGAATCTTTTAAGAGCCGCTCTTTTAATCCGTTTTAGCGAGCGAAGAGCATTCGTCATCCAAGGGACCCGAGAGTCAGTCTGAACAATCTTTTTTGGGACGTGTCTGTCAATGACATAAGCCAAGACGTGGGAAAAAGTTTGAGCAGCGATGTTAACGTCGGTCGAATCAAGAATGCTCTGCCAATACAAACTAGATAAAACATCACCAATACTGGGATAGTCGGTTCTACGGAAGTCATATGACACAGTAGCAGGAGTGTCGATGAAGTCTCGAGCTACAACGTCCTCGACAGCAACTATTAGGGAAGGATGGTGAGGGACATCCTTAACTAGAGGCACGGGAGCTGTAGAGATGACGGGAGCAATATCTCGGCCACTCATGAAACAGAGATCTAGAGAGCGATTATTCTCATTCACCACGTTATTAACTTGGGATAGAGTTGCGGTACTGTAGCTGTCCAGAAGCTGAATAGCCCCTGCGTGGAAAGAGGAACGTTCATGGTTGGGACGGAGGAAGCCGCTGTGAGTTGGAGTCCATGCAATGCCCGCTAGGTTGAAGTCTCCCAAAATAATCATTTCATCATGGAGGGCAACCGTATTCGAAATAGCAGAAACAGATCGGCAGTGCGCATCAATTCGGTCTAAATCTCGAGTTAGATCTGGAGGAATGTACACCGCACAAAGGAATAGCATACGGCCTCCAAGCTGAATTGCTACTTGTTCTACGGTGATCCAGGAATCGTCTTGAACTGCACTTGCTTTCAACCTGACACTAACTGCAACGAGAACACCACCGCCAGTCAATTTCCTACTGTTGTTTATGTTCCGATCACAGCGGAAAACTTCGTAACCATCTCCAAAAACATAACTAGAAACAGTCCGAGAATCCAGCCATGTCTCGGTTAAGACTATAATGTCGTAGCAATGATCCATGAACGCTAACCGATAATCATCAATAAGGCTGTTCATTCCGCCAACATTCTGGTAATAAATTAAAAGGTCCGAATTCCGACGTTCGAGGTTTGTAGCACTGGGAAAGGAAATACCATCAGAGCGGGAAGTGTCCGTTTGTTGACCATACTTGCCGTTACTTGGAATCTGAAAGACCCCGTTTCCCAACTCAACCGCAGGGCCGGGACGGCTGCTGGTCGCTGGCAGGGAGGGCTCGACTGCGTTGAGCGGAATAGGGGCTTCCTCAAGACTAGCGGCATTTGTGCGTCGCGGTATCCTGCTTGCAAACGTTGATCGAAGCTGGCTAGAAGATGAACTGGAAACGACGAACGAATCAGGCAACGAATTGTTCGAATTCACAGAGTACTTGCCTGTAGTAGAAGTTTGGAAACACCCATCACCCAACTCAAACGCAGGGCCAGGACGGCTGTTGATCGCTGGCGGGAGAGGCTCGACTGCGATGAGAGGGATGGGGACTTCCTTAAGGCATGAGGCAAGTGTGCGTCCCGGTGTAGAACAAGGTCGGTGAAGGCTATTTTCATTAGTATGATCACTTCGATCAGAAGCAATAGAAATGTTGAAATTGGTGTTGGAGGGTTCGAAACAGTTGGAGGCAGGGCTGGAACACGGAAGCAGATCAGGCAAATAATTGATACTAACAGAAGCATACTTGCCTGAAAGTGGTTGTTGGGAAACCCCACTACCAATCCCGACCGCAGGACCAGAACGACTCTGAAGGCAGGAAACAATGTCATTTTGATCACAGCAAACGCCAAGCGCGACTGGGTCAGGTGGCTTAGGGTTTCCCATAGTGCGACAGGCAGTGCGTTCTGGTTTACGATGATCCAACAAACAATTAGATCTCAGCATGCTGGATCCAGTCCGGAGATCGGAGTGGTAAACTAGGACGAACCCAGAGGAGAGATTACGATGGACGGCTTATCCATACGAGGTAACCATGAGTTTTTTGGACCATTATCTACAAATGCACGGAACAGAATACCTCTCGGCCATGAATCCGAATTCAGACTTCCGACTTTGTACGATATGAAGTTCATTAGGCTCGTGTCGAATCCTCTTTTCACAAGCGGAACAACCTTAACCGAATCTTCACTCTGCACGCTCGTTTTGACAAGTTTTGCGATAACATCCGGTTTCACACTAGGGTGAATGCGAGATAAGTACAGCCAGAACATCTCGACAGGCTCAGGAACGGTAAGCACTGTGGAATCAGTAACCGCTTTAGTACCACCAATAAGAGGTCTACTGCTTGATAAGCCGTCTTCACGACGCCGTTTTAAAGGTGGTTGACGAGAGTGATTTCCAGGATCCATAATTGCCGGAGTAGATGACCCGATTTTTTTATAGCTGGGCAATAAGCTCACCTTGCTTTGCCATTTCGTTTTTAATTTCGGCATTCGCGATCTCCTGTTTCTCAGTAATAGATTTGATCACACTACCGAAGGACGAGATGGCTGATTTAAACCTTGCACATTTTACCAATTTAACGCACTCATCGCACATCCAAAACAAGTTCGGGCTTGAACTTGAGCATTTCAGCTTTATACTTGAGCATTTCAGATGAATCATCCGGTCACAAAAGGCCATACAAGAAACGAACTCGTCGTCACCTTTGACAGGTTTAGCGCACTTGTCACAAGCTGAACTCATACACTGAAAGTTAATTTTAGTTTATATTACGAAATCGAAGGTAGAACTAACAAATCTGTTCGTTGTTTTCAGCAACGAAACTGATTTGTTCTTTTTATGAAGATACATTCGTAATTAATGGCACACGCGCAACTGTCAAAAGCACGAAGCATTTGTTGACACAGAAACAACATTTGTGCATTGTACAAGATCAATATAAAGAGCTACGAATATTTTGTTACCAATTTAAAAGAAACGTCTCTCTGATGGTTGCCTGAATGACTGAGAGATCTACTTTATCGACTCGAAATGTAATTGACAAAAAAGCGCAACCACGTGGAGTTGTCCAGCGTCTTTTTTTTTAATGTTTCTGACATGGGATTCGATCCTGTAAATTTTGGAAAGAGCTGATACTGCATCCTCGGTTGATCTCACTATGTCATGGCGACTCGTGAGATGATAATTGAATAATGAGTATGAAGTTATAACTCTCGACAGCGCTTCAATATGTATTTTGGGATAAATAAATTATTCCCGCCCATCCCAGCAGCAACATCAGCGAAGCAGCGATTGGCTGGTCTTCACGAAATCTATTTCGTGCATTATACAAAAAGGTGTAATGATAGCATTTTACAAGATAAAAAGCAATATGAATGTTTCATACAATAACGAGACATTTGTTCTATGAACAAAATCCATGATTACGAAGCGAGTGAAAGCTAATTTACGAAAATAAATTTTCAGTGTACCGACTGAGCTAAGGGAGGACCCGACATTTCCCATCCCGTCTAAAAAAAAAAGAAAACACTGTATAGGACATAAAAGCAGCTATACTTCATACCCAATGCTCATGAACATCCCCATAAATTGAAAGTAAACTTTACTTCATATCGAACAAAAGCTCACAATTCCGGAGCTTTCATTCCCACCTTTTCCCTTGCAACCGAAAACACGTGAGCCCATTTCTCCATACACGTGATCGATCGGCTGATTTTCCTTCTCTTTCTCGCAATAATCCACCGCAAGAAGAGGCAACAAGTAGCCGAAAACATCTCTACCCTTCCTTTTCGCTCAGAACAGTCAACTCTCCTCTAATGGACTACCACCACTGAGAAAAGTGGAAATTTTCGCCAACTTCGACCCCACTGAGCAGACAAGAAAATGGACCGAGAAGGCTATGACTGCATCCACTGCTGTCTCTTTCGCTCCACCCTCAAAGTTTTGGCCGTTCATCCACCCGGTCGAGGGACGTCGTTTGCTCAGCAGTCCTACGGAACGTGTCCCCCTGCAAGGGGGTTCACGACGATTTTCCTGAAACAAGCTCTGTTTGTTGGCTTCGGCCTGCGGAAAATTCCCATCTTAGTGCGTGTTTGCCTTTGTTTGGGCTGAAAACGGAAACAAGTGTTTGGTAGTTTCCGAGTCATTTAACTACCGAATGGAACGGGAGCTGATTGCTGACCCTTCTGTGAACCGGAAAGCACTACGCTGAAGAAGAGTAAAATTGTACGCAAAAAATCAAGGCCAAGGTCAGTGAATGTAAAGCGACAGAGTGTTGTGTTTGTTGTGGGGAAAATTGTGTGACCTGATGGAATTTCAGGAAAACGATATTGGTCTGAGGCACGTGTTCTGACTTCACTCGATTGTCGTCAGTGCAGTCGTCATTAGAAGTGGAGAAGTTTTCTTTAGTGGAGAGAAGATTTTTTCATTTTGTCCGAGTATTTTTCAGTTTACAGTTTAACTTCAAATAAAATCCCACTTACGATAAATTAGACAAACCAATGTGTAGCTTGAATTGCAGCAGCTTTTTCAAAATACAAAACTTCGGAAAACTACTGAAGATTGTTTTTCTTCTTCCGTTTCATAAGTACATGTTCTCAGAATCTGTTGGTGTTATTTGATTATTTGGTCTTTTGACATAAATATAGTAAATCAAGCGCTCGTGACGAATTCTCTCGCTTTTCTCGCAACAACCCTTGGACTTTAAAAAAAAGAAAATCATTATGGGGCCTAATGTCCATTTTTAATAAATCGAATAGCAATTATATTACAAATTAAGATCTGTATCCACATTTATCCGGACACGTTCAAATCATTGTAACTTTTGAAATATTTCACGTAGGAATGAAAAATTTCACAGTGGTATAGCTGAGAGTCTATGATGAAAAAGACTATGATTGGTGTTTACATTTCAAGTTTAGTATTCAAGATGGCGACGAAAGAAAAACAAGTGCGCGAGCGAATTTTTTGCGGGCGTATGGCAAATCCTGACTTGTCAATACGGGACCTTGCAAAAACATTGGATTTGCCTAAATCCACTGTTCACGATGTGCTCAAATCATTTTCGGAACGTTTGACGGTGGAGAGGAAACCGAGAAGTGACAAAAACATTGGTGAAAGGTGAAAAGGATATTAACGAAAAACCCAAATCTCTCCATTCGAATGGTGGCTCGTAAAATAGGGATGTCGCCTGTTTTTGTCCAAAAAACAAAACAACGTTCGGGACTTAAGTCGTATAAAGAAAAAAAAAAACAGTTCCAAATCGCAACGACAAATAGCAAAATCACGGGCTCGACGTTTGTACTGCGAATATTTGACGAAGTTTTCATGCGTTGTTATGGACGATGAAACTTATGTCCTGGAGGATTTCAAGCAGCTTCCAGGGCTGGCTTTTTATTCTGCTATGGCCAGAAATGCTACAGCTGAGCATTTCAGATCGAAGAAGGCATCGAAATTTTCCAAAAAATACCTTGTGTGGCAAGCAATTTGCACGTGTGGCAAGAAGAGTAAATCTTTCTTCACTACAGGCACAGTCAACAAGGAGATCTATCAGAAACAGTGTCTGCAGAAGCGATTGCTACCCTTCATCAAAAGTCAGAAAGAAAAACCTTTCTTCTGGCCCGATTTGTGATGGAGTGGAACCAAGCAAATCAAGTGAACATTGTACCAAAAACCTCAAACCCGCCAAATTGCCCAGAGCTACGACCAATCGAGAGATATTGGGCTCTGATGAAGAGGAAGCTTTCTGGAAAGAAGCAAGGAATCAAAGACATCAAACACTTCCAGCAAATTTGGACAAAGACGGCTTCTACAATTTCTGAAGAGTTTGTACAAACCCTAATGGACGGAGTTAAGCGCAAATTTCGAAAATGTTATGCAAATACCGAATATCTATGTTTTGTCTCCACGAATTGTTAAAACACATCCCATGAATCTGAAATAAACAACTACGACAGAAATATAATGCGAAATTTATGTTTTATTCATGTTTTGAGGTGTCCGGATAATTGCGGGTACAGACCATATATGATCTATTGCAATAATTATTTAAAGCACTTCATGTTCCATTGGTCAAGAAAATAATATATCAGTCACGAAAAAACTCAATAGAAAATATGCTGGTAAAGGGCGTTGGCTGAGATCAAGAACCTTTGCCATGACCGATGAACACATGAATGTCGGCATGTTCTTCAGCTTTTTAGTGGCCTTGGCAGTCAACTGATGCTCCGTTTTTGCAACGAAATTATTGGAGTAGATCTTCCGTTTGAGGGTGGCCGAAACATTGTTCTCAGTTGCAGCTGGGGGACGTTGCGAGGGTTGGTGATCTTCGGTACAATCTTTATTTTCAGCCGGTCCATCTCTTCCAATGATCTCTTGGCATAATGGGTTGAGGCCAGGTCCAGCTGAAAGACCACATCCTCTTTTGCGTGATCCTTCTTGTTGAAGGCGGTAACTTTACGCAGGCACTTAGTATTGTACTTCTTTCCGTTCGCTGCAAGCCCGGAAAGTAAGAACAGCGGCATGTATATTCCCTTCTCGCTCATCTTCATCCACAGAAGCACCTTCTTCGGGAACTTGGTGTGGGAGACATATTTGACGTCCTTGCTGAAGGACGTAAAGTAACCAGTCCCCAGCCAGTCGTTGCCGTCCAGCGTCAAGTAGGTCTCCATTATGGCAACGACTTCGCGCTTCGCCGGAAAGATGTTTTTCACCAGCACCGTCAGCCGCTCCTTCTGGGTAATTACCCACTGCTCAAAAACAGCCGGCATTGACTGACACTTCCCCAAAACAAAGCTCATCTTGTCCAGGTACTTCTTCACCGTTTAGCCAGTTACTCTAACCACTCGGCCCAAGGCGCTGAACTATGAGGCCACCTTGCCCCTGGTCTTCCTCTTCAGCTTCTGGTTCATTTTAAGGCCAAGCTTCTGTTCGACGCTCTCGCTGTTATACAGAAGGACTTTTTGGCGACACTGTTGTGAGGTTGATACTCATTTTTTTATAGATCAAATTTGTGATTGAATTTAAAAAGTGTAAGCCCCCTAGTAAATTTATTTTACTGGATATAAGAATTGCATTGTTGACTGCGGTATTTGCTGTTGCTGGATGTATGTCTAAGTAGTTTTTGAATAGTTTTTTGCAAAGTGGTTCTGTTTACTGTGATACCGAAAATCAAGAGAATAAAAAAAAATGCCGGTTTGGCTATATCCGGTGGACTCGAAGCGCTTCACGATGTTCAACTTCTTCGCTCTGAAATTGAGCTGGCAGTACAAACAAACTATCGAGCGTAATGTTTTCAACGTGAGACCCTATGGCTATGGACAGCAATTTCTGCTAGAACCAAAGATATGAAGAGAAAGTATTGATAATTCCGTTAGAGTACGGCAGGCTGTGAAAATTTAATAGAAGCAGTTGAAATTGAGCGGACGGCTATTTTAAAAGGCAGCATCGGATCAAGCACACAATCTTTTATCAAGCTACCCCAATGCAGGGTAGGCAAGGGGGAAGGATACCTCCCTTGATTGGCAAAAGAGTACGCGCTTGATCGTGCTGTTTAAGAGGATCAGCATAAAACACCTTACCGCCTTTCTCTCTGAGGTTATTAAGAAAATGTCAATGAGAGAAATATTACCGGTAAAACGTCGCTGCTCAGGAGGAAAAGTACGTGGATTATGAGGACCTCTACACAGTTTGAAAGAAACATGTAACTTTCTCCGTTATCTAATGCACATAAAAGGAATGCTAGATTTGGTATAAGTTAATAGGATCTTTCATGTAAATTTTGGACAGTTTTTCGGAATCATATCTGTTGTATGAAAGATTGCAAGCAATTACGTTGTTTACGCTTGCTTTGACTTGCTATTAAACGATGGGGAAATTTTACGCGTTTGTTAAAATTGATTATTTTATTCTGTGCCTTCGACGTTGACTGCAGAGAACCAGCCAGCGAGTTAACCTGTAATCATCCACACCCAGTCCTTCTGTACTCTACTACCAACCTTGGAACGTAGTTACGAAGCATGGCCACGCTTAAAGGCTTCGTTTCAGGATTTGATGCAGCGATTGAACAAACCTGATGCAATGGAATTGTCTCATTTGGAGAGCTCACTCAAAGGAGATGCTGAGGGTGTGATCGTTTTGAAGACGATACAGAAAAATAATTACCGACGAGCATAGGAGATCTTGAATGAGGGAAACCAACGACTGATCATTGAGTCGCACATACTTGGTCTCTTGAACATGAAAAAGATTCCAGAGACGTCGTCGAAAGATCTACGCAACCTGGTAGGCGAGTGTACTCGCCTCGTTGACAACATCGTCAAACTCAACCAGCGTTTAATCAGGATGTCTCCGTTATTTGTGATGACCCTATTGACACGTGCTTTAGATGACCAGACCCGTGAACTCTGGGAAACTTCCATCAACCAGTCAGAGCCTCCAGAGTATGATCAGATGATAGAGTTCTTAACCGCTACCCCTAGCGCAACATCCAAGATGTCAAACCCTAAACCTCTTCCAGCCATAGGTGGAACTTTAAACGCCTCGCATGCTTCAACAGCGACACCGGAATATGCGTGTGACTTTTGTACCGGCCATCACCAGAATTTCAAATGACCGAGCTTCCAAAAGATGACTTAAGAAAAACGTCAGGTTGTCCTGTGCCTATTGCATATTTCTACTGTTACTTTTGATCTAATTTTGACAATTGAAATCAATTATCTGATAATGCCCGGTAACTGATCATACTAACGTTGCTAATTAATGAATATTCATCACACACTCAAAATAGCGTCATACCTAAAGATGGCTGCCAACTGGATCACACATTTTTCGTGGTTACGGCAACCGGCTGGCTATGAATGCTTCACTGGCTTGGAGAACCGAATGCCTAGCAACGGCTGTCTAACACGCCGCTTGCTAGCAACAGCCAGCTGAGTCATCAGCTACCTGCAAAACAGTTGTTCGGCAGTGCACCCTCCAGGGTACTGCTTATATCCAATACTCGGCTCATTAAAGCTTTAAAAAACCCTCAAGACCACCGAACGAATGATGCATTACGCGAAGGCTAACCCCTTTTACTAATCGTTCACTGCTGCATATGAGAACTCCCTTACAAACATTTGAAATCTGTGATAAGAAAATACTGTGTATATAGCAAATTTACTCTGCAAAACGAAATTATAAGACATTAGCTAATAATTGCGTTGTTTTCAATATTTTAATGTTTTGAATCAACAATTTTCAATATTGGAATCGACGCATATTGAATGTTTCAATCGATTGGTGCAAAGATTTTGGAAATCAATCGTGAAATGAAGGAGGTATTAACGTTCAAAATGTAACTAAATTTCGTGACGCTCCAACTTTCCGCACTCGCATAGTGTACCACAATATTGAAAACACAGACGTTTTTCTACGACAAAACAACCCACACTGTCGACTTATAAAAAAAAATAATGACTGCTAATCGCAAAAGTAAACAAAACAAGACCTTCGATTGGGTGACCATGAACGACAAAACCTACATCAAGGCTGTGAAACTGTCGAAGAACACTAAGAAATATCTGGATTGGCAAGCTATCTGTAGATAACTGCTTTTAAAATTCTATGAAAATACACCAAAGTAAATTGGTCTCAACGAACATTTTCTTGTCACTTTTGATCTTCTCTAGTTCCTAGTTTAACGAAGCCCAAAATAACAATGTCTTTCAAGGGGATGAGATGCTTGTATCTCAAAGATTCTGCTTCGAAGTTAGCACAATTTTCTGATGTGCTTCAGCTTGGAGTGCTGATCAGCAATCACCTGAGTTGTTCTTCTAACAATGTCCACGTTTTCAGCAAAACAGATGAACTGGTTGAATTTCATAATCCCTTCTAACTCAATATTAAACAGGATGTCTGAAAGGTCTCCCCCCTAATGAAAGCCATTTGAATGTTCTCAAGCTCAACCCCTCAAAAAATAACTCCCCACTAAAAACCCCTCGAATATTCTTTCAAAATAACAAAGTGAATCAAAACAGATACAAAGATTAGCGCCTATTCATAAACCACGTAGACTTGTTTTTGAAAATCGCAGAACCCCTGCCCCTCCCCCCCCCCCCCCCCGCTCGTAGACATTTCACCATACATTTTTTGGAAATTTTGTATGGAGCGTAGACTTTGGTCAGATCTCCCCTCCTCTCAACAGAATAATCTACGTGGTTTATGAATAGCCCGTTATGGTACCGTAAAGCAAAAGCATAGGGTACTCTTTGGTGTAAAGCCTGTCCACGTTAAATTTCGGACACTAAGATAATATCAGCAAAAAATAAATCTAGACATAATTCAACGAAACCGATTGTTTATTTCACTTTGTTAGTGTTATAGGTATACAGTAAAAAAAACAGTTGATTGAAATGTTAATCCTTCTCTCTAAAATTTTTTCGAACTTTTTGCAGTACATCCGCCAACAAATTTCGAATAGTATCCTCAGATACGCTAGCGGTGGCGGTTTTCCATCTTCTCTTGAAATCGTCGATCTCATTTGCTTTCTTCTTAGTTTCAAAGAGTGTCCGCTTAACCAGAGCCCAGTATTTTTCTATAGGGCGAAGTTTTGGACAATTAGACAGATTGTGTGTGTATGAATGTATGTATGTATGTGTGTATATATGTAAATAATTTAAACCTTATCATGCATAATATATCTGATCACATCACTTATCAAGGTTAATCCTGATCCATCGGGCCCTACCTACTAACATAGAAAAACCTCTTTCCTGTGACCTTTGTGGGGATGCAGAGGTAAACACGGTCCCTAAACAGCAAAGGTCACACTAACTTTCCTTCTCTATTCCCACCTGATTGCAAGGACGTGGCCGGCGCCGTTATTGATTATTAAATAAATTGAGTCACTGAAACGGGTACAGTGAGAATGGCCGGTTACTCCCAGCCCCACCGGACTGACAAGCAAAACACGGTGGCCAAATTGCGTGCGTGGAAGCTGTACCGTGAGCGGCTGGTCAAGCCAGGCTGTCTCGTCATGGACGACGAGACATATATCAAGGCGGACACCAAACAAATCCCCGGCCTCGAGTTTTTTGTCGGTACGTCCCGCATGGATGTTCCGGAAAAGTTCCGGAAGAGAAAGATGGACAAATTCGCGAAGAACTACCTGTTGCGGCAGGCGATCTGCGAGTGCAGACGGTACAGCAAGCCGTTCGTTACAACCGGCACCATAAACGGGCAGATTTATCAAGAGGAATGCTTGCAAAAGCGCTTGCTGCCCTTCCTCCGCTCTCACCGTGGTCCCACGCTGTTCTGGCCGGATCTCGCTTCGTGCCTTTACGCCAAGCCTGTAATGGATTGGTACGAAGCGAAGGGCGTTAATGTGGTCCCGAAGGAGGCGAACCCGCCAAATACACCAGAACTTCGTCCGATCGAAAATTTTTGGTTGATAATGAAGAAGAAGTTGAAGAAAAGCGGAAAAACATTCAAAACCGATGAAGCTTTGAAGAAAAACTGGGAGAAATTGTGTAAGGAAAATGGACAAAGCCTCGCCCAAGATCTCATGAGCAGTGTTAAGAGAAGTGTACGAGCATTCAGCTTGGGGGAGGAAATTTAATAAATAAATTATGTCAAAACATAGCTAATATATAGTTATTTACTCCCTGAAAATTTTAGAAGTATCCAAATTAAAATGAATTTTTGGTGATCATTTTTGTGTGTCTCATTTTTTCCGAGTCCAGTCTTTAACATCGCCCCAGAGTCAATCAGGAAGCGAATAGGTGTTGATTTTCCCACCCGGCAGTTGACCAAAACGTCATCGAGCGAAATAGCATTACCGAAAGTGTCTAAATTGCGGAATGGAAAGGCATTTTGCCACATCCTGTCGTAATAGGAAGAACTACAGCGGACATGGTAATGCAGAGAAGCATTCCCGTGTCCGCTGTAGTTCTTCCTATTACGACAGGATGCGGCGAAATGCCCTTCCAATCCGAAGATTGCCGGTTCGGTCTTGTCACGGTCGAAAGTCTTAGCTTCGGCTGGACATAGGTATACTAAAATTGGAATGATACAGAGAAGATTAGCATGGACCGTGCGCAAGGATGACACGCAAAATTGTGAAGCGTTCGACAACTCCCAACGAATAACCCCTCGAATATTCTGTCAAAATAACAAACGAATCAAAACAAATACAAAGGTTCTAGTACCGAAAAGCGAAAGAATGGGGTACTTTATAGTGTATGTACTTCTAAGACAGTGACCCAATTTTCAATCGATAGTTTCCTATTGATATATTAAAAATATTAGTTCGACATTCACTTCACCCAGCGATGCATCTCAAAAACGACATCACATGGATTTCAACTTATAACTATATATGCCTTTGAACAGTGAATTCTAAACAGATTTGAATACTGTTGATACTTCTTTTGTTTGCAGTCACTTCAGAGCTCATTGTTTGAAAGTAAAAATGTCAAACAACTTTGGCACTTTTTGTAGAAGTCTATACTTTGCACGAAGTATAAATGCATGCCCAAACTCTAAATCTCCTCGTATTATTCATACTAAGCAAGAATGTACCACAGCAATATTTAAACATAATCAAATGTTTATAGTCCGTAAAATTTTAGCATAAACATCGAGAATTTCCCAATTGACGCGCCAGGCTCTATCTATCATCATGCTGTCGATTTTCCTTCGTTCAAAAACCAACAGTAACAATAACGCTTCCTCAACAACAATGGTTTACACGTTGTCTCGAGAAAATCCATCCAACGTCAATCGATCGCCACAAAAAATAACAACCAAGCGGAAGTGTTTATTTCCCCCCAAACAACCTTTAAATCGCCGCCATCTACGCTTTTCTACCTTTCTCCATTTCTCTTCACCACCCAACTCACCCTCGGCAACCCAGTTAATGCGCAGAACTGGAATGGAATCGATATAGGAAAAAAAAAACAGCTTAACCTTGACTACCTTGACCCAGTTCAGGACACCCGGTTGTTGTCTTCGTTGCCCACCGCTTCTCCATTGGCTTGCAACGGAAGCGACGATGGTGCCATCTCGCTCCCTCCCGCCGCTATGAAGGCTTTTCCCATCACCTGCTTTGATAAAACGGCGCCAAGCGCTTCCGGCTGTTTGGGTGATGTTTCGCTACTGTCGTTTGAGTGTGAATGTTCAGCTGAAGACAATGTTACACTGCTTTATTTTTAGAAATAGAATTATCCGCTTTCGTTCGTTGATCGCGGGTGGAAAACAACGCTCGGGACTCGAGAGGAATGGACGATGCTTTCGCCTGAACGTATGCATTTTTCATAGCATCTGCAGTAGTCGAGTGGAGAGCACTGCAGATGCTCTGAACTGTATGCAGCGGGTTGCAATCGAGGCGACGAGAGGTGGCACTCAAACATCAGTATGGCGGTAAAAACGAGCGTTTTCATGTTGGTGCTCTGTTCTAACGAGCAATTTGTTTCTTTATGCGCTCCATATTGCATTGTTTATAGATGATGCAAGAAATCCAAAGTGGGAACGGATGTTAGCTTTAGAATCTTGCTGCGCATTTTGTGTGAATTTTAGCATGGTACTCGTTTGGATGGGGTTGAATTTGGTTGAAGGATGGACCTGGGAGAGGACAGGTGTTCTGAAAACAATAGTAGAACAGTAGAAATAAAGGATAGAACTGCAATTTTGAAATAGCGTTTAAGTAAATAATTTTCAAGTTTCTGTAAATATTTTAAGGTTTTCGTAAAATTGGGAAAAATAATATAAAGAGAAATAATATTTGTGGAAGTTTTGTGGACGGGGTATGATGAGAGTTAGGGGAATGAATTGGGGGGGGGGAAAAGTGGGGGGGGGGGAAGGGGGGGGCAAAGGGGAGGGGAGAAGTTTTTTTGACGTAGACTACGTCTTACGGGAAGGGTAGGGTGTCAATTGAAAATCTAGAAATAAGCGACCGTCACGAAATATTGTTACAAATTAAACGCTAATAACTTAATAAATGCTCGATAGATTTTCAAGACTTTTACATCAATCGGTTGTAAATTTTCCCGCGTATCAATTCAATAATCAAAAAATTTCCGTTAACAATTTCAAGCTATTGAAAATAACCAAAACCTAAGGTGATGTCTTATAATGCCGATTTTTCAGAGTAAATTTACTAAATGCACTGTACTTTACTGTCACAGATTTCAAATGTAAGCAACGGAGGGCTCATATGCAGCACTGAACGATATAAAACGGGTACGCCTTCGCAAATTAACTCAGTGATCATCACATTCCAGTTTGAACAAGCGACACGTTCGGTCGTGTTTTTCGCTCGCGCTCTGAAAAGTTATTGTGGTGTTTTTTGACGTAGACTACGTCTTACGGCAAGGGTAGGGTGTCAAATGAAAATCTAAAATATTGCGACCGTCACGAAAAACCGTACGTGTTGTACGCGAATAACTCAAATAATCCACGATAGATTTACATGATTTCTTCCTCAATCGGTCGGAAATTTTACCGCGCTCCAATTCAATTGTCAAACATTATTCTCAAACAATAGTAAACTATTGAAAACAACGCAAATATAAGGTGATGTCTTATAATGTCATTTTGCAGAGTAAATTTGCCAAATTTCCTATCACAGTTTTCAAATCGAAGCAAGGAACGTCTTGCATCATCTTCTTCTTATTTGTATTAGAGAGGGACTTTAACCAATCATGTCATTCGTCGCTCCATGTACGTCTCGCATGCAGCTGAGGACGGTATAAAACGCACACTTAGGAAAAATTTGCCTCATTCGTTTGGCAGCATTGAAGCCGTGCGGAGCTGGTCGCTGGTAGCTGGTCGCAGGTAGGTGGTCGCAGGCAGCTGGTGAACGCGTAGCAGATGGTGGTCGCGTAGCAGCTGGTGGTGGTAAGTACCAAGGCTCTCCCAAACAGCGATCGTCGCGATGTGGTAAAATGGCGGATGATGGGGGCGCACAACCGCGTCGGTTTGTGCACGCCGCCATCTTACCTCACCATGGCGATTGTTTCGAAAACGCTGCTGTTTGAGGGGAAGCGTCCTTGGACGCGAGCAGCAGTAGGTGGAAATAATCTGTCCTTTTGAGGACAATAAATTAAAATAAAAGAGTTGTTTATTCAAGAACTAATCTTAAATTTAGTTCGGTGCTCGAGTACCCAGCTGGTTGGCGCAATCCGTAAATTAATAATCTGTCCTTTTAAGGACAACCAATTTTATTAAAAAAGATGTTTATACAAGAATTAAACTTTTATTTCGTTTGGTTTGTGCGCCTAATATCATGGTGCCGATTCGTTCGCCGCAACTGGGGGAAATTTTACCCAGCTGGTTGGCGCAACCCACCAATAAGTAATCAGTCCTTTTGAGGACAACCAATCCAGTAGTAGTAGTAGTAAAATTCTTGTTTATTTTGCATTTCTTTGTCTTATATATACTGTTTTACAAGTTTTAAGTGTTTCAGCCCAATAGGCTCTTCAGCTTTGTTTAGTATGTTTTTTTTTTGTTTTATGTTTTAAATCAATTTTCAGATCAGCCCTTGGGGCATTTGAAAATCCTAGGGGTGGGGAACCAGATTCCGGATGATCTGGTGATTCGATGTCAGGCAGCGTGCCCTGTACCGATTGGTAGACTCGCTAAAGCGATCGTCGAGCATTTTTACCTCAGCCAGACGGTGGACCTCAGATGTTCTTGTCCTCGGAGGGGTGTTCAGGATCATCCTGAGGAACTTATTTTGAACACGCTGAAGCTTCAGGTGATGTGTTTTTGCGCAACTCTCCCAGATTAGCATGCCGTGACTGGAAGCATGATTTGCTTGTAGACAGCAAGCTTGTTTTTCAGGGATAATGTAGACCTTCTGTTGATCAATGGGTACAATAGCTTCAAGAGAACGTTACACTTTGTGACAGTTTTGTCAACCTGCTCCCTGAAAATAAGCTTGCTGTCTATGGTAACACCAAGGTAAACAGCTGATTTGGCCCATTCCACCGTTGTGTTGTTTAGGCTAATTTTACAATCCTCAGGTGGAACAAGTCTGGGAGAATTGGAGTATGGGAATAGGATGACCTGGGTCTTCGCTGGGTTGATACAGATCTTCCGTTAGGTAAAGTATTCTGACAGAACATTCAGGCTTCGCTGCAGTTTCGCTGTAAGCGCTCTTGTTACCCTACCATTGTGGACGACTGCGGTATCATCGGCGAACAACGACAGAGATCCATTTTCAGGGAGCGGGGGTATGTCCGAGGTGAATAGGTTGAACAGAAGTGGACCTAGTATTCTTCCCTGCGGAACACCGGCGGAGATCTCCTGTGCATCGGAAACTGCACCTTGCAGCGAAACTCTGAATGTTCTGTCCGACAGATAATTTTTAATTATCTTCACCAGGAAGATAGGAAGATTGTATCTTTTTAGCTTATACACCAGGCCATCGTGCCACACGTTATCGAAGGCCTTCTCGATATCGAAAAGTGCCATGGCAGATGATTTCGCAACAGACTTGTTCCGCCTGAGGATATTTGTTACTCGGTTAAGTTGCTGCACTGTTGAGCGACCACGTCGGAATCCGAACTGCTCGTCGAGCAAGATGTTCAGCTTTTCTGCAGACGAGAGAAGCCGACGGTGGATCGCTTTCTCAAACAGTTTTGATACTCCTGAGAGAAGGCTGATAGGCCTATAGCTCTTGGAACATGAAGGATCTTTCCCAGGTTTCTGGATGGGGATGACTTTGGCTGACTTCCAACACGAGGGGAAGTAGCCTAGTCGGAGGCATTGGTTGAAAACCATCGCCAGATGGTTATAGAACTAGGAGCTCAATTGCTTGAGCTCCAAGTTCATGATGTTATCGAAACCTGGGGCCTTCATGTTCTTTGAGCTTTTGATATAAGTCAACAATTCGTCAGCTGAGATCTCCAACTCCTCTGTGAAATCGTTGGGACTTATATGGATGTTGTCTATAAGCGCGTTAACGGCAGCTTCGTGGGACTGACGATATTTTGTCCGATATTGTGAGAGCTGACAAAGTGTTGACTTATCTCGGCAGTCTTCTCTGCAGGAGTTGAACAACCAATCCAGGTCAGAGAGTTGTTTATATAAAAATTAAATTAATATTTCGTTCGGTTTGTGCGCCATTTAATCTAGTGCCGCTTGGTTCGTCACGACTGCAAAAACGCTACTATTTGCGGGAGAGCCTCCATGGAAGGCGAGCAGGACAATTCTCCGTCGGTGAAAAATTTTTCCTAGCTGGTTGGCGCAACCCGCGATGAATCAATAAATCAATTCAATTTCTAATTTAAGAGAGTTATTTTAATAAGAGTTCATCTTACATTTCGGTCGATTGGCAGTCATATTGGATTATGCCAAGTCGTTACTAGGCAACTAGGCCGGTTCTTTGATTTATTTTCACCGAAAAATCCTACCAGATACAAATCCATCTTTGCTACTTTCAATTTAATATTCTCAGCTAGAGAGTTTGTTTGATTGGGATTTTCGTTTCAAATTGTCGATTAGCAGCCAGTGGTATTAGCAAAACTTGTTTTCCCTTCGTCGCATACCTTAAACCACACAAATTCCCTATCACGGACACCATTTTCGATGTCAAACATGATATTCCGAACCAACATTCTCTGTAAATTCCAATTAGTAGTGTGTTATAAACAGTTGTTCTGTTGTGTTAACGATTCGCGTTGGATAGAGTCCTACCTCTAGGAAGAAAAACTTTTTGAGAAACATAGTGAAAGTGAGAATGCCTAACCGATTTGATCCAGAACGCTTGCGCAGATTCAGGAATCGCATTAAGAGCGAACATACGGGAAATCCTCCGAAACGACCATGCACCGATGCCGAGCGAGCTCGTAGTTATCGGGTGAAATTGAAAGCAGCCAGAGGTAATGCGTTGCCAACAACTAGTTGGGACGCTGGAGAAAGTCCTTCAACTCGAGGTAGGAAATTGATATTTATTAAATTTAAATCAATTTGACAAAGTGCATGTCATCATAGCAATTGAATATCTCTCTATGTTATCGCTCCCTGTCTTAATAAATTTCAACATAGTATTAATTGTATTCTGGCGATGACATGCGTCGCGTGCTTTTACATCATACGAACCTACAAATGATATCGATACAAATAATGCACTGAACATATTTTAATGCGTGATTATTTTCTCATGTGTTTATTTTATATTTATAAGAATTCATTTTATATTAACCAACCTTTTCTCCCATACCCATTGCACAGAATAATGATATTTTATAAAACTCACTCTCTTTCTTCTGCGAGATCTCATATATTTATATATATTTCGATTTCCTTAACGTTTTAGCCATAATGGATTCACTAATTTATCTGATATTCACATAGAAACATGAATAATAATTTCACAAGAAAACCATAGACCATATTTTAGGTACGCATTTAACCTTATATTCCCAACTATGGCCTTATGTATTCATCACATAGTAAAATGTAGAATATAAAAGTTTTCAATGGAAAAGTAAGAGTGAGCGGTTGTGTATTTTTCGAAGGGCTTATTCATACCAACACCTATATAACTAAATGAATATAGTGGGAATTTTAATGTTTTGAAATGGAATGGCCGATTGACCACATGAGAAAGTCATTTAGATGTTATAAAGTAGCTTTATATTCCGTATAGTATACCGAATATAGCCGAATGCCCGGAGCGATAATATAAATAAATGCCCGGAGCGATGAAATAAATAAACTTTACTGAAATTCGTTCGAACAAGAATCCTTAATGATATCCATATCCATCGAAAGTTTTCGACTCAAATGTTTGTAGGGGGGGTTAAAACTAGTTAAAACTATCATTAATTTAATAATTTTATATTCCCTAACAGATCCTCAACTATCTTCTAGGCCTTAAAGATAGTCCATCGTAAAACGTGCAACCATGGCCGTGTCATCATTTAAACCAAAAGGCCCTTTTCAGGGCCACCAAAGAGTTATAAAGAGTGTACAAGAGAATGTTCCCACGCACTGACTTCATAAAACCAAACGGCCCTTTTCAGGGCCACCAAAGAGTTATTAAGAGTGTACAAGAGAATTTTCCCACATACTGACTTCATAAGACCAAACGGCCCTTTTCAGGGCCACCAAATAATATCTCAAGAGCGTACAATAGAATTTTCTTACATAATGGCTTCAAAACGCTGGTCTAATGTCCCATAAGAGCCGCATCCGTAATATTGTGACTTAAACTGCTTCTATCGGTATGGGTAAGCGACCGGCACGAATAATTGAAACCCTTTTAACGCTAATAATAGCCACACAAAATCTCCCTGACATTATAATGCTTCAATTGGTTTAACGTAGTCTACGTCAACCGGTCGTGTCTTGTACACAACCCCACTGATTTTTTTTTTCGGGCACTCCCTTATCGAAAGGCTGACTAAAAGTAAATTGGTACGCACCAAAAGACCTGAAAATCGTAATTCAATCCATTAATGGTTGCTTTACAGTACTTTTATTCAAAACTTCAAAGTTACAGATTAGATGGTTACATTTCTCCAGTTTGAACGAAATCTCGAACCTTTCTCCTGATGGAGCCCATCAACGCCCGCACAGTGGAAATGGACACGGTATCAGCGCATT
The DNA here is from genome assembly GCA_024533555.2 of Aedes koreicus. Taxonomy (NCBI): domain Eukaryota; kingdom Metazoa; phylum Arthropoda; class Insecta; order Diptera; family Culicidae; genus Aedes; species Aedes koreicus. The sequence continues at coordinate 241,585 of JAHHFK020003287.1, forward strand.
TCTTCCATTTTGCCCGCATTTGATGGACGTCCTTGACTGCCCCGCCTCTTCGTCGAAGTCGCTGCTTTGAAATTGCCCAGTATTCTTCGATTGGTCAAAGTTCCGGGCAATTCGGAGAATTCATTAGCTTGGGGAAAAAATCGATCATGTTGGCAGCTTCAGCTTCATGCACCGGTTCCGATGTTTACTGGCTGGGTACGACTTGTATCCTTCCCTGGCAAGGATGCTCCGCAGCGTTTAAATGTTGGCGTTGTATCTTCTGGCCACATCTCGGATCGAAAGACCGGGGTTGGCTTTAAAGCACCTCAACACCTTGCTGCGCAGCTGATGATCCCTGAATCCAGTTTTTTCGTTGGTCCGCTGATTCCTTTCCACACTCAGGGTTTCCTTGTAGGTTTTGAGCACTCGGCAAACTGTTGTTTTCAGCATAGTCAGCACTTAAGCCAGCTTGGAACCGGACCACTCCGGATTTGCCAGGTTTTTGCGGACAATATTTTTTCTTCTTTCGAGTTCCATTTGACGTTATTTCTGAACGCAATCGACTACTTTGATCAAATTTACACCAGTTATTTTCTACAGAAGTGTAAACAAACCACTGTCAAAGATGTTCGATTCCCAACATTAGAGACATGTTGGTGGTACCCGAGGGACCTACCAATTTACAATTTGCCTTTATACTTCCAAATTCTTATGCGTCTTATGCGTCACAAAAACGCTGATTTCATTGCTGTGGGAACAGATCTCTGGCCAAATCAAAAATGTTTTCGTGCGCTTATCCATGAAATGAAGCTTGAATCTGTCTTGCCTCGAGCAGGAGCCTTGCAGTATTTATGAAACGTTAAGGTTCTCCTGAACCGCTTATACGAGGGCCGCTATCGGTCATTGCTGTTCACCGATGAAAAAGTTTTCACAATCGAGCAACGTCACAACCACCAAAATGATCGGCAGTTGCTTCCTGCTGCTTCCAAAAATCGTGGAAGTATTTCAAGAAGTCATCATCCCGCTTCTGTCATGGTTTGGGCTGGAATAACTCATTCCGGCAAAACCCCTTTGATCTCCATCGACAAGGAGATGAAAGTGAATCAAGCGGTATATCAGAAGCTACTTACTGACACAGTAGCTTCTTGGGCATCGCAGCACTTCGGCAAAAATGAATGGATTTTCCAACAAGACTGGGCGCCGGCTCATGGAGCAAAAAAGACTATTAGGCTTTGCGAACACATTTTCCCAAGCTTTTTAACGAAAGATGAACTACTATTCGGTTTAGTCCATCTTGGAGTCAAGAGCCTGCAGTACAATACATAAATCGCCAGGACATCTAAAATCGTCTCTTTTAAAGGTTTGAGAACAAATATCTGTCGAAGAACTCGCGCCCATCGTGGATAACTTCCCGAAACGTTTGAAGGCTTGCATCTCAGCACGAGGTGGCCATTTTGAAATGAACAAATAAAACTTGTAATTTGCAAACATATTGCTATAACAAACAATATATATTGATTTTTTAACCCAACAATAAAAAATAGTTTTAACACCATTTTATAGTACGGATAATATTCGGACACCCTGTAATGTTCAGAGAAGAAGTTCCGGAAATTGTAATGCACATATTTATTGAACAATATTTTTCGATGTAGCCAAAGAGTTATTATCACCATTAGCAAGCTCCGATAAAACACATAGTACTTATTTCACCGTTCAGGAGTGTTACACCTTCAAAATTCAGCAACGTTTCTTATGGACTTGTTCACAGACAGTGTTGTCCTGGATTAGATCGGATCAGCGGAGGTACAAGCTGTTTGTTGGTGTCTGGATCGGGGAGATCCTCAGGCACACGAAGCTGGCACACTGGCTTTGCAAACTGACAAAACTAAACGAGGCCAGCAGTACGGAGCTAGAATCGTACTGTTGTTGGTTCAAAAGATTCAGCGTAAAGTGTTTCCCAGCATGGGATATTCTAGCCAATAATTTACTATAAGGATGCTACAGAATCTCTTTTAGAGATTATACAAAATCTTGAAATTTCATTCAGAGATTCGACAGAATCTCGTGAAAAAAATGTACATTATCTCCTGTAGCGTTCCTACAGATTCTCTTGAAGAGATTTTACAGATTCTCGTGTCAAATTTCTTGTAGAGATTCTAAATATTTTTTGGAAAAATTCTGCAGCATCTTCAGTGATGATCCTACAAAATCTTTTGTAAAAAATCACCAGAATTTCTTGTAGAGATTCTACAGAATCTTTTGCACAGGTTTTTCAGAATCTTATGTAGAGTATCTACAGACTCTCCTCAAGAAGTTCTACACCACTACCTTTTTGAAATCCTGAAGATCTATTCTACATAATCTCTTGTATCTTGTATCTACGGAATCTGTTTTAGAATGTCTACAGTATCTCTTATAGAAATTCCACAGAATCTCTCGTGATTATGATGATGATGATAATTATGTAATACTACCATCTATTGTAGCAAGGTAACTTTTCATAGCAGTGGAATAATCTGAAATCGATTTGATCAAGATTCTATTAACTAGAAAATAAGAAGAATGATTAGTAATTTCCATTTAATTCCAACTACCTTTATTGCTTATCTTGACAGATACGCGTATTTCGTCTACAATGTGCAGACTTCTTCAGTGTCGTGTACTAATACTCGACTAGTACACGACACTGAAGAAGTCTACACATTGTAGACGAAATACGCGTATCTGTCAAGATAAGCAATAAAGGTAGTTGGAATTAAATGGAAATTACTAATCATTCTTCTTATTTTCTAGTTACAGGTATTCCACTAAACAGCTCACACTCTCCATAATTCAAGATTCTATTGTTATTTGTGACCATCAAGCTCCTGTACAAAGGGCCAAAAGATGTGAGAGCCACTTACGCGTAACCCGCGAATATAGGGAAGAGAATCTCCTTTCAAAAGCAAGTTCACACTCACAGCACTAGAATCGAGCCCTCGATTGGCAGAATAAACCCAATAGATGGGGTCGAGAGCCCGCCCTCGTTCTGCAAAATGTTAATAATAGGGAGGAGGCTGTCCCATGCTCCCTATCCAAATCGTTTCACTTGGTTGCCCTGGTGGTCCCTCTCTTTCCCCGTTATATGTTATTTTATATTTAGTATAGTTTGTACACAAAAAATAAGACAACTTAAAAACAAAAATGCTAAATTACGAAGTTGAATGATGTACATGGAACTACAAATTACACATTACACATATTAAATTACTTGACCATGTAAAAAGTGGCAACAGTAAGTCAATACGAGAACATAATATGTGTATGTACTATATATATCTGACATCCACTGGCTAGCTACTGAAAAAAAAATTAGATATGTATGAATTAGTAGGATAAGTCCTGGAAAAGCTGAATACAGAAAACATCATTCCAGATGTCATAGATAAAATTTCAATGAAAGATATTATTTTATAAGATATGTTGTTAAAATTCTTCTTTATAGCGTTCTACTTTACATTTTAAAGATAGCAACTACAATGATCAAAGAGCCCGGTTTGATGATTTCTGAAATAAATGGCTTATCTCACCATTACACCACTAAACACAATATTTAAATATAATCCTACACTGCTTATAAGCATATGCCAATCTTTTATGAATATAGAAGTTGAAGTTCAGAAGTGCAAATAAAATAAAATGTTATGTTGAAATGCCTAAAAACAAATTAAGCCTTTGATGCTTGTCATACTGCTCCAGGCTCTTAAATGGTTTTGGAGTGCAAAGATGATTCCAAAGTGTGCTGAAATTATTAATGAATTTAGAATGGAAAATAATACGATATGATTTACAGGTATGGACACATAACTTTTATAGGTACATGATCTTCAGTCGCACCCCTCACTTTGCTATTGTCAAAATGACATTGCCGACGCTACGCCAATCAGCGTCTCCATGTTTCAGCTGGCAGTCTTTTTGTAATCAAATGACTCGTAGAGGCGTGAGGTTGGAACTTGTGAGGACCGGAAGTAGGTCGCATCCTCCTTCGAAGTTGTCAACTCACAATTTGAAGCCCAAATTCCACAGAATCTCTCGGAGAGATATATCACAACCTCTTGTAGATATTATACTTATTCACTTGAAGGATTCTACTGAATGTCAAGTAGAGTTTCCATAAAATCTCTCGTAAGAGTTCGTCAAACTCAATGTTAAGATTTAACAGCTTCACTTGAAGAAATTCTACAGAATCTCTTGAAGAGATTGATCAGATTATCTCGTAAATACTCTAAAGAATCCCTTGTAGAAAATCTACAAAAGCTCTTGCGGAGATTCTAAAAGAACTCCTTTAGATTCTCCTGTAGAGATTTGGCACTATCTTCTGATGAGATTTTAGAAAATCTCCTGTAGTGATTTACGATCACTCGTAGAGATTCTTCATAATCTCTAGAAGACATTATAAAATATCTCTAGTTCAGATTCTACACAATCTCTTATCAAGATTCTTTCCTAGGCTCAAGAAAAGATTCAACACGATCTTTTGTAAGAATTCTACCAAACCACAAGTATCTCTTGTGAATATTCTACTGAATCTCTTGTTAAGATTTTACCAAATCTTTTGAAAAAAATACTACACAATGTTTCTTAGTCATTTTACAGAATCTTCTGTAGAGATTAAATAGAGTTATTTGTAGTGATTCGAGAGAATCTCGTGTAAAGATTCTACAGAATCTCTTGTAGAGATTCTACAGAACCTCCTATACCTCCTATCTCCTTTTGATTTTCTACAGAACCTCCTATGAATTCCTATACAGGATCTACAGAATCTCTTATAGAGACAGAACCTACTGTAGATAGACTCTAAGGAATGTGTGGTAGAAATACTACCAAATCTCCTGTTGAGATTCTGCACTATTTGCTGAAGACATTTTACAAAATCTTCCGTAGAGATTCTTCACGATCACTCGTATAAATTCTTCATAATCTCTTAAAGACATTATAGAAAATCTTTTGTAGAGATTCTACGCAATCTCTTAAAGAGATTCTACACAATCTTTTATAGAGATTCTTCAAAAGTTCTGTGGTTTCTTGTAGAAATTCTACAGAATACCTGATAGAGATGCAACAGAATCTCTTGTGAAGATTTTACAGAATCTCTTGTAGAGATACTTCAGAGTTCTGGTATTGATGCTACGGTATCTCTTGTAGAGATTCTACGATTTTTTTTCCTTAAGGAGATACTACAGAACCACCTGTAGAGATTCCACTGAATTGACTGTAGAGATTCTACAGAATCTCGTGCACATATTTTCCTAAATCCTAGATCAATTATTTTGAAGAGATTCTGCAGAATCTCTTGTTGAGATACTACAGACTTTCTTGTAGAGATTCTACAGACTCGTTTGTTGCAATTAGACAGAATCCGTTGTATGAGTTCTACGGAATCACTCGTAGAGAATCTACAGAATCTCTTGTTGAGATTCTCCAGAATCTCTTAAAGAAATTCTACTGATTCTCTTGGAAAGATTCTACAGAATTTCTTGTTGATGTTCTACTGAATTTCTTGATGAGATTCTACAAGATTTCATATGAAGATACTACTGAAAAATTACAAAAAAAATTGATGACTGTAGAGGTTCTACAGGCTCGCTTGTAGAGATTCTTCAAAATCACTTGTAGAGATTTTACAGACTCCCTCGTAAGGATTCAACAGAATCTCTTGTAGGGATTTTACAGACTACACACTCCACTGTTGGGATTCTACAGACTATATCTTAAAGCTTCTAAATTATTTCTGATAGAGATTCTACAGCATCTCTTGTAGAGGTTGTATAGTATGTCTTGTAGAGATTTTTCAAAATCTATTGAAACGATTGTACAAATTTTCTTGAAAAGATTTTTCAAAGTTTGGTTTAGAGAATGAACAAAATCTCCGTTATAGATTCTACGGAATCTCCTGTAACAATTCTACAGAACTTCAACATGAGAATTTGTAGAATCTCTACATGATATTTGGTAGAATCTCTATAAGAGATTCTATAAAATCTAAACGAGATTTTGTTAAATCTCTACAAAAGATTCTTTATAATATTCTCAAGACATTCTTCAGAATATCTTTTAAAGATTCTACAGAATCTTTTAAGAGATGCAACAGAATCTATCGAGAGATTTTTTTACAGAATCACTTGTAGAGATTTTACAGAATCTTTTGCAGAGATTTTACAGAATCTCTTTTCGTGATTCTACATAATCTTTTGCAGAGATTCTACTGAATCTCTTATAGAGATACTACTGAATCTCTTGTAGAGATTCTACAGAATTTCTAGGCGAGATTCTATAGTCTGTCTTGTGGGGATTCTACAGAATCTTTTTAAGAAGATCTATTGAATCTCTTGCAGGGATTTTTCAGAATCGCCTAAAGTGATTCTTAAGAATCACTTGCCGAGATTCTTCAGAATCTCCTGTAGAGATTTTTCAGAATTTCCTTTAGAGATTCTACAGACTCTCTTGTGAAGACGCTATAGGCTTACTTGTAGAGATTGTGCAGACTCGCATGTAGAGATTCTTTGGGGGGGAGGTCCTCTCTTAGCTCAGTCGGTAAAGACGCATCTACACAGCAAAACCATGCTGGAGGTGGCTGGGTTCGATTTCTGGTCTGGTCTTGTTATAATTTGCTAGCTCAGTGGCAATATCCACTCAGGGTCGGCTGTTTCTTGCTTCAGGAGGACACACACAACATTATGCCCATAAAGAACCAATAGCGGACCAGACAGGGACACACAGGCAGTCTTTTCCCTAAAGAAATAGGCACGACACAAGGAATAAGCTTAATCATATATTTTATTCAAGATACATTCATTTTGTATAGGGGAGAGGGGGGTTCGTTGCGGCCGTTAAGGATCGGTGTGGCCCATGGCAGTGTAGCATGCGAAATAGAAAATGAAGGACTGTACGAGCTTGTTACATTGATGCCCCGCGAAGGCTGGTTTTCTGCTGCTGGGGATCGTCCATCTTAAACACGTTTTCTAATTACGGGATCTCCTCGTCTACGACGGCGGGATAGTGTATTCCCGACTCGGAACTCACCTGCCACCGGTACAAAACTCGTCGAACCAATCGGGTTAACACTGAACTTCGAAATTGCTTGCAGATTGACGATAGCCGCTACCATCTCTTTCGGTGTTGCTCACCGACGTTCCACGAGCTCGTTTACGGGACCGAAGCACATTGGATTTTGGGTTCCAATAAGCGTGGGCGAACCCGTCAGACCTTACAGGACCCTCACCGCCAAGACTTAGGCTACGGCACTTCCTCTGGTCTGGGATTCACTATAGCCACCAAGAGCTGGGCTACCGAAACACCACTACGTTGACGTCGGTTCTATGACCAAACTGGTCCACTGGATTTGGTTCCTCGGTCACTACACGAATTCCGTTCTCCTTCGAACAGGAATTTTCCACGATTTTTTGGCTTCTCGTTTTTCTTCTATCTTGGTCATTGTTTTGTTCCTTACTCGTTCGTGGTTTCTGACTTTCTGCCTCTCGTCATCTAGCTCTTCGTACTTGTTATTACCGTCTCTCTCTCTCTCTCTCTCTCTCTCTCTCTCTCTCTCTCTCTCTCTCTCTCTCTCTCTCTCTCTCTCTCTCTCTCTCTCTCTCTCTCTCTCTCTCTCTCTCTCTCTCTCTCTCTCTCTCTCTCTCTCTCTCTCTCTCTCTCTCTCTCTCTCTCTCTCTCTCTCTCTCTCTCTCTCTCTCTCTCTCTCTCTCTCTCTCTCTCTCTCTCTCTCTCTCTCTCTCTCTCTCTCTCTCTCTCTCTCTCTCTCTCTCTCAAATCTCTCTCTCTCTCTCTCTCTCTCTCTCTCTCTCTCTCTCTCTCTACTCTCATCTCTCTCTCTCTCTCTCTCTCTCTCTCTCTCTCTCTCTCACTCTCTCTCTAATTCTTTCTCTCCCCCTCGATGAAACTTTTTTGTTTTTTTGTAGGCGGCGGGGGTGTGGAAGGGGCAGCTGGATGGTTGTGGAGTTTAAGCAAGAGTGTAATTAGTGGCGGAGTTTACGTCTTTTTATTTTTGTTTACATAATATATACATTTTTTTATACGTATATATTTATTTATCTCCATGCAAAGATGTACACATACTAATAAAGAAGACTAGGGTTTTATTTAAAGGGTTTTATTCTTATGTTATTTTTAATTTACATACAAATACATCTAGTGAAAATGAGTGCCTTACAAAAAAATGAAAATGAGTGTCTTAGAAATTTTTTAATATTAATAAATAAAAACCTAACCTACAAAAAAAAGAACTAACCCTAACCTAATTTATGAACCTTGAGTAATCTCTATCGAGCCAAACTATTACTCCTTTATTGTTGGTAACAGTCTAGGCATTTTTCGTAAAGGAAAATTTCTCGACTCCCTGGGCATAGGGTATGATTGTACTTGCCAAACAATAATACTAGTGCAAAAATGGTACTTGGCATCGAAAGCTCTCAATTAATAACTGTGGAAGTGCATCTAGAACACTTAGTTGAGATTAGGAATAAAGCTAATAGTGAAAGCAATAAGCTTGAAATGTTGAAGAAGATGAAGCATGAAGAGATTCTATAGACTCTCTCTTAGAGATTTTATAGTCTGTCTTGTAGAGATTCTTTATACTCTCCGAATGTCTCGTAGATATTTTACAAAGTCTCTTAATGAGATTCAACAGATGCCTCGAAGTTCTGTTCTTTGCTCTCATTGGTAGATGGTGTTGATGGACCTCAGATTAAATGTACACAGAGAACAATTCCATGGTTGTATCGACAATTAAATCATGGTCAATGTGACTATTGCACATAACGGTTTTGATAAAGAAAATTAAAATGGTCAAATTCACCACTCATGGTATTCTTGTCTTGAGTCTTGAGATCTTGAGCGGTTTCAAAATCACTATACTGCCATAGTTATCCAAAACCCCAATAATGGTTGAATTACCTGTCAAACTTTTCTCTGTGTAGCATTAAGTTGACTAAACGGTGCTAGTGACCAAGATGATTCCACCACAAACAACCAGACGTTATTCTTAGAATTATTACGCATCAAGACTCAAATAATGTTGCATACAAATTTGTTACAATTCATATAGACGTCAGTGACAGCGCTGTTATGCATTGTGGCAGGAGTTTCGCGAGCCATTCAATAATTAAACTGATCATTAAATGTGTATTCGATGATTAAGGAGAAAGCGTTACGTCTGCTTGTCCGTGATTTCACCGTAATTCAGTTCTAAATTGTTTAAATAAATTCATTTTTTTTTTTGGTGATCTATAATTCCACTTCACCCTACCAGGGAAAGCGTGTTTCAGGAATGACTTCCAAGATTTCAGGGCTGAATATGATATTGACGAAACCGATATTTTGCTTCTGGCTCTCAATTGAGAGCCATACCGAATGCTTGCGAGGACTGAAATTATTTGCCAATACGTACATCCGTGAATTCTTGAATCGGCGTTTGCTGCCAATGATAAGGAAGCATGATGAACCAGTATTGTTTTGGCCGGATTTGGAATTCGTGCATTATGCGATGATACGATGCCAAAAAAGTCAATATGTACCGAAACCTAAGAGTCTTCTAAACTGTCCTCAAGCCCAACCAATCGAGACATTTTGGGCTCTGAACAAGTCATATCTAAGGAAACATGTTCACGCAGCAGATGCTGTCAACAAATTTGCAAAGAACTGGAAAAAAAATGTGTCTAAACTAATTGCAAAGCAGTCTGCAGCGACTGATGAGCAGCGTTAGGGCGAAATTGGGATCCATGGCTTATAATAAGACTTTTTTTTTATATGTTACTGAGAGAGAACATTATAGAGGAATGATTCATGAAACCAAAATATAATTGAATTGTTTTTATCTTGAATTTAAACCGTGCTTATACTTTCTGCGACACCCTATAGGCTATCATTATTGAATTTATTGCCGAGATTTTTTTTGGTTGCATAAGAATTGGATGGAATATTCCTTCAAATCAAAACTCTCAAATTTCGCAACTAAGTTGATCTAGTTCACCGCAGTTCTTGCTTGTTTTCCATCCAGAACATTAACACCCAACGAACGACGTCTCACGATGCACTGTGATACTGTTGATACACACACACAAAAAATCCTCTCACACACAAAAGGAAGCAAACAACGTGGTGCAGCCATGGTGATGCGCAGTGCGATTTCCGCGCAGTTAGCCGAAAAATGCGAAAACCCGAACCGAAAGCCACTGACGCTTCAGCAGATTCGAGCACCCGACCATTTGCCTATGGAACAGTCAACGACGCGCTTTCGTTCGGATAGGAAAATGATGATGGTGATGATGATGATATTGACAGTGCGGTTGCTTCGATTGCGTCGCCGGCAGCCGCCGCCGTTATCGTGACCGGATTAGTAGACTTCGCAGACTTTGGTGGAATGCGTGCGATTCACCCTCTTCGATAAGAAGCAGCCAGCGCTTCGAAAGCAGACGACAACCGAGCGCATGCTGTCGTGACGACGACGGTCCCGAAATAGATATAGTGATAGACATAAAAATACATGTGCTGCGTGACGTTTGGCCACTTGTGCGGTTTAGAACCAAAAAAAAAAATGAATAATGTGAGCTTCCTCGTGTGGTCATGTCAACATTTGATGGCTTCATCATTCGAAGTTCGTTTACAGTTGTAATTCCGTGATGTTTTGACACTTTGTTTATTGTTACTATCGTACCGAAGCGACATAATTGTGTGAAACCGGTGCGAGTAAGCGGCATCGTACGTATTAAAAAGAAGATCTATTGTGGTGGTTCAAAGGCATATTTTTTTTTCTAAGTGGCAGGAGAATGTAAACAAGTGTAAGTGATTGCTGAAGATGTTTGCGAATGATCAATGTACAATGTTGATAATCGTACAATCTGCTCCGTGTTGCTCTAATCAATCGACTCGACAGTAGGTATGTTTACAAGTATTTGATTTATCACCGCTCAAGCACTCGGGATCGGAAAACAATCATATCAGAAGAATCGAAGATTGAGTAGGAGGCAGTTGCATAAGATTCCTCACCGACGACGTTATCTCAAACTTTTATGCGGGCACGAGGTCTCGCAACTGATTAGATTCCAACTGCACGAAAGTACAAATGGTCTGGAGAGTTCGCTTCGATCGAAACCGACTCCAACGCATTTAGGCTGAGGGCGTTGGAAGATTGCAGTTATTAATAGTAAATCCGCATAGCTTAGTTAAGTTTAGTCATCGATTCGATAATGCCGGCAGTACGTTCGAAGGCAGGATGCAATGGATATAATAGCCATGGAGAGAGTTAATGATTTTAGATAGCAAAAAAAAATTACGACGGATAAGCAGATAAGAGAGACTCGTAATCCATTGGATTTGACATGACCTTCGGCAAAGATGTTTGAGTAGTCAAGGTGTTCGGGATGGTAATCATTTCTGAATTCTTCCAAAGCCGTTCATGTGGTTATTGTCGTCTGGATGGTACACGTAGAAATTCAAAACTATTTTACCGGTATTTTAAATACTGTCCGCTTCCGACACTACTTTTGAAGATAAGACCAGGACTGTAAATAGACTAGGTTAGATTTCTGGCACTGTGTAGCGTTTGTATTAATGAGAGCTTCCTGTTTAATCTAGTTCCTGACAATTTATCGCTAGTAGTAGGTTTTTTTGCTAACGGGGAATAAATCACTTTTATTACAAGGTGATAGCCGATCAATTGACATACAAAAAAAGTTCAATAAATTCCTGCTCGTCGAGTTTGCAATACCATAACAACGGTAAATCTACAGCCTATTCTTCCGGGTCAACGAATCATAAAGCAGGTCGCCAAACTAAAGGTTTTTCCAATAAGAACCAGTACAGAATTATTATACTTATATCTCGGGGATGGAATGACGTACGAAATAGGTTAACCAATAAAAACAAAGATATTTTATTGCACTTTCATAGGAAAATATCGTTGAAATTATTTCTTTTCATTCCTGATGTAACTGTGCCCAGTCTTTGTGATACCCACCTTCACACGTTGCACACCCGTACACAGATAAAAATGAATATTAACAGTTTAGTTAGGTTGACATAAAACGTGCGCTTTTGATTGAATATTGATAGAAACGTTTGATCAAGTTAGGGTGTAAGGGGTCATACACAAATTACGTAAGGGGTTTTTTGCCATTTTTTTACATGCTTTCCTTGGTTCTTTATATTCGGCTACAACTGGAAATCCATCATTGACCAATGCACTCCATAGTTGAGCCAATGCTTCACCCGCTGCTGTGGAGTTTTTCTTTTCGAGTTCTTCATCTATAGTTTTACCTGTTTCATCAAGATGGGATCCATATGAATCTGCAGGCAGGATCACTCCAGCTAGTTGGGAGCTGAGTGGTGCCATTTTCCGTTCTACGCGATTGAACACGCTTCTTCCAGGCGCATTGGTCATCACAAGCATTGCATCAAGGTCATACTGAAGAAAGTGTTGCACAGCATACAAAATAACTTTTGGGTATCTATAATGAAAAATGTATTTAACTGAAATACACATTTATACGTATATAATAGCCAAACCTCGGATTTTCGTCAGGGCCCCCATCGACGGAGATAATCATGACCGGTTTTACAAATCCATCTTCAGTTTTCATGAAATTTTGAAAAGCTTCAAGATCCATCAAAGTATCTAAATCATCCGAATACGTTGCCGCATTGGAAGCAGAATGCTTGAAGCCTCTAATAGCAATATACGTTGGCCCTAAATACGTCACAGCATCTGGATAGCCTTGTCCATGTGGTTTAATTACAATCGCACTGTAGACGGAAGGTGTAAGTTTGTGTTTTGGGGCTACTACCCAGTCATGGTCAGGTAGACTAACTCGGTACTCAAGGTGCATAAGTAGAGGTGACTGTTTGTGTGCCGCTGTGAGTCTAATCGGGACTTTAGCTTTGTCGCCCTGACTGATAAAGATAACCTGATCGCTACCCAGCAGTGAGGCAATGGATTCAATGTTTCGAATTGTTGAGACGCAGAACGTACTATCTGGATGCTGTTTATGTAGATCCGCTTGAGCCTTGCATAGCTTTACCTGAAATTTGCGATAACACACCATTTTTTTTGGTTTTACTTCTTTAGAACTCATTGTGTAAAATATTTGAATATAAGGGGATTCAATTTCCGGCACTTTTGCATCACTTCGTCAGAAGCGTTTTTTAAAACCTACATAGCACAAACTTGGTAACAACATGCTTCCTATAATTTTGCGTTAGCATACCGAGTTTCAGGCAAATCGATCAACAAAAAAAACCCCATGACGAAGTGATTCTTGGAGGTGCCGAAGTACTGCGAAGCAATACTTATAAATTTAATTGGCCGAATCGTTTGAAGATCACAAAAATTAGCCAAAATTCCACAAAAATTTAATGAGGGCCGTTTAAGAAAATTTAGGCAAAATAGACCATGCATATGGAACCTGTAAAAAAAAATATCGCTGAGGCAAATGAAATGTAATATGTTATTATTAGTAATATAATATCAACTTTATTATGTATTACCAAATCAGGATTGTAGAATTAGATCAACACAGAACATCGTAGTTAATATTCTGAATGAAATATACCCAAAATAGCTCCGATAAGAAATAGTAAGAAAAAAGAGAACATAAATTTGGATTCAAATTTTTAATAATCCCGTTGCACTAAATATGACAGTCGAATCAATATTTTATCATAAAATAGCTAAAATCAAATCTCAATCTTTTCACATTCACAATTGGCGAGAAAAAGGTGCTCTGGGGTTGTTGACAACACAGTTGGGCCGTAACAAATAATTTTAAAACAAGAGGGAAGACAGTGAGTAATCGAAAGTAACTCTGAGCAATCCTGAGTATAGGGTAACGGGATGTAATGTTAGCCTAGCTCCTTTATTCGGCCTATGTACCAAATTAATTAATGTAATTAATTTAGCGATAATCAACAAAATCATGCTGCTATTAGGATGACCGATGTAATCCGAAGCAATTGAGACAATATTAATCATCTTATAGTTGTTCACTTCCGCGTAATTTTCGATTTCTTGAACTTTTGGGGCATCATGATTTCACTGGTTTAGCTGAACAGATGATCAACACGATCTTCAAATGACATAAATTTGGCTTAATTGAATCGATGAAGCAAGTAATGCAGTCTGAATGTACAGAAAATAGTTACGCGTTACAAACTAACTGTTCAAAAATCTAAAATAACAATGATTTTACAAGAAAATCGTAGACTCAATGTTGGGGACATATTTTTTTGTATGTTCCCAACTATGGCCTGTTGTATCAATAATGTAGTAAAAATGTTGTTATTGGTAAAATTTCAAGTGGAAATGCATGAGTTTGCCGTTGTATATTCTAGTGACTCATCTAAACACAAACAGAAGAAACAAAATCATTGTATAGTGAATTATAATGTTTTCATTATTGAATGGCTGATAAATCATATATGAACATTACTTAAGTGTTTCGAGGCAGTTTTACTTTAGTTTGTTTTGTGAAATAGTTTTAAGTAAATCGAATAAAGCTAGCAATGCCTTAATTCATGAAATTAGAAAAAAAGCCGTACAAAGACTGCCTTTTGTAATAAATCCATCGAATGGGACGAACTTGCATCCATGAATAGACCGAATTTGGTGCCTATAGACCGACTTTATAAAAAGTGTTGTGTAACTTTTCGTGATACAGACTACCAAACGTCTTATCAAACTTATTTTAGCAAGTGTATGAATAATTGAATCTCGCTTACAGCTTAAAAATTTTATGAGTAATAATAAAAAATGTAATCGATGGTTGCATAATAGGCTGAGTCAAGGGACACATACCCTATATATATATATATTTTTTTTTAATAAATTTAATGATTTACACGGGGAAGAACTAGCCTTAAGCTCCAAAATGTGTAAAAATTCCCTGAATTAAAAAAAAGACAAATAATAATGACTAACATTTATTTAACCTTAAAATAGCTTGGCAGGAGATCTTCACAAAAAATTAGTTTTTTTTTATTTTTGCATTTTCACGAATTTATACTTTTTTACCGACTGGTAGTACAAAAAATGCTCAGCCAGCGGAGCGACATTCAGATCTTGTCAGGTCATTTCAGGTCATGTCAGGTCATATCGGGTCATGTCAGATCATGTCAGGTCATGTTTAGTTAAATTAAAAGTGCAATTTTGCAAGCTCGAATTTAAAGCTCTAGATGGCAAGTGCATCAAAATATGACTAGGAATGGATTTCCGATCGCAAAAAAAAAATTAACTGAAAAACAACGAAATTATTCAACTTTTTGTATTTTGTTTAAAAAAATGTCGGAAATCCGTATTACCTTCAATAGTAAACAATATAAAAAAATGGTTTTAATCGACTAAAAATGGAAACTTTGTGCAGATGTCAAAATAAGTAACTAACTATCAATTTCATCATTTACCCATAACATTTATTTTATTTTTATCCCCTAATTTTTGTGAAATTTTTGATTATCCGTGAACACGACCATCCGAGGGCTCAATTAAGCAGTGTCATTTCTGGACTGATTTTTCAAAAGGACGTTTAATACATGGTTATCCTACGTAGATACGTCCTATTGAAAAATCACGGGAGATTTGTCCAGGGATTATAATTTTTACTTATGTTTAAGAGCAATCACTATGAGCTGAAAACAAAAATTTCGATGTGATTATCCGAGATGTTATCTTTTATGAACCCAAAGAAAAGAGTCCAAGCTGAAGATTATTAAACCATTATTGAACTGGATAATGTGTAGCAGTGTATGATTGTTTGGAGCTATATTTTATAGGAAAATACTTCATTCCTAACCATCATGCTTTACCACTTATAACACCTGTGTCGGTAGGTTTATGTTGGTATTCCTTGGGATATGATCAATATCCATTGTGACACTAATGACCCGTGGGAGCTGTTCAATTTGATTGAACGTTACTTCAAATCTACTCAAGTAAATTGAAAGTGCCTGTCTTGCAAAGCTCGACTTTTTTTTAAATATTTTACCGCTTTCTGACTGTTGTTAAAGGAGCTGTTTTCTATTTTCTGCAGCTTGGGTTTTCTTCGTCATGGAAAATTTTCTTAAACCAATCGGCTTCAAATTTGACATCAACGTTCTTTATATTTTGGTTACTAGACGACGAGTATCAGCATATTCCTGCTACAGTTGAAAACCGGAATATAGCAGTCGCACCAATCAATTTTACTCCCGTTCTATGAATTCAAACAGTGGCGCATCTAGTGCGCTGTATAGCGCATCAGATGCGCCATACAGCGCACTAGATGCGCAGTTGTTTGGACTTATGGAACGGGAGTAAGATCGATTGGCGCGACTGCTATATTCCGGTTTTCAACTGCACCATGAATATCTTGACCGACAAAGAGCGCCTTGACGAAGTGAACAAAACTATCAAAACTACAACAAGTCTCCCTACACAACAACTTCAACCTCGTTCAGAATCATGCGCTACTCACCGGAACGGTCGATACGTGTCGTTTTCCTTCCAATGTCGCCGAATTTCTCGGCAGCAATCGAATATAGAGTCCACTTCGTGAAATGTTAAATCCCTTTTCCTTCACGGCGTTGTGCAGCTCGTCAAGTGTTCGATACGTTCTAAGCATTTCTGTACGTCTTCTTGAATCCGCTGCAGTTTTCAGAACAACGAGGTCGACAATCGTTTCCAATAACTGGTCATTTTCCACAAACACTGGTCTTCCTGCTTCACTACGCAATCTGAAGGACTCTGACTCTTGGGGATTTTTGGCTAGGATATCTTCGAGTTGTTTTTTACGGTTTCCTCGGAATTTACGCTGATACTCGGCATTTTTCTTGGTTGACGTCAGGGACTGCTCTTTAGCCTCAATTTCAAGTTTCAGCTTTTTAATTTGCCGGTCAGCGGTATCATCCAGCCCCGCATCTCTTGCCACGATTAAAGCGTCCTTCCTTGCTCGTAGAACTGATAACTCCGATGCAATTTTGTCCTGCGTCGGAGTTTTTCTCTCTTGCGTAGAAGCCGTTGTTACAGGCTCGTCGGGCTTAGAAGAGTTTTTGTTCTGGTCTGATGTGCGTTCAGCGTCAGTTATAGTAGAACCCGATGCTGCGGGGATGCAAGAGGAAGTCGGTTGATCCTGCGAGCTAATCCCCGGTCGTTGTTTTTGAGCCGCCTAAAAGAATACAATAATTTAGTATGAAACTTTTAAACCAACTTTCATAGTTACCTTAACAAAAAAATTATTGAACATGCTCTGCTTTTGCAGCCTTGTTGCTTCCAGGAGGTTGATTTTTTTGTTTAAATGCTCTTTCAAAACTCTCGAATGTTTTGTTTTCCGCCTTCATCTGGTTCCAGATTTCATTAGCCTTCAGCTGGGCCTTGGCGGCAGATAATCCGGGGTTGGCATTTTTAAATGCCTGGCACCACTTGATGTGTAAATTGCCTTTCTTAGACATTGCAAATTAACACTTATTTTCAACTGAATCTTCAACTTTTCAATTGAATTATTTTTCGTGGACCGATACGCAAGCGGATTGAGTTTGAATTCGAACTACGCGGTATGTGCTGATTTGTTTTGACGTTTGCGCGGTTTACACGGTATCATCAAATTACTCATTTGCAAGTTTAAAATAACCCAATTGCAAGTTTATTTAATTAAATAAATTCTCGAGGGATTCATGAATAGGACCTAAAAGCCATTTGTAAACAATGACTTTAAATGTTGATCTCTCACGAATCACGAGTATCCTACTATATCCAGCTACTCCATGTGGTAGAACTGTCATTTTTCTACCAGATGCTGCTCTAATTTCACCAAAGTGATTTAAGATTCAAGAGAAATCGACATTTAAAGTCATTGTTTACAAATGGCTTTTAGGCCCTTAACATGAATTACTCAAGAATTGTAACATATAAATTTTTATACATATTCTTATCTTACGTAAGATTTTGACAAACCCCCCTCGCTCCCTCGTAAGCAAATGTAAGAAAACTTGGAACACCCCCTCCCCCCTATTCCCTTACATAATTTGTGGATAGCCCCAAGTAACTAATTAATCTTTATTTAACAATTATATAACGCGTGCCGGGGGGTTTTTTTTTGGGGGTTTGGGTGGTGGGGTTTGTGGGGGTTTGGGTTGGGGTTTGGGTGGTGTGGGGGGGGGTGGGGGGTGGGGGGGGTGGGGGGGGGGGAGGTGGAGGGGGTGGTGAGGTGTGGTGTGTGAGGATGGTGGGTGGGGTGTTATTTTTAAAAAAAAACTTTTTGTTGTTTGTTTTTTATTTTTATTTTTTTTTATTTATTTGTCGTCAATCAAAGTAGACCAATTTTATTACATGATATACTTAGTATCCATTTATCCATACCAGGTTACCTGGTTAAACTTGCAAAGAAAACTTTTTTAAGCGTGTTTTTGTTAATTGTTACATCAATTGTTTCGCAATATTTGTTATAACAGGACATCATTCTAATTAGTGGCCCATTCTTGGCATAATTAGTTCTGTGATTGTTAACATAAAACAAATGTCTATTTCTAAGAATACGAGTGGGAGTATACAAATTTAGGTTTTCTAATATATCTGTAGTATTCACTCTTTGTGCAATAACGTCGTTTATAAAAGCTATCATTGCAAACTCTCTTCGCTTTTTAAGCTCGTCTAAATTTATCAACATGCATCGTGACTCATAGGATGGTAGCGGTAAAGTCGTCCAACCTAATTTACGTAGAGCAAACAATAAAAACTGTTTTTGGACTGATTCAATACGGTTTGCATGAGTATCTTGATATGGAGCCCAAACTATACTACAATATTCAAGAAGGGGTCTCACATATGCTATGTAAAACGTTTTGATTGTGTATGGATCTTTAAAGTGAGAGCTAAATCTTTTAATAAACCCTAGCATGTTGTTTGCCTTATGTATAATGTTATTATAGTGATCAACAAACGTTAATTTTGTGTCAAGTATAATACCTAATTCTCTAACTTCACTGCATCTTTGAACTATGTTCTGGCCTATAGTTATTGCTTCTTGCCTTACCCAAGCAGCACACAACGATCAGAACTGGTCGCAGCAACTTAATTCTGACCTAATTGAGTCACAAAGCTGTCAATTCAACTGATTTGGTACTAGTGTGCTACTAGGGTATCACGTGTTTTCTCGTAAATGATATAGAATTGCATTTTTTCACATTAAGCTCCAGCAAATTTTTTGAACTCCAGTTGTGAAAATTATTAATTTCATTCTGAAATACTTCAAGATCAGATGATTTACATACTTCTAGATAAAGTTTCATATCGTCTGCATATATTGAAACGTTCAGGCGACTTAAAACGTGGTCTACATCGTTAACAAACAAAATGAACAGTAATGGGCCAAGATGGGAACCCTGTGGTACACCAGATGTCACATTCACTACTGATGACAAATTTCCCTCAAGTCTTACCTCTCTGTGTTCTTCCAGTCAAGTATGACTGAACCCACTTTAATAGTCCGCAATTGAATCCTAGCTTAGATAATTTAAAAAGCAATAAAGGGATGTCGACTCTATCAAATGCTTTACTAAAGTCAGTATATAATGCCTCAACATCCATTGCATTTATAGAAAATGTAACAAAGTTTAATAAATTAGTAGTCGTTGAACGTCCTTTAACAAACCCATGTTGTTTGCTAGAGATAAAATTTTTAACTTGAGAGTAATTTTTTTGATTGATTATAGACTCGAACAATTTAGGAATGCGATATTATGACAATCCCTCGATAATTTTTTATATCTGCTTTTTTGCCACTTTTGAAAATCGGAATTAAAAACGATTCTTTCCAAATTGATGGAAGAATACTGGATTCTAGAGAAGGGTCAAACAGCCAAAACAAAGGTTTTGCTAGCTCCGTTGATACTGACTTTAAGAATACTGGAGGCAAACCATCTGGTCCTGCACCCTTTGATGCATCCAAAGTATTTAGAGAAAGAAAGATTTCGTTGAGGGATATATTATCAACTGAAATGTCACTCAGTTGCTCAGGAAAGTGTGTAAAGTATTGATAATCCCTGTCATTTTCGTCATGAGATGTGTAAACATCTTGAAAAAAATCTGCATATAAATGACTGATTTCATAAGTAGTTTTTCCGATTTTATCGTTGAGTTGCATTTTGGCTGGAAATTTCTTCGATTTTTGTTTATCCTTAGCGAAGCTGAAAAAAGATTTTGGATCTAACTTAATGTTATTTTCTACTTGAATGTTATACTCTTCACACGCATTTTTTATTTTAAAATTTAACTGCTCACATATTGTCAAATAAATTGAGAGGTTAACATCATTTTTGTCTTTTTTGTAAGCTTTATGAGCTTTTTGCTTTCTATTTTTAAGATTCGTAATTGTTCTATTGTACCATACTGGAGCTTTAGACCTATTTGATTGTTGATGTTGCTTCTTGGGTACTGTTGACTCTAATATATTGTAAATGATTTGGTAGAACGTATCCACAGCTTGCTCTAGGTTTAAAAAATTGCCAATCGATAGAGTTAACAGTTTGCCAAGCGATAGAGTTTAACTTATTTTTGATAACTCCGTAGTCCACTTGTCTAAAATCAAAATATGGTTTGGACAAATCACCATCCAACTTTGTGGTGTTGTCATGTATAAATATGGAGTATTCAATTGCTGTGTGGAATACCTCATTCTTCCATAAAGGAGCAGGTGACTCCGTCACACAGAAATCATCAGCCATGTTTGTAAATAATAAATCCAAATAACAGTTGTTACGATTTCCGACTTGATTAACTTGGTAAAGTCCCATCTCCGAACATTTGTCAAATAGAGAATGAAGCGTTTCATTGTCACCCACAATTGGTATCAAAAATGATTCATTGTCGTTATCAACAATAAAGTTAGCAGTCCGTTGATTCAAGTCACCATATATATGAACATTTGATTCAGGTGCAAATTTTGAAATAATATTATCAGCAGTTTCAAAGAACAATTCATATGATTCTTTTTTTGCACTTTCTGGAGGAAAATACACTACTGCGAAAATATGAGTTTGATTTCCAATGACGGATTTGACCCAAACATGATCAAACTCCTTGAACTTACTGGATGCAATTTGTTCACATTCATAATCGGTACTAACTGCAATTAATACTCCTCCACCAGATTGATGTCAACCACGAATGTTCGCAACTATTCCCAGCAATCAGGAAATCCTATTACAATTCAAATCACAGAATCCCGTATAAGAACATTATCAAAAGACAAGCTGAAATCCGATCCTGCCCGCTACAGAGTCAATGAGGTTCCAACACTAATGGAATCGCCACCTTAGTTTTGGGCTGACCAAGGATATCCCCAATCAGGCAAATCGAGAAAATTTCCAAACCGAAAAAATCCTGGACCGTCCCTAGTCAAACTTTTACTTTCAACCACGACAGAATTGACAAGGAGTTCCCCGACAATCAGCCAGACAACCCACTACTATTTCATGGCATCTCCTCAAGCATCAAAGGCCAATTTTTTTGTTTTTATAAATACAAAGAGAAGTCCTTTATACCTGTATACCGCGCGTGAATGTCAAACTTTTGAAGACGACACAAAAAATAAAAACTACTTTAAATTACAATAACAAATAAAAACTATAAATCCATCTTCATCATCGAGGCGAAAAGTATAGTTTGTTTGTGCCCGATGACAAATATAAAACATTTTACAATAAACCATACAAAAATCTCCGTTGTAATAACATCGTCAAGATACAAAATTAGTCAAGAGTAAAAAGTTAACAGAGTAGCTGTTTAAAAGGTTGATGTGTGAAATACATTGTCTCTTAAAATTTGTTAGTGTTGCTGCACGTTTGATGTGTATAGGCATCGAATTGAAAACATATATACCTTTTAAAAAACAACGAATTTTGTGAAACTCCGTACAAAAAATATGGTGTTCTAACATCATCCGCGTTTCTAGTGTTATATCTATGAATATCACTACCTCTTTCAATTCGAGTGCACAAATATCAAGGCAGCAAACCGTCAATTACTTTAAAAATGAACACGATTGTCAAATACACAACTCTCTGCATCACCGATAGCCACTGTAGGGCATTTTGCAAACGCTGTTATCTCGATATTTGTGTTTGATTAGCTAAAAACAAAATGGAAGGGCAAAATTCAATGTGAGGAGAGTTAAATCGTTTTTCAATCGTCAGAGAATACCGTACTTCTTGGCTATTTTCTTGATGACATCGTCAATGTGAGAGTCAAATTTTAATCTATCATCAATAATCACGCCAAGATATCTAATCTCACGAACGCGATCAATTGTCTCATCATCAATTTTAACAGAGACTTCGTCGATAACTCGATTCCGCGAAATCACCATGAATTTAGTTGTACTTATGTTCAATTTCAACTGTTTATACTTCAACCATCTACTTAGAGAACGTAAATCTGCATTCAAATGAGTAACGGCCTCATCAAGGCTTTTAGCCGCAATGAACAACACGGTATCATCAGCAAAAAGATTAATATCACAAAATCGCAAGACTCGTCGCATGTCATTAATATATAGAATGAATAAAATGGGCCCTAATACACTCCCTTGTGGTACGCCAAGGCTGTTCTCCACAGGGCTCGAAACAGAATCATTAAAAGCCGTCCGTTGAGTTCTGTCAGACAAATTGCTTTCGAACCATCTGTATGCAGTACCTGAAAATCCATAGCGCTTGATTGTTTCCAACAACAAGGGCCGAGAAATCGTTTCAAAAGCGCGTTTCAGATCCAAAAACAGCAACAATTGTATCTTTACACTCTACGTTTTCTTTACATTTTGCTAACACTAAATTTAACGCTGTTTCACAAGAATCACCTTCGCGGTATCCCGATTGTTCCGGCGCAATCAAATTATTACTATTTAAATACGTTAACAGCTGGCCTTTTACAACAAGTTCCAAATTTGTTTCTTAAGTGTGCAACATGTTAATAGGACGAAACTCTTCGGCTTTAATCGTTCCAGCAACTTTTTGAAGGGGAATGACTAAAGATTCTTTCCAAACTTGTGGCACGTGCCCGGTTTGCAGCGATTCATTAATAAGGTCCAGCAGGTTGTTTCCGATGACATTAAAGCAACCTTGTACTACTCTTGCATTGACGTTATCTACTCCAGCCGTTTTGTTCAAAGAAAAGCATATCGATTTAAGATTCTCTAACGTGATTGGGTGAAAACATTCAAAACTACAGTTAACATTAATCGGCTGTTTAATTTCGTCTGGCTCATCTACTAGAACAATGGATTGATTGATTGATACTATCGAAATATTATTAAATCTAATGTATGTTGTGGTGTTAGGTGGGTTGTGGGTTTAAATTAGGTTAAAAAGATTTAATTTATAACTTATGTGTTGTTGTGAGAATTTTTTAGTTTTGTGTGGTTGTTTAATTTTTTTTTTTTTTGTGAGGGGTTTTTATAAAATATTTTTTTTTGTTTATTTATTATATATATATAAATAAAAAAATATAAATATATATATATATATATATATATATATATATATATATATATTGTTCGGACTGAGAGGGAACTTTCCTCTTCTGCAGTGGACTGTATCAGCAGGTTGGTGGAGGAGGCAAGCGTCAATGGAAAAATCAACTCTTGTAGCTCTGAAAAGAGCTGGGGGTTGACGCTGCTCCGAACCAAGGGATGAGTGCGGTGAAATTATGGAAACGGCGACGGCTACGCTAGTAACAAAACTTAATTTATTTTTCTCTCTTCTTTCTCCTTAACAAACTGTCTGCTGCTGCTGATGCTCGCTGGGTGATGTTCAAATAAAAACTGATGGTGGGCACTTCGGTCCATGCCCGTTATATAGGTGCGCCTTTCGCGCGTCATTATGTGGATGGTTCTGATTGGCTGCAGGTTATTTGCTGCACGGTGATCTTCTTAGTGGTGTATTTTCTCGCTCAAATGTGGCGTGGGTTTACGTGCGTTGGTATTGGACGCTTCCGACGGAGACGGAACATAATCCCCCGGTTGAGGGTACTCAACAATCTTCTCAATTCGATAGATCTCGGATAGGCACATTATCTTCGATTGGTAGCACCGAAATCTTGTTGATGGCACGACGAAAGATGGATCCACTTGTACGAACATCGACAGTTCGGACCAAACCATCGTCGCCAGGATAGACCGCCATAATGCGACCCATCTTCCAGTTGAGTGGAGGCTGATTTCGATCGTGAAGAAGGACGATCATTCCCTTCCGGATGTTTGGCATAGTGCGAAGATTCTTCTTCCTGGGTTGTAGTGTGTTGAGGTATTCCCGGCTCCATGCGCGCCAGAAATGTTCACGGATGAGCTGGAGATGTTGCCAACGAGTCAGGCGGGTTGCTTTCACGTCTTCTAAGGAAGGCTCGGCCATGGCAGTGAGCGGGCGGCCGATAAGGTAGTGGGCCGGTGTGATCACCAGCGGATCTGCAGGGTCGTTGGAAATAGCGAACAATGGTCGAGAGTTTAACACAGCTTCGATTTCCACCATGACTGTGGTTAGCTCTTCGAAGGTTAGCTTGACGTTGCCGACGATGCGCTTGAGGTGTGTCTTCGCCGACTTGACTGCGGCCTCCCAAAGGCCGCCAAACTCGGGTGCGTCAGGTGGAATAAAATGCCACTCAATTTCACGGGTGCGGCAAAAATCCTCGATTGTCTTCACGGTCTGCTGATTTTGGAATTGTTGAAACAGTTCGTTGAGTTCGTGGTATGCACCTCGGAAATTAGTGGCGTTATCCGAGTGCAGCTGCTGCACCATTCCTCTCCGACCGATGAAACGTTTAAGGGACGCCAAGAAGGCATCAGTACTTAAGTCGGAAACGACCTCCAAGTGCACTGCCTTGGTTGTCATGCACACGTAAACGGAAACGTACGCTTTGACCAATACTGTACGACGAACACCTTGCTTGATGAGAAATGGACCCGCATAATCCACACCGGTGACTGCAAATGGTGGTGAGGGCACAACTCTTGCGGTAGGCAGGTTTCCCATCAACTGGCTGGTATTGGTCGGGTTGACTCGGAAACATTTCACGCACTTACGGGTGATCGAACGAATAGTGGAGCGTGCGTTCAGGAGCCAGTATCGTTGTCGCATTGCGTTAATCAAGCCGGTCTGCCCGATGTGAAGTAGTTCGACGTGCATCTGCCAAACTAACAGGCGTACCACAGGATCCTTGTCCGGTAAAATGATGGGATGGCGGCTCTCAAAAGGTAGTTGGGAACGGTCCAGACGACCTCCCACACGAAGTAGACCATTGGAATAGATCGGACGAAGGTTTGCAAGCTTCTTGCAGGGTTCGTTGAGAGTCACTCGCTTTATCTCGTCCGCAAAATGAACGTATTGGATGACTCGTATGATGGCATCGGATGAACGGCGCAGCTCCCCGACGGTCAGATGCCGGCTTATTTCTCGTTGGATGGATGGTTTACGGCAATTTACAACGAATCGTAGCACGTAGCCCATGATACGCTGTATCGTTCGAAAGCTACTGAACCTGGAGAAGAAAGGAAACGGTTCGATACTTACAGCCGGACTGGCTATCATTACTTTGAGCTCTGGCAGTTGATCTTCGGGGACGAGCTCTGGCGAACTGATTTCATACTGCACTCTATGAAGAAATTCAGGGCCATTCCACCAGAGGGTGTTGTCTTTCAATGCTTCGGGTAGTTGGCCTCGGGAAACGATGTCTGCTGGATTCCGTAAAGATTGGACATACTCCCATCTGTAGTCATTTGTGTGTTCCTGTATTACAGCGATTCGATTTCGGACGAACAACTGTAACTGGTTGAGCGGCTTTCTTATCCAGGCCAGGACAATAGTACTGTCACACCACAGCACAACTTCTCGGAGCGTCATATCGAGGGCTGGTAACACCTTCTGCACCAAACGGGTGAGCAGTAGAGCGGCGCACAACTCTTTCCGTGGAATGGAAAGGTCATGCAAAGGTGCCAATTTCGATTTGCTGGTGACGAGTCGTAGCTTTGCCGAACCATCGGCAAACAGGCTTCGCAGATAAATACAGGCTCCGTACGCCACGGCTGAAGCGTCGGAGAAACCATGCAATTCATACGCAATCACTCCTTCGAATGTTACGCATCTAGGGATATCGATGTGGTGCAAAAATGACAATGAGGTTTTGAGTTCTTGCCACTCATGCGCCGTTACGTCGTCAACCGGATCGTCCCAGCCAACCTTGAGTTGCCACAATCGCTGAGCCAGGAGTTTCGCCAATACGATAACCGGCGACACGAGTCCAAGAGGGTCGAAGAATTTGGCGATCTCCGAATACATTGCTCTCTTTGTTACCTTTTCCTGATTCGTTGCTGCAGACGGATTTGGATGGTAAGCGATGAACAGTCTGTCACCACTCGGGTCCCATTGCAAACCGAGAACTTTGATGGCTGTATTTACTCCTCGTTCTTCCGTTAATATCGCCTTCTCGCGATCTTCTTCGGGAATGTGCTCGAGAAACTCCTGGGAATTCGAACACCACTTATGGATGGGGAACCCTCCTTGTTTGAGGAGCTGTTTCAGCTGTCGTTGAGCCTCAATGGCGTCGTTCACAGAATCTGCACCGGAGAGCACGTCGTCCATGTAGGTTTCTTCCTTCACGATTCGAGCGGCGATTGGAAAGGCATCGCCGTCTTCTTCCACCAGTTGCACCAAACACCTTGTTGCGAGGAATGGTGCCGATGCAGTGCCGTACGTAACGGTACACAATTCAAAAACACGTAGTGGTTGGGATGGATGAGGTCTCCAAAAGATACGCAAGAATCGCTGATCTTGCTTCGTATGTAGAACTTGGCGATACATTTTGGCTACATCCGCGGAAAAAGCTATCTTGTACTTCCGAAAGCGAAGAATGATGAAGTGAAGATCGTTCTGGATTACAGGCCCAACCTGTAGTACTTCGTTGAGGGACAAATCTATAGTAGATGATTTTGCGCTTGCATCGAACACGACACGACACTTCGTGCTCGAACTTGATGGTCGCAACACTGCGTGATGCGGCATGTAGTACACTAGCTGGTTCGGTGGATCGTTGGATTGATGGATTTTGCGGCAGTGTCCAAGAGCCTCGTACTCCCGGAGAAATTCCACATACTGCGTCTGCAATTCCGGATTGCGTAGAAGTCGTTTCTCTAGCATCAGGAACCTCTTGAGTGCCACAGCACGGCAGTCGTCCAGCTGGTCGATGTTTTCTTTGAACGGTAGCTTCACTATAAATCTTCCGGTTTCATCTCGTTGATATGTAGACAGGAAATGAGCTTCACATGCCAGTTCTTCGGTCGAAAGCTTAGGTACGTCCGGCACTTCCTCGATCTGCCAGAACTGCTGCATCATTCGTTCGATGTCGTCAACGGAGGCATGATTTGCTTGCTGAATAGAAACATTGGCCACGTGCGGCTCGATGATAACACCAGATACGATCCATCCAAAATGAGTATCTCGTAACTGAGGTAAATTGTCCGCAAGATTGAGCTGACTCGGCTTCAGTATGTCGAAAAACATTTCTGCTCCGATCAGTAAGTCCACTTTATCAGGCGTATGAAAGTCGGGGTCAGCTAGAACTACTCCTTCTGGAATGTCCCAGTATGCGATGTTAATCTTCGATGAAGGAATCGTGCCTGTCACTTTCGGGGTTACCAGGCACTCGAGGCTTGCATGAAAGCCGGATACTCGGGATTTAATCTTCAGCGTCACTTTTTCACGGGCAAGGGTTCGCAAGGCGTTGATACCTGTAATCGGCACGTTTGCTGCTGTCTTCGGCAGACCCAAACGGTTGGTCAACTCTTCCGTCACAAAGTTCACTTGGGAGCCACTGTCCAATAGAACGCGGCATGGATGCGGTTTGTTCCTCTTGTCATAGACATGCACCACTGCAGTAAGCAGCAGTACTGTCTTACACGATTGAGCAACGTTAGACGCACAGGTGGTGGACACAGTGGGGTCGACGGATGGATACTTCTGCTCCGGCCTCGGTTGAGTCGGAAGCGCTGGATCTGACAGTAGGCTTTCCTTTGATTCCGCGGGAAGGGAAACGTTCGATTTTATTTCACGGCTGGGTGCCCCATCATCGTGGAGCAGCGTATGGTGTCGGCGTTTGCATTTACGACACGATTTATCGGATGGACAATCTCTGATGCGGTGTCCTTTACGCAGGCAGTTGAAGCAAACTCCTGCGGCACGTATTTTTTCGTTCTTTTGGGAAGGGTTCAATTTCTCTAATGCTGTGCACTGTTGGTTTCGATGTGCGCCTCCACAGATCTCACATTCTTGCGACTCAGTGGCTGATGCTGCATGACTTTTTTGCGTTGGATTCTTGGAGAAAGGCTGGAGTTGCTTCGGCTTCACGGTAGGGTTCGATGTGTGGAAAGCTGCATCGCAGTTTTCTAGGATCTGGCACCTGGACTTCAAGAAATCGATGGTCTGCAAATACTTGGGAAGATCGCCTTTCTTCTGGGTTCCTTCCCACGCCTTCCTCGTGAACTTGTCAAGAGCGGAGATCACCAGATACACGATCATGTGTTCAGAAACACCCGTTATTTCTTGCTTAAGGTAGCGGAGGCTTTCAACGTGAAGAGCGGCTTCGTTTACCAGTGTCCGCAGTTCCTTGTGAGACTCCGATGTCATCTTCTTGAGGGACAACAAACCACGGATGTGAGTTTCCACTATAACTCGCTTGTTTTCATACCGGTCAGTCAAAATATCCCAAGCTTGCTTGTAATTGCCTTCACTTAGGATCTTGGCATCCAGAATTCCTGCCGCATCTCCGATAAGAGCTTTGTCGAGGTGGTACAACTTCATTGCATCTGTATCCCCCGAGTTGGCCATCAGGTCCTGGAAGATAGCCTTGAACTTGGGCCATGAGCCGTAGTTTCCATCGAATGTTGGTATTGGCGCTTTTAACGGTTGCTGCTGGATAACCACATGAGGTACTGCTTGGCTGGTGATGGGACCTTGTTGTTTTGCTTCCAATAACAACTCTTCCACAGCATTGGATACGTCGTAGTACAGATTCTCGAAAGTATCGTATTCGCTCTCCTGTACTTCAAGGGCTTCTTCGGGTACTATTACTAATAATTTGCTGTGGAATTGGCTGTATTCAGCGTAGGCAACAGCCAGATTCTTCGAAAGCACATTAAGTTGTGCTAATCCAAGCGTCGAGTTAATCAGCGTTCGATTAATCCTCACTAACTTCATTTTTGCTTGCGACCGCTGGCGAACTAATCCTCGGTACTCCTTTGCTGCCGCTTCATCCAACTGGGCTTCCCATTCGTCGAAACCGTGGAATGATCCAGATTCATCCGATGGTGGCGCACCAGGATCTCTTCGATGTTGTTCGACAGCATCATCTTGCTCGGCGTCACGATTCGTCGACATTTTCGATTCACTTTCGTCTTTAACTTTGTCTTTTTGCGAACGCGCACAAACACAACACGATTCACTTAATTCGCTTCGCACTCAGTTGGCATCAATAACAGCAGGAGCAGTTTCGGTTTTGTTCACTTTTAGCGTAGCGCGTCTCGTTCAAACACGTTCAAACATGCACAAATGTGTGCGCACTAGGTTTTTCTTCCGACGGGTGTCGGTTTCACTGTTTGCTGACGGATCGTCAGCGGCTCGACTCAGGTAGGGTCGTCACATACAACTTCTATTCGGGTTCACCACGCGTACGGTGGCTCGATCCAGGCAGGATCGTCACAGGCAACTTCACTGGGATCCGGTTCGGGACGGACCAAATTGATGTTCGGACTGAGAGGGAACTTTCCTCTTCTGCAGTGGACTGTATCAGCAGGTTGGTGGAGGAGGCAAGCGTCAATGGAAAAATCAACTCTTGTAGCTCTGAAAAGAGCTGGGGGTTGACGCTGCTCCGAACCAAGGGATGAGTGCGGTGAAATTATGGAAACGGCGACGGCTACGCTAGTAACAAAACTTAATTTATTTTTCTCTCTTCTTTCTCCTTAACAAACTGTCTGCTGCTGCTGATGCTCGCTGGGTGATGTTCAAATAAAAACTGATGGTGGGCACTTCGGTCCATGCCCGTTATATAGGTGCGCCTTTCGCGCGTCATTATGTGGATGGTTCTGATTGGCTGCAGGTTATTTGCTGCACGGTGATCTTCTTAGTGGTGTATTTTCTCGCTCAAATGTGGCGTGGGTTTACGTGCGTTGGTATTGGACGCTTCCGACGGAGACGGAACATCTCAAATATTTTAGAGCAGGCACTTAACGACGTTATTCCGCGGTAATTTTCAATGTTGCATTTGTCCCCTTTTTGTGAATCGGCGTGAGACTCAAGATTGTCCATCTAGCAGGGAACGTTCCATATTGCAAAGAAAGATTGAACAGCTTGACTAAAGGCTCCAACAGTCCGTCCGAACAGTTTTGCGCCAAGGTTGGCGGGATTCCGTCAGGTCCGGGACAAGCAAAATGCTGTAAATTGCGAATAGCATCACGAACATGTTCAGCAGTAATCTCAAACATTCCAAAGTCAAAGCTATCAAAAGGAATGTCACGTGTGGCAATTCTAGGAGAGAACGCACTTTTAAAGTGCTCGGCAAAAAGCTCGCATTTGGAAGAGGCTGTATTAGCAGAATAGTCCACAAAATACATAGAGCTTGGCAATCCATCTTCTTTACGTTTTGAGCGGACAAAAGACCAGAACTTCCTAGGATTCCTACGCAAACTTGTTTGGGTACGATCTATATAGCGCCCGTACAGGAAGCGATTATATCGCTTATATGCATTGCTAGCTAGCACGAATCGATGCCTCGACGTGTTCGAGCGGTGTTGATTATATTTTCGGAGAGCAGCTCGTCTGTGACGCTTCAGTTTCTGGAGGTGCCTATTACCCCAAGCCGGCTTAGTTGGGGTTCGTTGGAGAGGGACATGTGCTTCAACAACTTGCCGTATCTCTGCGTTGAACATATCGACAACGTCATCCAAATCCGGTTGTGAGTCTAAAAACTGCCAATCAATCGATGATACTGCTTCATTTAACACATTGTAGTCAACCCTTCGAAAATAAAACTTAGGGATTTCCTCAACTACTTAAAAGCATAATGGAACGATTTCGGGCACGGAAATGTCAATGGGTGGATGTGCCCGGTCTATTGCAACGAGTGAATCGGCTGCCTCCTCTACGCAGCAATTTGGCAGGGCTGCCTCGTTGGTAAGGATGAAATCAAGGAAGCGGGAGTTCACATTCTCTACGCCATTCACTTGTGTCAAACCATGGAAACAGAATGCATCATACAGTGCACAACCAGATGTAGTCAACCGCGATCTGCTTGAGTCGATGCCAATATGAGAAAATATTGGACACGGTGTAGACTGACTGGAAGAAGCACGGAAACAAGTTCGCAGCATCGACAGGGTTGCTAGTGGCTACCTCGTGGAATTCAACTGTATTAGGAATACTATTACAAGAACGTTGTGACTTCACGAACATCCAAAATGCCGCTGAGTTGCTGGACATGTTCTTCATAACTGGACTTTAGTAGTACGTTGTACCTCGTTTCGATTAAACGGAGATTATTTTTAGTTTCGTTGGTTCTGGAAATGAGATGATGTCGTTTTCGCGACTTGCGTAACGTTGGATTCCACCAGAGTTGGCCTTATAATCCGCCGTCGGAGAGGAGCTCACGCATATAGAGTTTCATACAGTTTGTCGTAAAATTGGTCAGAAATAGCATCGACGGAATCACCCTCTAAAGTCTGTTTTCAATTAATAGTAGCCAAAACATTAATCATGGAGTCGAAATCGCAGAAGTTAAATTCAGGTGGATACCCATGTAACAATTTTAGTTTTATTCCAGCCGTATAGCACTCCTCCCGGCTTTGTTGATAAAACTACATTCAAAACTGTTTTGTCTACCAACACCTCCTCTATGCTTCTTTTAAGCCGAAATTTGTACAAAATGGCCCACTCTATAGACGGTTGTGAAAACAAGTTAATAAAACCTTTATAAGAACATAAAGATTTTGAAAATGTTCTAGTGAAAGATGTTATGACCACTTGAGAACCTTCATAAAACCTATTGGCTGCCATTAAAACCAGAATGTGGCCAAATGGCCACAGCTGTCAAACTTCACTGTGAAATCGAGGTAGGTTTTTGTTGTTCTGCTTTGTTCGATTCTCTTCTGATTCACTTACCAGTAAAAAAAAGGTCTAGTGTTGCGGGAAATTTTGTTTGATAACAAAATATCCAAAACAAATTGTGATTTCTACAGCGTATTATGCGCAATTATTTGTATGGTGAATATTGGCACGATAAGAGCCGAAAATTAATGCGCCTCGGAAATTATGCAAAATTACAACAACAAAAATCAAATTAGAACAAATATATTCGATAAATTAGTCATGAATTTCCTGAAAAGTGCTTGGAATTGGATGAGATTATCTAAGAGAATGCCAAAATTAGTCTCTGATCTACAGTTTCTTTGCATACCATTGCAAATTTGATGCATTTATTTTTCCACATTTCGATTATTTCTTATATTTCAATATGGCGATTGGAAAAATAATCACAGTTTTGCCATAAAGCCAATTTTTCTTCGCAATGACTATTATAAAACTATTTGGTCTTATGGTGACTTCCTTCAATGCCAATTTGCCGTTTAATGCATTTACTGGAGGTAAAATGGTTTTAAAATGCTTTTTCAACTGACCATAATAAGATAACATCAATGAGTCCTAAAACGGCATTTCAATACAGCATTTTACGAGTTCATAAAGTCGAAATAAAACCTTTGATAGGAGTAAAAGGAATTTGAGAAACAAGGTTTTAAGATTGTTGTAAACAAGCTGTGTAGGTTCTCATAAACCTGACTAAAATATGAAACCTATTGGCACCTCTTGGTGCCAAAATAAAACCAAATTGATTTCAAGTGGCTTTCATAAAACTTTAATGAAACTTAATAAAGCAGATGTTAGCAATGTTACTTGGGTACGAATCATAATCGGGTATAATGGGCGAATTGCAGTGAGCGTCTAGTTTCAAGATGAACGGATTGTGATGCTGATCGATGTCTAAGCGAGGAACAGGAGGCTCAAGTAGGTTGATAGCATCCGGTTCGGTGGTAAAGGCTAAGTCCAAGAGTCTTCTGTTTGAATTTACAAGTGAATTAACTTGGGTCCGCTAGTGAGCATCATCGCTTCCGTAAGAGCCAGTTCCTGCTCCGTAGACGCATTCGATGGTAAATAACCGTTCACATCCTCGTCGAAGTTCCAGTTCAAAAACGGGAGATTGTAGTCGCCCAGTGCCAGGATGATATCACGAGACGAAGATCTTTCGATGATGGTTTGTAGAGCATCGGTGTGAGACTTGTATAAATCCGGGCTTGAAAGAGGGCGGAGATTGATTCCGGTGATGAATAGCGACCGGTGTTTCAGGTTAATGCACACTGTTACTTGCTCCAGATGGTCGCAATCCTCAAGCGTGACAGATTTGTATAAATGGTTAAACTTTACAGCAATAAGTACACCACCACCTCTGGAGAGCGGAAGATATGATAACCCGTAGATAGCTCACAGTCCTGAATGTCCGCTCGAAGCCAAGTTTCAGTTAGAACCAGGACGTCGTAATCGCATGATGAAAGTATCAAACGGAGTTGAGAAGTCTTCGTGCGTAGTCCTCTCACGTTTTGGTAGTAAACGACTAAAACATAATCCATACGACTGCCTTGGCATGTGCACATACTGTTACTAACTTCACCGGGCAATTCGTTGGAAATCAGGGAACTATCAGGTAGCGGATGAGTTGTTGAATTAATGTACTTGCCTGCTAATGCCGAATGGAATCCTCCGTCGCCATTTCCGACCGCAGGGCCGAGACGACTTGGATGGCAGGATACGTCGGGTAACGCAAGTGATGAAGTTGAAGTTGCAGACGCGGCTGGGTCGAAGGGCTTGGGGGCATCCATAGTACTTTGCGGCGTGCGTCTCGGTGAGATGAGTCCCATGGTACCAGGCAAAGAAAAAGTGGTAGAATCCGTAGGTCGAAGGGCAGCATAAAGATTGGCGTCGTCCGTTGGCTTCATTGGTAATAGTGCCTCCGTAGCAACAGACGATGAATCAGCGGTGGGAACATGATTTGCTTCAGAGATTGGGAGTTGCGTTCATAGTAGATTAGAAGGGCTGACTGGCTGAAGAGTACGTGTTGCCTGAGATAGCAAGTTGGGAAACCCCGTCGCAGTTTTCGGTGGGGACACAGTCATTGACGGTGTCCCATCGTCCATTCGTGATATTTTCGCAGGCCCCCGAAAATTCCGCGAAGACTGAAGATGTTCGAACTCCCTAAAGTAGATCCCTTTTGGCCAGATTGATGGATCCAATGCAGTTTCCTTCAAATCCTTGTCAAATCCAGTTTTGAATGAAATGAAAGCGAAATGCTCTAGGTCGGCATCTCTACGCACAAGTTTCCTAACATCAACTAACTGTTGATTCAGTTTGCAGACAATGTTTTACCAATTCAGATATATCTTTCTCTGTGACGTGGCATGCAATCCGAGATAAAAATAACCAAAACTTCTCCGGAGGTTTTTCAACGGTGTCAACAGTAATGCTTTCCTTTTCGATAGATTTTGTGCCACAAACAAGATTTGCGTTAGCACGTGATCTTGGTGATTCACTTGCTGCGACATCACGAGGCCGTTTGACACTCGGCCACTCAAATCTAGCACGCTTCAGGCCAGAGGAATCATTCGTGTTTGTTTTTACCACTACAGCCTTCGTAGTAGTAGTAGCTCTAGTAGTTCAGTCTGCAGCCCCTTCAAAGATTTGTTAAGTTATCCAAGACAGCGCACAGTGGGAAAAAAGTACATGAATCGCGAAAGATTTAGCTCCAAGTAGCACAAGGTTAGTAAACAATAGCATTTTTTATGTGAAAATTCCTGGGGAATCGAATGAAAGGAGTCCTACTTGCCGCAAAATAAAGTGAACGGAGATATTGGGCTTATTTTACCCCAATTCCCCTGTATTTTCAACTAATGCCCAGTAATCTATGCTTGCAGGGGTCTGCGGTATTCAAAATAGGCCAATTCTTATGTAGAATTTCTCTAGAAATCGATTTAAGGTAGTTGTAGCCACCGCACGGGTCGGATAACAGAGATATTGCTGATTTTACCCCACTTTCCCCGTATTTTACAATATTGCTGATTAATCTATGCTCGAAAGGGTCTGCGGTAGTCAAAATAGGCTTATGTAGAATTTCCCTAGAAATCGAATGAAGGTGATTGAAGCCACCGCACAAGTCAGGAAACAGAGATATTGGGCTTATTTTACCCCAATTCCCCTGTATTTTCGATTAATGCCCAGTAATCTATGCTTGCAGGGGTCTGCGGTAGTCAAAATAGGCCTATTATTATGTAGAATTTCCCTAGAAATCGAATGGAGGTAGTTGTAGCCACTGCACGAGTCGGGAAACGGAGATATTGCCACTTCCCATATTTTCGGAATATTGCCCATTTATCCATACGCTTTTCAGATGTCTTTGGAATAAAACAAGTTAACTGGGCCCTTTCGGACCACCAAAAAAAGTATATTATCCATTACCATCAGATAATTCATCTTCACTCAAAGTTATCGCTCATCTTCACTATATTCGTCATCGTTTTCGCTAGATTGGGAAATGTTTTCGTGTGTCTGTTTGTCAGATACACAGAACTGTAGCATCTGCGCGTCGAACTCTGGGTCATGCTTCCAGAATGATTTTTTGCCGCTTGATTTGACCGATAGATACGCCATCTTGGGATCAGACCAAGTCAAAGCTTCTCTCGTCATATCAGTAAGATTATCCTCCGCAGAAGCTTTCCGTGCAAAGTGCAATCAAGAGAACTTGTATCGCTTGTGACTTGTTCCTCCAGCCTGCTCGTCGACGAAGTTCATCGTAAATGGCTTGAAATATCAAAACATTTATTAGCATTATATGCTTCCACATACCTTATTCTTTTTATTAAATTTACCAAACGTTCAATCAGTTCCGGTAGATACTCATATTTATGCAGACATGGAGGGAGCCGCCGTACAAACGGAAATTCACAACGGTATTGTTGCTCGATGTCAGTGTACAACTGTTTGATTTTATTGTTGTCCAACTTTTTAGATGAAAGTGCCAGACTGCTGATGAGCCGAATGTTACTTATCAAATCCACGTCAACCCCAAGAATTTCAGCAAACTTTTGAGGTTGCGCAAGTAGCCTCCTCGCCATATTTCCATTATTGGGTGATTAACGTTGAGTTTGAAGTGAGCTTCAAGCTCATCTGCAATTCGACGTGCTTCCTTCTTAACTTCTGGGTGGGACATGGCTGGATGGTTAGGAACAGCTTTCTTAGCAGAATTTCGTATGAGGCTTTCTACCAAGTTCAATCTTGAATGAAAGAAGGATGGTCCGATTGGTTCATCATCTTTCAGACATAGTGGACATGCTTTACTGTTTCGGTTTCCTACAATGGCGTTTGCCGCCTTGCCATCTATCATCGAATAGACTGCTCTGATCTTCACTCGCAAAGTCACGTTTCCAGCGTCGTAGATGATAGGTGAGGCATTCAGTTCATCCACCTTCTTAAAAAACTGGTTGAAAAGCTTTAATGTGATTTCACCCGTTTCCTTTGTCCAGTGCATAGACCGAACGCGACAAAACATGTCGGATTGGGGATTGGGATTTGCGTAGATTTCATGACCATTTTCCGATACCAGTTTCAAGGACATAAAATGCTCCGTCAATAAAGAATCATCTTTCCCTAGAAACTTAGCCTAGTTATAGTGGTTTTTTCTTTAACAAGATGGCTTTAGCGCCACTCCTGCAAGCAGGAGGCCACCTGTCGTTTGGTATTTGCCCGACCTTTTGAGACAGTCAAAAGTATTTGCCCGACCTTTTGACCCAGTCCTGCTTGATTTCCCCCCTCTGAACCTAAGTAAATAAAACCCAAACTTAATCTCGCTCAATCCGAATGAGCTAACCGGAACGGGAGCAGAGAAGCCTGATATTGATAACAACGGAACGGAAAACGAAAACGGATCTCAGGAGGAGTCGATTTCATCGGAACTGCCCATAACGAAAATTAATTCAAACTCAGTACTCCAAATCACAAATAATCAAATAAATTTATTTCCGGGTTACTCGCGACTCATTCGGGTTGGACAGAACATTCGGTTACGGGAAAAATTCATTGGGAAACAATCATGGCCATGAAAAAGGGTTTCCACATACCTGCGCAGGTTTTTGGTGAGTTCTCGATGACAGGCTGATGTACTGGCGACTCTAATGGCGACGACAACGATGTAGATAGCGACGAATCCCGATGATGATGGCGGGGTCGAAACCTGATCGCTGTCTCTGCTGAAATGGCGTCCAGCGATGGCAGACGAACTCGGGTAGTATGGCCGAAATACAGATGCGAAGGGAGTGGCGGCTGGACGGAAAGCTTCCGATTTTAAATTCGTCGAGAGCGTCCGGAATTGACCGTCTCCCTCAATATAGGAGCCCGCTTTCCCAAGCGACCCGGCTTCGCGTACCTTTCCGCTATGACCGAGCGGGGTTAAGGGAGACTCCTATATTTCGGATAAGGTCCGATTTAGTGTCCGACACTTGGCTACGGATCACTAAACCGCGCTCTTGGTAACCTTTCCACAGGGGTTGTAACTTTTTGTGGAATTCCGACGGATTATTGGCGTCCGTCGGGTGAAATTTCGCACAGTCGTCTTGCGAACTTCACTCCCCTCCGTTTAACTACCGTTTAACTGGCCTTAGCGGACTCCCGATCTCAACTTGTGCGATCCGTGCTCCACGGACAACACTTGGTGATGATCGTTGACACATGTCGTGGATCTCAAACTCCAGCCCGTACACAAAAAGCGCCCGAGCGCTGGAATGTCCAACGCAAATAATACGTTTTAGTCTCATGTAAAACTTTAATATGGCTTGAATAAATAATTACCTTTTTTGGTACGTTTAACAAATTGCGTATCTCGAGAAGATATCGCTTTGCCGGTCTCACAGACCGGAGACTACGTATACTTAAATTGACTAAAAAGATTCGTTGTAAGCACTTCACAAAAGAAATTCACTCTTCCCATTGAGTACCTTTGGTACGTATCTCCTAGAAACAACGTTTCACTTATTTAGATAAAGACTTTCAAAACTACGCGATAACTTCTGTTCTCCAGCCGGTATCGTTGCGAAATGATCGAGCTTAAATCCTCTTGTCACTAAGAAATGTTGATCAAACAATTACCTTTTATGCTTAATCAAAGCGCCAGCAAACAATCCGTATGGCGAATAAAGATTCCTTTTGGCTTTTCTCCTTGTTTCGTCAAGATGGTTATTTCATAGTTTGGAGCCATTGTTGCATTTCTTATTTTTATAGCATTCAACTTAGCCGAGGCACAAACCAGTCGACATGCAAAATAAATGTGTAGCGAATCTAACCTAACCTATTTTGTCAATATTTACATTTGATATACGATTCAAATCTTATCAAACCTAATTTAACCTAATTCATAATAATTCTAAATAATTCAAACGAATGAACCTGAACCAAAAAATATTATACAACGTCCAACGTTACAACTAACCTTGTGCTATTTGGAGCTGAATTATCGAATTCTTTCGTGATTCATGTACATTTTTCCCACTGTGCAGCGTCATTGGCCAATGTTGTGGGAGCATCTCTGATTTTCTCCATACTGTCGATGCAATTATCGCAGAGCCATGATAAGTTCTTGTTTTCGTTGACGAAATCCATATTAGGCCGTTTGTACTATCACAAGACATGAAAACAATTTTGACCTTTGGTTGGGGGTAGCAAAAAAAAAACAACAACAAAAGGGGAGCGAAAAAAATAAACAACCAAAAAAAAAAAGCAGTGTTACCAGAAAAAATAGTTGGAAAAAAAAAAAAACAACAATAATTATTAGGCGGGCGGAGGAAAAAAAAATTGTTGGTTCATAATTTTTTTTTTTTGGGCCCCGCGGCAGCTGTTTTGTGTGTCTGGGGTGTTTATTTGTTTATTTGTTTCTGGTCTTCGAATTTAAATTATCGCACAGACAGTTCTTACTATGTACTTATTCTAATTTTGAAAATAGTCTTAGACACATTAAAATCTAATTGCACAGTCACTTCATTAAAACGACGGCAGCAAATTTCAAATGGGTTGTTTTGTCCGAAAACGGTGCGATGCAATGGAAGTCGAAGAAAATCTGCACGCCGAGTTGATCTAGGAGGAACGTTGATTTGAATTTTGCTCAGCAGCACAGGACAGTCTACATTGTTGTTCAAGACGTCAAACACGAAAAGACGTTGCAGTAACACTCTCCTGTTTGCCAAAGAAGGCAATCTTATTAGGGCGCATCGTTGTTCGTAATGTGGCAGACGGACAGAGTCATTCCATGGTAGCATTCGCAAAGCGTATCGCAAAAAGTTCTTTTGGATTCGCTCGATCTGACTGCTCTGGACAGCATGGTAAGGTGCCCACACAAGCACACCATACTCAAGTACGCTGCGTACAAGCGAACAGTAGAGCGTTTTCAAACAATATACGTCCTCAAACTGCTGCGTGTTTCGTTTTATAAAGCCAAGCATCGCATATGCTTTACCAGTAGTTGTAGCGACGTGTTGACTGAAATTCAACTTACAACTTGCCCAAATCTTTGACAGTATCAACCCTACGGATGCTGGCTGTAGTCATTTTGTAGTCAAACGCGGTAGTGTTTCTTGTACGACAGAATGAGATGACACTACATTTCCGTACATTCACATCCATTCCGTTGAGTAAGCACCAATTTAACAGTTGGTCGATATCCGCTTGGATGGCACAGCAATCAACCAATGAGGTTA
The DNA here is from genome assembly GCA_024533555.2 of Aedes koreicus. Taxonomy (NCBI): domain Eukaryota; kingdom Metazoa; phylum Arthropoda; class Insecta; order Diptera; family Culicidae; genus Aedes; species Aedes koreicus. The sequence continues at coordinate 281,454 of JAHHFK020003287.1, forward strand.
TTACTCGAAAGAATTTCAGGTCGTCAGCAAACATAAACTTTTGGGACTTAACAGTACTGCATATATCGTTGGCGAATAGAACAAATAGTAACGGGCCCAAATGACTTCCTTGGGGTACGCCCGATGTGACTATGAAGGGGTCCGAAGTCACTCCATTAATGCGTACGAATGCACTACGCTCAGTGAGATAGGAAAGTATCCACCGTGTCAACCACTCCGGGAATCCCATTTTTTCTAATTTTGCAACTGCCAGAAAATGCGGCACCCTGTCGAAAGCTTTGGCAAAATCAACGTAAATGGCATCAACCTGCTGACGCTTCTCGAGTGCGGTGTTAAGCAAGGAAACGTAAGCCATCAGGTTGGTTGTTGTCGAACGTTTCCTTACAAATCCATGCTGGTGTTCGGAGATGACGTGTTGCACGTTTGGATAGAGAGAATCGTGAATGAGACTCTCAAAAACCTTTGGTACACAATTTAAAATTGCGATAGCACGATAGTTCTCTACGTCATGAATACTCCCCGCTTTGTGAATAGGAGTAATTGCAGCTTTCTTCCATAAACTTGGGAAAGTTCCTTCCACCATGGATCGATTAAAAATTATACTTGCGGGTACTGCAAGCGACTCGGCGCATTTCTTGACAAAGAGTGGTGGAAGGCGATCTGGTCCGGCACCTTTTGAAGCGTCTATCGATTGGAACTTTTCGAAAACATCCCTCGGAGAAAAATTGAAAGGTGCAAGGTTCAGGTCGTACCGCGACAGACTGTTCAGGTACATTTCAGACGAAGGTGGTTGGTTTTCACTTAACACACTTCGAAAGAAAGACGAAAACAAGTGTGCCGCATCAAGTGGGGCTTCAACTGTAGACTCCTTGTAATACACACGTTGAGGAATTCCATTCATCTGTTTTCGATTTTTTATGTACGCCCAAAACGATTTAGGATCCTGTTTAATACTTTCCTCCGTTCCATGAATATAGCAGCGAAAGCATTGCGCGTGCAAGGAGTTGTATTTGCTCTCTATGTCATGCAGCTCAGCTTTGTGCTCTTCATTTCTCGAACGAAAATAACGCTTCCTAATCTTAGGTAAACGGTTGCGAAGATGCTGCAGCTCATTATTCCACCAGGGTTGCTTCCTGCCTCGTGTACGACGTTTACGTTTCAACGGGACGACATCTCGTAGGATCCTATACAATACGTCATAGAAACACGACACTGCTTCATCAATACTGCAACTATGAAGAAATTCGTCCCAGCTCACATCATGAATTAGTGCATTGAGAGAAACAAAGTCGCACTGGCTATAATCGAAATTAAAAGGGCCAAACCTCTGGTTGATCTATGGCATGATTGAAGATTAGTATTGGAAATCGTGAATTTTGAGCCTTCGAACAGCACAAATATATACCGGAACCGGTTCTGAGTGCCTATGTGCCCAGAATAGCCAATTTAAATAAAAACAGGCCAGCATGTCGTTTGAAGATACCATACCTTTCATTTGAGGCAAACATATCAAAAATCGGTTCAAAAGTAAAGTTTTGGGAGCGTGTCAAAGTCTTGGGTCATTTATGACTCTGATTTCACTAAGTGTAACATTTTTTGTAGCCCCACTTCTAGAGGTCGCTGAAAGCTGTAACTGCCTAAAATATATTCGTTTTCAAAAGTTTTTTTTTTACGTCGGCCTATTTCCTCACATTTCCGGGACCAACGGCTTTACTTCCCTTCCGAAGGAAGACGTGACCAGATTTTTTCTCCTCAGAAAAACCACCGACGTCGACTGGGATTGAACCCAGACCCACTGGGGTGCCAAGTAGCAGACACGCTTACCACTATACCACCGACGCCGGCCTAATTTTCAAAAGTTATCAGTTGGAAAATTTCAGATTCCTAGTTTATTCCGTTAAGACGTAAGAGCTTTTTTGAGATGTTGATTGGTCAAAATCGACCCCAATGCACAGGAAGGTTAATGTCTTTGAACATGGTGATGAGCATGATGAGCATGATTGACCGCCCGCGGATGCTACTCCGTTATTGCCAGATCAGCTGTATTTACACAAAGAACCAATAGATGATGTTTGGGACTAACATACATCCTCAATGTGTAAAAACTGGTGATCCATTATGAAGCAATACCGGCGCCGGCCGTGCCCGAATGCTGGTCAAGTAGGAAATGGGAAGGAACGTGTTGACGTGATACTCGCTTTGAAGGAAGCCGAGAAATCCTCTGCACTTCCACGAGAAATCACTGGGATGTTGTATAGTTGGGAAAGGGTCGCAGCAGGGTTCGTTTTGGTTAACGATACGCTGACAGTATGTAACTAGCACTATCCGCCAAAAGCATGGGCAACAGAACATCGAGCGCCAGTTGCACCGCACACCGAATAGTCCGGCATGACCTAATCACCTTAAACTCGTAAATAATGGTGATCGCTTTTTCTGCCTTAGGCATGAGCAGCGGCATGTCCTCTTTTTTGTGAATATCCTGCAAATAGAGATAAGACAAGTTGAGCCGCCCTTCCTATTGGTGGCCCATCATAGCATTAGTAACTGGTATTGATTCTATTGATTCCTACGCTCATTAATTTGGCACCAACCGGGGGAGACTTGGTCCTATACCCAATGCCTTTCTTATCTCCAATCCGTTCAACTACTCGCAATATTTTGTGATATAGTGGGCGGAATATTACAATTTGAGATAATTCTAAGCAGTCGGTTTACCAAAATTTGGCAGATCGACAGGTAATCGGTGGGTGACTGACCACCAGGTACTTCATAGGAAGCGGACCGGAAGTGTAAATGAGCAAACTCCCCCGGTTAATGTCTTTGAACATGGTGAAAATGATTGAAACGCAATGAAAATATGATATGGTAAAAATGGGTACAAACGTGGTTAAAATGATAGCGTTATATTGTCAATTGAGTCCGTCGAGAATTGTGGGTGCCTTGAATCTCATAAATATGTAATTTCAACCGCAACTTCAATTTGGGTGTAAAGGGTGTATTCGATAAAATGGCACACACATGTATACTCATCAAAATTAAACTGATTATCGGATTTTCTTGAAATTTTCAGGGAATGAAGAACTACTAATGAGTTTTGATTTACAACATTTGTTTTATTCAATTTCGTCTCCCGTCCCGAATGCCCGCACCTTCCTTTTCACTCCACCCATCAAATTTTGTTCAACCGGTTTTCCCAGTGTTTTTGTTGTTTTTACCCAAATTTTACTTCAATTCTAGCTCTGTTTTTATAGTTTTGGGATGTTTGCGAAGTTCCGTTTTCATAATTGCCCAGAATTTTTCAATTGGACGAAGTTCCGGTGAATTTGGTGGGTTCATATCCTTTGGCACAAAATTGACTCCGTTGGCTCGGTACCACTCCAATACGTTTCGAGCGTAGTGGCAGGATGCTAGATCAGGCCAAAACAGAGTTGATCCTTTGTGCTTCTTAATGAATGGCAAGAGACTCTTCCGTGTAAATCGCACCGTTTATTGTTCCGGAAGTGATGAAGGGAGCACTTATTTCACCACATCCGCAAATCGCCTGCCAGATTAGAAACTTCTTTGCAAATTTCGATAGTTTCTTCTTTCGAACATCCTCCGGAACATCGAACTTCGACTTGGCAACGAAATATTCTTGCTCAGGAAGTTGACGGAAGTCGTCCTTGACGTATGTTTCGTCATCCATCACGATGCAACCGGATTTGGTGAGCAGCTTCGTGTAAAGTTTCCGGGCGCGGGTTTTCGCAGTGATGTTTTGTTTTTCATTCCGGTTTGGGGCTTTTTGCACTTTGTAAACATGTAACCCAGCACGCTTCATGGTTTTCTGCACAAAACCGACTGACACCTTAGACTTTTGGACGGTTCTTGAATTGTTGTACGACTTTCCTGGCCATTTTACTGTCCATTGGACCACTTTTACGACCACTCCCTTCCTTCCTTTGGATACTCAGACGCTCCTTGAAGGTTCTTATTACACGAGACACAGTTGTATTTGCAATTCCAAGCCTTTTAGCAATCCACCGGTGGGACGCCCCTGGATTTTGATTGTGAGTGCACAAAATTTTCTCACGGACAATTTCTTGTTTCGACGACATGACTAGAACTACTGAATGTATAACTATGAAACTTGGCAGATGTAAATAACACACTATGGATAAGATCTACTCAAATTTCTAGGTTTTTTACTCCTACGATTCAAAAGTTACAGAAGATTTTCTGTGTGCCATTTTTATCGAATACACCCTTTATATCCGATAGTGAACAACTCGTTCAGTGCAAATTTGAGAAATGTAAGGCAAAATGCGGACCAAATTTGAAAACGGTAATCAAGGCATTATTTAGAAAAAGTATATTTTGAAATCCTCCCAGAGAAAAAAACTTTAGTCGAATAATGCGTGGTTCAAATCTAATTGATCTATAAACTCTCCACTAACTAAAACAAACTACTCGTTCAATCTTAACCAATAAGTACAAATCGTTGTATGCATGACGGTGCATTTATTTCAGACGGCACACGTCGTACTTACCGAACGAGAAGTGAAAACTTCCCATTTAGCGACCGATTAATGTATTGACTCAATTAACAAGACATCGATGTTCCATTGTCAGGCAGCAATATACATAACCTCACCCGTCAGCTATCAATAATTGTTCGACTACGAGATATAAATTCATCGATGCTTGCACTGCAGCCTGCCGCAGGTCAGTTCAACGGCTAATCAAAGTCATATGCTCTGTGAGAAACCTCGATTAGATTGCCGTTAAATATAAACTATATTGACACGGATCGCAAACATTCCCTCCCCTGCCAACGCCAGCGCACGAGGGCACTCGAGTTGGCTGCTGTTTGCTGCAGCGGCACTTGCTACACTCTCGGAAACACCTCGGTCAAGTGTTTAATAGTTGCTAATGAGCTATAAATTAGCACCATACAGTGTCGACTTAACGACCGAACCCGTACCGATCAGCTGCACCGCCTACTCCGCGCTGATGTTCTACGCTTATCATTTTGCTATCATCATCACCGTCATCATCGTCATGAGGAATTCTACTCAATGACCAAGCTCGGCCGGCAACAGAAGCCTTTGCTGATTACTCATAGTGTGCTATTCAATGGCCGAGAATAATTGCAGGGAAATTACGACAACAATCGCAGATGACACTGTAGCTCAGATAAGGCGTGAAACATGATCAATCAGAGGCACCCCATTTCACAGAACAAGTGACAGGTTATTAATCCGATTTGACCCAGTAACGAAAAACGTTTATTCCGAATTAAAATCTTGCCGCAACGCACTTTTTCCTCAAGGCTGCTGCTCGTCATTCGGGGAAACTGTAGTTCTATTTCCGTACAAAGAAACTGCAGCACATCCAAATTCGTGACGGCGGACGAACGACGACGACGACGACGACGACGACGACGACGATGGGGGGGTGATATTTTTAAAACAGCACTCTTTGGTCTTGCGCGGCAGCCGGCAGCGCAGCATTGGTCAGCTGTAAACATCAACGTTCGACGGGATGGCTACTTTGATGCTTTTGGTCGAGGAGGTAAACAGATCGCATTGCAGCGACCGTGTTTTTCACCGTCACACTTTCGATTTCGGTCCAATAGGGTGGTCACTTCATCGCCGGTATTTATTCGTGGCTTGATTGTACAAGTATGGTGCGGAAAAGACTTCCCCATTCAAGTGCTACGTTGGTGGAATTGTAGGGACGCAAATTGGTTTGATTATTATAGATGTCAACATGAGAGGGATTCTGGACTGAAAAAGACGAAGAAGATGGGTTATCATCTAACGCATGACCATCGACAGATGAACGATGTCCGTGAACAAGCAAAATCGACACTGACGAACGGCAACCAACCAAGCTAGCGGCAGAAGTAGTGGCTCAGATAAGGCGTCATAAAAATATTGTAAACAAGTTATCAACCATGGTCAAACTGCCGGAGCTGGAAGCGCGGTGTAATGGGAACCGGAGCCCTACACGGGATTAAAGTTCAAATCGACGACAAGATAGTGGTACCGAATCATTCGAGATGATGTTTCGGTTGCTTTATCAACTTGTGGAAAGAGATGATTGTTTTCTTAAAAATGTGTCCATGCTAGCTAAACCATTCACGTGATATAGGATTCACAGAAGAAAAAAAAATGATCTTATAAAAATTTCCGCTAGTTAAGTGTTTGCGAAATTGTTTGCAATCTTTCATACATCGGACCTGATTCAGACGATATTTGGCTTAAAATTACCGGAAATATTCCATGAATCAATGACACAAGGTTGTCCACGTTAAAATAGCAAGCAACCAAAAAGTGCCAATAAAATGTTTGCCAAAAATTTAAGGAAGGAAACGGAATGTCTTAAAATTTTCGAAGCGTCAAATAAAACGTCTTTGCTAAGTTTTACCGTGTTCACTATATTCAACTTGCACTCCAAAGCCATGTGCCCTTACTTGTATCTTAAGGCACTCCGTAAGATTTTGTACAACATTAGAACTAACTAGTTTTTGCACATTGACCCATGCTTTCTTAAATTCTGAGTGGATGATTTAGCTGTCAGTGGATCCTTTCACCTTCGCGTCGACGTGCATTTTGTTTACTTTTAAATTAAAGTTTTGAAATTGGCATCTCGAAAGCAGGGATAGGTCGGTGTGACTCCCCTCGATCGAAGTAGGTCACGCTCGTGTTTGTGCTTCGCTGCTTGTTTTTTTTTTTTCGAGAACATTTGATAGTGGAAATTGATGACTAGTGTTAAACTTTTTATTTTGATGATGATTCGGTCACCAAAGAGTTGATTGCCTAGTGTGGAAACAAAGTGTCCCCGCTGGAGACGAAATTCCGGACATACAGTCTTGCAGCAGAAGGAGCTCGTGCTCAGCCGCGTCACTCGGAGATGTTTGTTTCATGGTCTTAAAGCGAACATCTCATGAACAGGTTGTAATCTGGAGGGCACACGGACCTGCTCCGGTTGCTCGATGTTATAACCTGTTCTGGAATGTTCTGAAAATCCGGGTGAGCTCTTTCCATTTTATCCGTTTTTTGAGAATAGTTTTTGTGTATGAAATTTATATTTTTGGTGGGCTTCAAATGGTGAGTTGACAACATGGACGGAGGGTGTGACTTCCGGTCCTTCCAAGTCCTCCTACCTCACGCCTCTGCGAGTCATGCAATCACAGAGGATTGCCAGCTGAAACGTGGAGACGCTAGTTGGCGTAGCATGGGAAAAGTTGCCAATTTGACAATATCGAAGTGAGGGGGTGCGACTAAAGTTCGTGTACTTTTAAATCATATTGTATGCTTTTCATTCTTATTTAATGAACAATTTCAGCACGCTTTGGAATCACCTTTGCATTCTAAAACCATTCAACTTAAAAGTTTAAGATCAATTAAAGGCTCAATTTGTTTTTGAGCATTTCAGCATTTTTGAATTTCAACTGTTATTTTCAAAAAGGACTGGCATGCGATCGTAAGCAGTATGGAATTATATTTAAATAAATTTGTTTATTGGTGTTGTGATTAGATAAGCCATTTATTTTGGAAGTTGTCAAACCGGGCTCTTCGATCACTTATTCTGCTATCCTTGGAATGTAACAAGAGGAGTATAGGGAAGGCATTTTAAAGGATGTCTTTTGGAGAACACACTCAGATTTTTTTACAGAAATCTGTAAAAGTTTACCGAATTCTCAACAGCTGAACGTTCGGTAATCCAATTTAACGGATTTCATTTAAATTTTACCGAAATTCGATATTTTTTTACAGATAACTGTTAAATTTCACCTAAATCCGTTGAATCGGATTACCGAACGTTCAGCTGTTGAGAATTCGGCATACTTTTACAGATTTCTGTAAAAAATCTAAGTGTGTAGTCTGTTGCTTTTCAGAGAAGAAAAAAACATACATCTTTTAATTGAGGTTTTATCTGTGATTTGTAATAATCTCCTCTGTTTTTCTACTTTTCCAGAACTCGGCTTTTCCAAAATTTAGTATTTCATGTTAATGTCATTATTTCAATCATATCATTTTATATTATTAATAATCATGTTAAATTTTCACGAAAAAAAGACAGATAATTGCTTTTGATAAATTTCCCATGGAAGGTAATTATTTGCATTACTTGCAAAAAAATTCCACGAACTTGCGAGCGGCCTTCCGGCAGTTAACCGGAACATTCGCCATGGCGGACGAAAACATGCGATTCGCCGGGAAAATCGAGTGGACCATCTTATTCAGTCGCTGCCGCTGCGTCATTGCCTGCAGCTCCGAAACCAGTGGACGCGACTTCCGCTTCCTGACATGTATGTTCATGTTAGTCAGGTACTTTTTCACTATTTGGCCGGTTGAACCGACCTCCTGGCCAAGCGCACGCAGCGATGTAGCCACTTTTCCCTCGGTCTTCCGCTTCAGCATCCTTTGGAGCTTCTTGTCGCTCAGGATCGTCGGCCGTCCGGAACCGGGCTTTCTTTCGATGCTCTGATTGTTGTCTAATAGTGCCAAGATGTTGTAGATGCCGGAACGGGCGTATCCGGCGTCCACAAAGTACCGCACGATATCAATTTTCGACGCGGGGGAGTGCCGTTCTTTGAACGCGCACACTTGTGAGGGGTTGTTTCTCTGTTTTTTTCCCCGGTGGGGGGGGTGTTGGTGGGATGGGGTATATATTTTTGGGGGTTTTTTGGGGGGTTTTGTGTGGGTGGGGGGGGGGGGTGTGGTGGGGGGGGGGTGAACGCACGAAAAATAGGCAGTTTTTTTGTCTATTTTTTTTATGAGTTGTTTTACTAGACAAAATCATTGGATCCGGTCAAACGGCATGTAATCCAAAATTTTCATGTGGCGAAAACTTGAAAAAAATACGTAACATAACCATTCGTGCAGGACAGACAAAGAGATTTAAAGGTCTTCTTCTTAGTCTCGATTTAGAAAAGGCCTTCGATAGGGTTAATCATGCGTTCCTATGGGCGGTTCTTGAAAAATTAGGATTTCCAATTGTCTTCATCAACTGTCTTAAAAATCTTTACTGCAATGCAAGTTCCAAAGTGCTCTTCAACGGATTTTTAACCAACGACATTAACGTAAAGTCATCAGTACGTCAGGGGTGTCCACTTAGTATGGCATTATTTGTTCTGTACATAGAACCGCTTATACGAATGATTAGCAATAATATTCGAGGTTGCTTCGTAGCCAATACATTTATAAAGGTATTGGCCTATGCAGACGATCTCAATATTTTCATCCTCAATGATCATGAGTTTGACACGGTTTTAGAGATCATCAATTATTTTAGCATATATTCTAAAATAAGACTGAACATCCATAAATCGCACTATATGCGTTTTAATAATTGCAAAACTGGACCGCACCAAATCCAAGAGCAATACAGTTTAAAAATATTAGGCGTTACGATTCATGCTAAATATCTAGATACAGTAACAAGTAATTATAATTCAGTTATTCAATCAATTAAGCACTGCCTTAAAACGCATTCTAAAAGAAATTTGAATTTAGTACAAAAAGTCTGGATTCTAAATACTTTTATATTATCGAAGATATGGTATTTAGCACAAGTTTTTCCGCCCAACAAAATTCACCTGGCGCAAATTAATACAAGCTGCTGGATGTTTCTTTGGAATCGACAGATTTTCAAAGTTGCTCGCAATCAACTGTTCTTAGATACGAATAAAGGGGGCCTCTCCCTTATTGACCCTTACCTTAAAAGTAAAGCATTATTCATAAAAAATGTATTATTTTCTGAACAAGTTGACACAGTTGATCATTTTATGATGGCTCAAAAGAGTAACACATCGTTAACTAAAAATTGTCGCGACTGGTTAAGCTATGCCGATACGGTAGCTGATAACCCATTGTTAACTTCGACAAAGCTCATATATAGGTATATGCTGAATGAGGGTAACCATACGAATAAGATAGAAGAAGAAAATCCTAACATACAGTGGGATATTTTGTGGGAAAATTGCAGTAAGCCATTTCTTTCGACGAATGTTAGAGAAGGTCTTTATTTGGCCTTGAATGACATTGTTAGCTCAAAAAGTAAAACAATTAAGGAATAGAATAAGTGGGATAATAACTGATATATGCGAATATTGCGGACAGTTGGATACAGCAGAGCATAGAATAAAAAAATGTACAGGATCAGAACAAATATGGAATTGGATTCATAATTTGATTACACAAAGATTGGGGTTAGTGTATGATGATCCGGAGGAAATAATTGGAACATGTATAGATGATAAAAGCTATAAAGAGAATGCAGCATTATGGTTAGTTGGGGAAGCAATCGCCTTTAATTTGAAACATTTTGGAAAAACCCGAATTTATAAATTTCAACATCATATTCGTCAAGAACGATGGAACAATAGCAATGCAATGAAGAAACATTTTAAAAATAATTTGTATATATTTTGAAGTAAAAATCACTTTAGGCTAAGTTAGGTAAGTTAGGTTAAGTACTCCTATCCTTCATACAAATGTGCGATTGTATATTTTTGTATGGATGGAAAGGAGTGCGTGGGTTTGTGTGATAGAGGACATGAGTGAATGGAATACTTACCCCGAGTACACCGCGGGTAATCGGTTTCCCCAGTTAATACTAGAGTTAGTGAATTTAGGTTAAGAAGGACAGACAAACTTTAAATGAATATATATTGAACAAAATGTAAAATGACAAGAAGAAAGAAAAAAAAACCCATAGCAAAGGATCAACAATCATTGAGGATTAAGCTCTTCGCTACACTGTGCAATAAATACAAGATTACACTGTGCAATAAATACAAGGAAAAAAAAAAAAAAAAAAAAAAAAAAAAACAGAAAAGAATAACATTCCCCCGGGGGTGTGTTGGGCTGCGGCACAAAATACCTTCGTAGAGAAAAAAAAAACACCCGCAAAAAAAAAGAAAGCGGGGGGGGGGGGTTTTTTTTTTTTTTGTTGTGTGTTCTTTTTTTATTATATATAATAATGGGGGGCACAGACTTATTTATTTTTGGTTGCGGGGGTCCGAGGAACGGAAAAAAAAGCAGGGAGGGGGGGGGGGTGTGGGGAGTTGCAACCGTGTAATTTCAACGTGAGCAGAGTTCCTGGAAATTTGAATCTAGCTGATGCACAATCCAAACTGGTCATTCGAAACCCACCACAAAAATCCTTTTATGATTGAGCAAACAGCAAGCACTTTCTATGTTTCCTAGATGCCGGAGCTAAGATCGGATGCGATTGAATCCAGCTCAGAACAGGACTTAGAACTCTGCAACGTCAAGACTGGGCAGTGGCAAACTGGATTACGAAGGTATGAATCAGAACTCAGAAATCTTTATGTTTTCGGAAGTATGATATTCAAAAATGTTCGAGTAATTCTGCCGCTAACACTACGCCAAAGAGCAAACCAATCTGCTTACAAGGTCACATTGGATTTACAGCTACAAAGCGGATAATGCGAGAATATTTTTGGTGGCCTGGGATGAGTACCCAAGCAACCAAAAGTTCTGATAAAAGGGTGTTTTTGGCTTAACCAGCTAATCGAAGGATTATGATGAGAATTCTATTCAGCTTACTTTTTAAGTAATTAACCGAACTTTCTAGTTCGCATTCAATGATTAAGCTGCTAGCAGCATTCTTATAAACTTCTAAAGAAAACTTTGAAGTTCACAGAAGGTTCGTTCAAGAGGTTGTAGAGAATGCTAGTCAGCTTAAAAAGTACCTCAAACGAAGTCAACAAAAAAAAAAAACAGACATTTTTGTTCGACATTTTTGTTCTAATCCTGCCGCAAATTTATTTTTAGAGTGCTGTGTGTAATGAAATGATAACTGAGTTCAATTTGATGATATTTTCAACGTTATATTAATTTTTCATAAATACTTACTACTAGCTAGTCTCGAACTCGAGTCCTCCTCTTTATAACCGGGATAATTACCACTGTTCCATATGGACTGGGTTGTTTATGCTATGATTTTACTCGAAGCGTTGATTCCATGCATTAGTACTTTTTTGTTCCCTATAATCCTACATCGTTTTGATTAATTTAGAATCACGCTATGTAACGGCTCCTCAGTTTGAGTGTTTGGGAATATAGCCATGTAATTCAAATTAGTAGCCAAAATAGGATTACCGAACAAAATCAATCAGACACTGCTTAATAACTGTGTACCAATATTGTCCTCCAGCAACTTTAAAAATTTCGGAAGTTGCTTGCCAGGATGTCTTCATAAGCGGAACGGGCGACCTTTTCCCGAATAAAAATTTACTATAGGATTACAATACAAAACCATAAATTAATAATTAGTTTTGTTGTTGAACTGTAAACTATACTGTTCAGTATAATTCATAGACAATAAAGTCTATTGTAGCGAAAATTTTACCAATGAAAAGACAATAAAATAAATGGTTTTTGTTTGAATCTGTTCGAGAAAAACTTGATTGTTTAATTGTTACGATACATAACAACCCTGCATTTCTATTGTAAAATCGTAATCAACAATAGATTCTATAGTGGAAAACAATAATTTTAAATGTTACCTTATTGTTGAGAACAATATAGCCTTTAGTATCTACCATTCTTTTATATGTTGATTTTAATTAGGGTTAATCACCATTATTAGATTTATGGATTCGTGTGATTAATTAGTTTTGCGGGCCCAAAACCTAATGCTCTTATTCAAATCCATTTAATCCAATGCAGCACTATATTTATCTATTTCAGATGATGAATATCAATAATCTAATGAGTTATCATCCCTTTCCTGAAAATCTTCCATTTCGCTGTCATCGTCTTTAGGTCAATTGGCTTCGGACGGAGATGTATGTCTTGGGTAATCGGTCCCAGTTTCTCTTTCGTTTGAAAAATTTTGTGATCTAGTAGGCTATTGTTTTCCTATAAAGCAGGATAAAACTACATATTAATTAGCTTGTTGATTGGAAGCTTCATTTTCCGCTTCCCATTTAGCCAACAATCAATGTGTAACTAGCGATTTGAAATTGGTTAACTGTTGTAGAACTCCTAGTTCCGAAGTAAACCTTGCAGTCTGCACCTTGCCATGCACTCTTGCGCTTTTCAGTACCTAGTATCTTTGTTTTTGTTTGGATTCGCTATGTGGTTTTGACAGAATATTTGAGGGTGCATTGGTGTGAGTAACGTTATTAGGGGCGAATCATCCCAAGCAACACAGCTTGTTATAAACAAGTTGAAAATACTGTCCAATGACAAATACATGCAATTCATAAGCAATTAACTTCATTTCATACTTTAATGTGACGTAAAAAGCACAACATGTGCAGCCTTATAAAACAAAAGGTGAAAAAAATAAAACCTCATACAAAAGTAAAACAGCGCCAGGTATGGGATTCGAACCCTAGTCCTTGGCGTGAAAGGTTTGTAGCTTCTTTACTATACCAATTCCGATGGTTGAAAAGTCAATTCTTAGTATCTATGAAACCACAATCTTGTACAACAAATCCATCCTTATGACACAAAATATGTCTTGCAAAACATGGTTGATGCAATGTTATTTCAACAGTGTTTTATACTATCTATAAAATCTTGTCCTGTTTATGTTTTATAAATGTATAGAACGATGTTTTTACGAACAACTATAAGGAATAAATCACTCGCAGCAGTGAAAAAAGTTTTTTAAGCTTAATCATAGTCAGGTTTGATCCATTGATTTTATAAAATATGAATGATTCAAACCGCTCAGAACGTGACATATGTTGCAAAACACTTATAATATATTTATAAAACAAAATATTATAATTCATTCTAAAATGATGATTTTCTTTGAGTTACTTGGGATTAAGCTTGGGACCGAGCTTGGGACCGATGTGCTAGTACTTCCTGAGCCAAAAAATATATTCATTTCCTTCATGACTATCCAACCGCTGATTAAGCCAACAGTTTTTTACGATGGTAATAAAATAAGCCGTTCTTTTTTACTGTTTTTGAAAAATCCATTCTTTGCTCTTGTATCTTGTCAAACTTGACGTACAACACCAGATCACTCTTCAAATGTAAACAATCGTTTTTACATTTTCTAAAGTTTTACTCAGAACTTTACGTGTACATAGACATTGTAAACTTTTGGGGAAAAAAAAAATTTGGGTTACTTTTATTGAACTTTGTGTTAGAGATTTTTTGAAGTTCAAATCAAGTTCTCAACTATCAACATATGAACTTGAAGGTTGGGTTGAATAGCAAGAAAAAACTATTCTCGAACTTTTAAATTCCTTTAAATATTAATGACACTTTAAAGAAAATTAAGTTCTGTTTGTCCGTGAAGAGTCTTGTTATTCAGCAAAAAAGTTCCATGGAACTAAATTTCAACTAAATGTGAACTTCTGAGTTCTCATCTTAAGTAAAATTCGAACTTTTGGTTGCTTGGGTACTGACATTGGTTCATACGTAAAAGTCTGCGGAACAGGCCTCTTGCTTTCTCGGAAGAATCCGCCAATTCCTTTAACAAGTAGAGAAATTCTCCATATAGTTGTGTGAAATTATAATATTGTTGTTTTGATTATGAATTCTTGTAAGCTTGTACACGAATTGTGTTACATTTATCAATGAAATTATCTTTTTTATTATTCATTATTACTGTTTATTTTATTGACTCAAAAGGCGATACCTACAAAAACGATAAACAAATTAATAACATGAATTAAGATTAGAGGTGAAAATGATTACGAAATGAAGGATAAAATTGAGAATTTAAAATAAAAATATATCATACCTTTTCAGATGTTAATCTAACAAAAAGCTCTCCGATATTATTGCAGTACGGGTGTAACGTAATGATCGCGTTCTCGCAGTTATGTAGACATGCTGTCCGTTACAAATAAAACAAAGGAGCGGTTGCTAAGCAACAGTCGCTCTACATGGAACCATGGTAGAGTTTTCTCACTTTAGCTGTTTTCTCTACAGCTAAGAAAAAAAGCCGATTCCTAACTAAGTTTCAGATAAACTAGTCGCCAGTCTTAAGAATAAAGTGAACAGCCACGGATGTGCTATGGAATTAAATACCGATATTTCATTGGGTTGGAAGAATTGGCTGAGGCTAACGTCCTATCGGTAGATGCCAAAATTGAAAATGGTGACAGAACATTCGTTGTCTCATCCGGATACGACATATTAGTGGACGGATTATTATAATTTGAGATAACTCAATACAGACGTCTTCCAAATTTTGCAGATCAACAGGTCATCAGTGTATAAACACCTCATAGCAACAGGCTTAGGACCGGAAGATTTGATGAGCTACCTTCCCCAAGATCTTTATCTCTCTATGGAACTTATGAAAAATTGATTAGTATCAGTTGAGTGTTAGCCTTTGAAGTACACCCAGTGAAAGTATAAGAAAGGGCGAAAAGGTTACCACGAGTACAATAAGCAAGAGGAAAAAGAAGCGCCTCTGATCCATCAAATCCCAATCCAACTCCTTGGCGAAGAAGGACAAGCGATAAAGCGCCACCAGCCGATCATGGCCGCAAGCAAAATGGGCGCCAGTTTTACATGTACAGGGTGCAGCAGAAAATAATGCAAAAATTTGTTCTTCTTTCCAATTCCATTTTCAACTAATTCAAGCAATAATATCAACATTTTCGAGTGCAGTTATCTTTATAAAGTCCATGCCTTTCGGACGTGGTCCTCCGACATTGACTGCCATGTGCGTGTTATGGTTGACTTAAGGGTTTTCACACTAGGGTGTGATGTTTTGCAAGCTCGTGCTTCAAGATATGCCCTAATCGAATAATTCAACGGATTAAGATCGGGACTGCTAGGGGGCCACAAATCCTTCGGCCAAAACTTCATGTTATCGTTCAACCATTGTTGGGTTTGATTGAACGTGTGACACGGCGCTCCTGCTGTTGGACAACGTTTTGGTCCTCGGAGAAGTTGGCCTTCACTCAGGGAAGCACTTGGTTCTTTAAAATACCGATGTACACTTCGGTATTGATTTTAACTCAATGAAAAGAGGCGGCATTTTCAAACCGTTGGACGCCACCAAGCCAAACATCATGACACCAGCCGGATGTTTGGTTTAAAATTTGAATTTTACTTTTTCCGGAACGTTCTCCATTTTCTGCGGTGAAATGAACCAGCCCGTGGGGCTGTTGGCCACAGCATCGGTCCGTAATCAAGTGGCGTTTCACTCTGGCTCTGGAAGATGCATGCAGGTCTTCTTTGATGATTCTCCGCATGGATTTCTCCGAAATATTGGCTTCCTTTGAACAAGTTTTCTTATGGAACGCACCGGGTTGCGAGCAATTTTTGCATGGACCGATTTGATCACGTTCGGCGTGCGTGTAAAGCTGCAGACGTCCGCTTCCCGGCTTCCGCTGCTTAAGACCATCATACAGGGATTTTTTTCTCTTTCGGCTTCTTCTTGGATGCAGCACTTGAAAGTAAACATAAGAAAATACACTTTCGACAGAAATTAGTCACTAGCTACACGAATTAACCCAATACTCAAGTTTGAACATTTTCGAATTATTTTCTGCCGCACCCTGTATGTGTTGTTGGATGATGGCATCAGCGATCACGACGACGATTAATCTTCCGTCCACACATCAGTCACCTCGAACGGGCGTGTTTCTAGCTCTCAGATTGGAGCAAACATCATCAACAGCGGGGGAGTGTTAGTGAACCCTCTCCGAACGAAGGAAAAGCTACCTCCGTTGGTAAGTAAATCAGTTTGGATTGAGAAGCTGAAAAAAATTATGCAACCAATCAGCGTCCGAGATGAGTTCCAGCCTACTGTAATGGGCATTAGGCTCATCTTAAAATCAGAGCAAGTGTACAGCAACGCGAAAACGTACGTTTCCAAACCACAAGTTGATTTCTACATGATGTAGCAGCGGAGAAACCGTTCAATGCTGTCGTTCGCGGCCTGCCGCAGATGGAAACCAATGACATATTATACGAACTGAAAGACGTCTACAAACTGCAATCCGTCGACCAAGTACCGTGACTGTTTGTACTTAGTACATTTCACGAAGGTAAGTGCCACTCTCGTCTCAGGTTTGGCCATGGTACTCGCAACTGCAACATGAAGCCAAGACGTCACTACTGCTATCAGGAGCATTGAACAGAAAATTCTGTTGTCGAAGGTGTGCCAACTGCTCTGGACAACATATGTCGACGAACAAGCGGTGCCCGAAGCTCGAAGAATATCAAGAAATCCGGATGCAAGCAACAAGAAAGAATCAGTCGAATCAACAGAAGAAGAAGAAGCAAAACATCATCAACCAAGATGAGTTTCCTGGGCTACCCCGACCACCGTCGAGAACCAATCCGGTTCATGTTCCTCCATCTTCCGGTCGGTTCCAAGAGCTCCCCCTGGTGGTCTTCCACCCGGCTTTAGGTGGAGCAATCTGATTGGGGTTCCGGAACCAATCGCCCATGCCTTTCCAGCATCAGTATCCAGTACGACTGTTCCCCTCACCGCTCTCGTTGCTGAGATGCAGAAAATGATGATGCAGATGATGTAAAGTTGTTCAAAGTTGTTAATTGGAACGCCGGCTCTCTGGAGGCCAACAAGCTAGGATTTGATGATTTTCTACAAAGCACCTGAATAGACATCGCAATTTTAACGGAAACTCACCTGACCTCTATAAAAAACGCATTATGTGTTTTGTCATGCGTATTTTTCAAAAAATCATAACTCGAAAACCGTTGGCTGTAATAAAATTTCGTCTGAAAAGAAGTTGTAGTTAATTCATTTGGCTTTATGAAAAAAATATGTACACTGTAAAAAAAAAAAATTTTTCTTCAAAAAAATCTAAAATTAAACTTAAAAATCAATTAGCAAATCTGTCCAACGTACGATTTTTATAATTTTTTTTTTCCAAAAAGACTAAGTCATAAGAAAAAGAATAGAAGTTGTTCTACGATGGAGCAACTTAAGATAAAAAAGTTCTTAGAAGTAAGAAAAATTCAAGTTTTTTCCAATTCGTTGTTTTTGCATTAATAACCATATTTTAATAATATAATACGATTTTTCTAGTGATTTTAAACAAAAATGCTCTTGGTGAGCAACATTCTATATGTACCCGTTTTCGAGATAATTTGAAAGTAATGTCGAAAAAATGGCTTTTTCCATGAAAATATCCCTTTTTCAAAAGTTAGTCGTGATTGTCCATCTTCAAAAGTATTCTTTTCAAATTGTACATAAAATTTTCAACAACTATCCTTTTGACACCAAGAAGATTTAACATCTTCTTAATTAACGAAATTAACGAATCTTAATTACCAAATAAAAATTTTGAGTTTAGTTTAGTTTTAAAAAAATGTATTTACATTTTTACAAACACTATTTCCTAACATTCCCTTAAATATTATGAAAACTCAGTATTTCGTCAGTTGAAAATATTTTCGCAGCGATTTTGTTATCTGCAACTGGAATGAAGGAGTGATATTTCTGTGTACCAGGAATCATTTTTGTTTGCTGATAACTACCACTCCATTCTGCAGCTCCCTCTTCATATTCTTCTTGTGAAACATAGCAAAATGATATTTTTGTGAAATTTTCTTGATTTCTCTTAATAGCCCAATCATACAAAGTTTTCGCACTTGATATTAGATGTTCATGTTGTTTGGCCAAGCTTGCTCTTGTTGCCATTCGTTTTAATGTGCCGCCAATTGCATCACATGGTCCCTTACCATGTGAAGTTGCGAAAAAATGCCACTCAGAATCAATGTTGTATTTCTCTTTAAACTTGCAGAGGCTTGCAAATTTTTTTCTATTTTTGTATTGGGAAGCAGCCCCATCAGACATAAAAATGGCCTTTTTTATATTCATTAGTTGATTTAAATACGGTAGTATTTTAGAAATAAATACTTGTACCGCAATTGTATCATGTCTTAGAACTTCTGATATAACAACAAAACTTAGATTTTTAAGCATTCCTGACTCCATATAATAAATAACAAACGGATGAATTGTAGCCTGATCATTGTTCCAATGATGACTTTGAACAGCATCCTGAAGTACAAATGAATAATTAAATATTCAACAAATTCATCGACAGGTTTTAATTGCGTTTCTAAATTACATCTATCAGTTGTAATCCATTGTTCGAACGATATCTCAGACAAGTTATGTTTCTCAAGTTCTTTTAAAAATCTTATCTCAAATTCTGACAGCATGGGACAATTTTCGCACTCACGGAGGTAACAATATTTTGATCTTGATGATGAATTACACAATAACTTCTCAAAATTACAATCAGTGTTGAATGAATATTTTTTTAAACTGTGAAGCATTAAATCAATATTTTCGTGAATTGCGCAAACACAAACGTTGTGAGAACCTGAAGCATTTAGCAATTTACAATGTTTTGGTCGTAATGCTTCAAAAGTACTTAATCCAATTTTATGTTCACTGACTTCTTTAAATCGAGTGAAAGTTTCTCTAAGTGATGAAAGTAATAACCGTTTTTGAATTTGTTGACGCTTACCATTAGTGTTTACAGAGACATAATCTCTTTGTCCCGGCATGGCTCTGCTGATGTCGTCCTCGTCAAAAAAATTGTATCACTTGATTCTTTATATCCGGATTCAAACGATTCCCCGATCTGTCGTTGGGGGTAGCCAATACTCCATTTTCGGCTGCCAATTCTTTTGCTTGTAATGCAAGGTATTTGTTTGTTTCAAATTTGCTCGTTATCTGCTGAATCGTCCACGAATTAGGCAAAACTGTTAATATACGTATTTTATCTATTCTCGAACAATCTGGTTCTATGAATTTTTCTTTCAATTTGGAAATAATTTCATCATATTCCACAACCTTTGTTTTCAATGTAGCTAACTCTTCGACTTCTTCTTGTGGTGGTAAGCTGAGTAGATATATTCTAATACCTGCTACAATTTTGGCAAATTTTTGCCGACGGTATTTATCGTTTTTAAATTCTCTAATGGATATCGGAGACACATTTATTCCTGCAATTCCATTATTGAATAACTCAATGTTGTGTATCCTGGAATAATCCGGTAGGTCACTGTCCTGAGGAGATGCCGAGGTAATTGAAGCTGCCGATGGTATTTCCTTCAAATCGTTCCGTGATGTGGTTGGTGCTTCGTCATGTCCACCGTTTTCTGGTTGCTCCACTCTTTCGACAGGATTACGACGATACGAATATAACCGACATGAATCACAAATTCTTAATGACGTGTCCAAATGGACCGTACACTGCATGGATAAAAGTTTTTCAATTTACTTGTCAGTTAAATTTCTAAGTTTAGGCGAACACCGTCTCCCGATTTCCATTTCAAATCGTTTTACACTTTACGCTACTTATGAAAGACACTGTTAAACTGATGTCATGACTTTGTAATATAATCCTTTTTATACGTACTAGGTAGGCACTTTAGATACTTTTTTGAAATATTGGTATGTGCAGAGGTATGCAGGTTAATTATATTTTCTGTCAACACCAAAGGGAATGCATGAATAGGTATATATGGGCGTAACAATTGTATTCTTACTGGTATAAACAGTTTAATTAATTAAACTGAACAAAATACGCTTGTACACAAACATGAATACTAATTATTTTTGTTTCGGGTTAGGTTTTCATAATATACTGTAAATAAAAGCAGCAAATTTTGTCGTGTTACCTACAGTAAATATCAGGAATCAGTTTGTCTAGTATTCTCGGAAATAAAAGATATATTGTAAAAATTTTTATGTACAATTTGAAAAGAATACTTTTGCAGATGGACAATCACGACTAACATTTGAAAAAGGGATATTTTCATGGAAAAAGCCATTTTTTCGACATTACTTTCAAATTATCTCGAAAACGGATACATTTAGAATGTTGCTCACCAAGAGCATTTTTGTTTAAAATCACTAGAAAAATCGTATTATATTATTAAAATATAGTTGTTAATGCAAAAACAATAAATTAAAAAAAAAAAGGAATTTTTCTTACTTCTAAGAACTTTTTTATCTTAGGTTGCTCCATCGTACAACAACTAATATTCTTCTTTTTATGACTCAAAGCCTTTTTGGAAAAAAAAAAAAATTATAAAAATCGTACGTTGGACAGATTTGCTAATTGATTTTTAAGTTTAATTTTTGATTTTTTTTAAGGAAAATTTTTTTTTTACAGTGTACATATTTTTTTCATAAAGTCAACTACAACTTCTTCTCGTACGCAATTTTATTACAACCAACGGTTTTCGAGTTATGATTTTTTGAAAAATACGCATGACAAAACACATACGCCCTTTAGAAAAATTTGTCTTGAGTCAAAAAATTCCCTTAACCGGCGGAAATTCCATCGTCATCAATTCCGAAGACATGTGCAAAGTTTCATCCAAATCAGAGAGGGTCGAGTTCAGTCATTTGCTCATTTGGCAGAGAAATGCTCTGTAGTCAAGATACCGTTAAAAAACGCATGTTAAGAACTCAGTGCAAACTCAGCTCCTGTATGAAAGTATCTCCATCCGGAAGCAAATTTACACAATCAAAGATAGAATCGAGCCCTCGATTGACAGAGTAAACCCAAAAGATGGGGTCGAAGGGCCCGTCCTCGTTCCGCGAAATCTTAACAATAAGGAGGAAGCAGTTCCATGCGTCCTTTCCAAATCGTTTCATTTGGGTGCCCTGATGGTCCCTCCTTTTAATTGCTTGCCTTGTTTTAAAAAAAAATGCTGAAAATATTGGTTAGGGTTGTACACCATTCTTTACCTATTGCTTAATTTTCATTTAGTAGGTAGTCATCACTGTGTTTCTGCTTTTGAAAAGCTGATTTTGAAAGTGCAGACTCACAATGTTTGTGTCATATGGTAATGCTCGTGGTCATAGCATAGAAAACAATAACAGGAGAAAGGAGAAAGGAGAGAATCTCAAATGACATTGCCAAAACCATCCAGCTTTATAAAGTTTTGTTAAATTTTATGAAAGCCACTTGAAATCAATTTGGTTTTTTTATGGTACCAAGGGGTGCCAATATTTTTCATATTTTATAGATTGTTCCGAAAAATATCAAATAAAAAAAGACCATACTGTGATTTTTGATTATTTTATTCTTAAACATAGCAAATAAAAATGTTCTCTTTCCATCTTCATTTTGATTTCCATGATTTTCCGTAGGGTGGCGAGTTCTCTAACTTTTCCCTTGACACTACTCATAAGCTTCTGCACAGTGCTTTTTCGTACCATTTTCACCACTTTTGGCCAATCTTTCTTAAATTGTTCGAAACCATACGCTGGTTTCATGTGTTTTCTCAGCTTCGCCTTCGTCAGAGCCCAGAAAGTTTCGATAAGGTGAATCTCTGGGCAGTTTGGTGGATTCATCTCCTTTGGTACAAATACGACATTGTTCCTTTTGTACCACTCTAGTGCATATTTTGAGTAATGGCAAGAAACAAGATCAGGCCAAAAGATTGTAGGCTGACTATGCTGTTTAATCAAGGGTAGCAACCTTTTTGCAGACACTCCTTCACGTAGATTTGACCATTCATTGTGTCTGTCGTAATGAATGGACGAGAAATTTGTCCACATACGCATATGGCCTGCCACACCATTACCTTCTTGCCAAATTTTTCGGTGTAAATGGCTTTCACTGATCCAGGGACATTCTTTCCTTTCGGCGAGGTATAAAACTGTGGTCCCGGCAGAGTTTTATAATCGAGTTTTATGTAGGTTTCATCGTCCATTATAACACAGCCCAAGTTTTTGGTCAGCAGTTTGTCGTACAGCTTCCAAGCCCTCGGTTTTACAGATTCAGCCTGTTTGGTGCTTCGTTTAGGCTGCTTCTGCTTCCGACGAGTCTGCAGGCCCATTCTCTCCTTGGCACGGATAACATTAGTCGCCGAAGTACTTAGCTTTTTCGCCACATCTCGGACTGATGCTGAAGGATGACGCTTGAAATAGTCCCTTACCTTTCTGTCGATCAGCGGGACCGGGTTTTCTACCCCGTCTCGGGGAATCTACGAGAGAGCACTGTTGTTGATACTTCCGTAATGCGGTTTGAACTGCTCCGACGCTCACACCTTCATCCTTAGCCAGTTTTCTGATCGAAAGACCACTGACGGTGCACCGTTTGTGCACAATCCGACCACGCATTTTCAACCTCCCAGCCTATAATATGTCAACATTTTTCTTTCCGACGGCTATGGCCAAAGTTCCGGTAAGCTGCTGTAAAGGGTCACCCACAATAGATACGTTTGCGTTCCGTTGACGTATATTTGTCAGAAAACCTATAGGGAAAACTGTCAAATTCACGCAAACGCATCCGCAACGTATCTATTGTGAGCCAGCCATAAGGCTGCCCGATATGGAGTGGAGGTATATTTGTAAAATCATGATCAATACCGTAATCAATGAACCGTTGTTTTGTTTTGATATCTTTACTCTGTTTTTGTCATCCATCCGACATTGGCTCTTTTTTTTTAAGAAAGAATTAATGTCAATGTACCACTGACATGAATTCAGCGGCAGCAACTAAAATCAAGCAACATAAAACCCCTTTCTGATTCATCGAGTACGATCATGCACCGTGTGCAAAATGTTCAGCAAATCCTCAAAATTTCCACCATTCATTCCACCCACCCACGAGTCACCTGACCCTAAATCTTCCATATCTACGACGCCCAATCCGAACCCCGGTTCATTCATATGTCGCTTTTTACCCTTTCGGAGGCCACGGTACTGAATAAATCGCTGTGACGCCACTCTTTGAAACCACGCTTCGCAACCGAGTCCACCGAATCAGCGCAAAAATTTCACGTGCTTCTGCTTTGCAAACGATCGCCCGGCACCCAATCTTACAGCCGGCCACACCGAGTGACTGATAACGGAGGCGCGCGAGGCAAAACAAGATGCTGCGCTTGGACATCTACCCACCCCGGGACATCCCCAGCACAGCCACCTCCTCCCCTACTGCAGATTCTAAGACTATTATCGGCCGCCCTGATAAGAAGGCCATCGTGCGCCAACGAGTGTCGGTGAGTCGATTTGCTTCGCAGCAGCTCAGCAATAGCAGGCCATGCTCGAGCCGGGCCACCGCCATCAGTATTCAATCAACGCTTGCTTCGATCGGTTCGGTTCAGTTCGGTTCGACCGTGTTGTTGTGTTTACTTACTACAGGTCAGTGAGTGGTGAGTGTGACGTGACGAGCGGGCAAAACGGCGAAGATAGACAGCGCTTTGTTTGAAGAAAGAAGTGTAGTGCGGGTCGCGAACTTTTTCGCACTTTGTTCCGAACACAAACGGGCCAACAACTTTAGCTGCGGCAGCGAAGAAGAAAGTGCTGACACTTGTTGGGTGGTTCTTTGCCGCTGTAAGTGAATGGGGGGGGGGGGGGTTGTATTGCCTGTTGTAACGATAGTAGACTCTAAAGTGATTCATTAATATTTTGCATTCGGAACAAGCTGCGATTAATGTTCTTGTGCTGTGGTTGAATCGAAACAATGAACCACTTTCGTTTTGATTAATTTCTCGGTGATAAACGAGGAACTTCAATGAATCACATGGATGGCATCAGTTTACTTCAGCCATGGAGATTTTACATGCGTGTTCGACCACACTGACATCTGACGGTGTTCGATTGAATTCGAAAAGTGCTGAACTTATTTCATGTCTGAAAAGCCGGCGCAAAATTTTGGCGCCAAGCTGGTAACTGTTGGAGTACTAGATTTTGTCTGGCTTCAATCCATGTCTGTGTGGCGAATGTTCGGCGCCAATTAATGTGGGGGGTGATTTGATTCATGCGTGTTTCGTTCATTGTTGTTTGGATACAGCATCTCCCCACTAATTCGGATCATGTTTATTCGCCGATTTGCTAGCGTAGGCCATTGAGTTGAGAAATATGGATCAGATTGTTGGATTTTCGGATGAACTCTGCTATAACGGGGCATATTTGTACAAGGAGTTAAATTCTTCCAAATGTTAAGAGTATTTTCAATGTTCTCTGACCAAATGATTTGCATTTTCCTTTTCTATTTATCTATCTTGTTCTGTAAACACGAGATGAGAGCTACTCTATTCTTAACTAAACAGTGAGGGGAATTTTTATTAGCACTCATATATTTTTTGGCGGTTTTATTAAATTGGGGGCTGTTTGCAAAACATAAATATGACATATAAAAGGCATTTAAATAACAGGATAATTGCACCATAACGGGTTTTAATTATAATTTTTCGGGAACAATTTCCTATAAGTGCATATTAAATTTTTTTTTTTATAAATCAATTCAAATAAAAAAATAACAGAAAATAGTGTTAGATTGCTCTGCCATATTTCAGAATAGTTTCATTAATCCGTTTTGGCATTGAGTCAATTAGATTTTCCAACATTTTCAATGGAATTTTCTCTTACGCATGTTTGTAGCTCACGAATTGTTCTAAACTGCCGTTAAACACTGTAAACTCGTTTCACCAGGATTCTCTAGAGATTTTCAATAGGGTCAACAATAGGGTCCGGACTTTGAGCTAGCCAGTTTATAACCCTGATTCGGAAAACAATCCCTAAGACTTCTTGTTCGCGTAAATAGCAGCGTTATTTTATTGAAAGTTGAAGTTGTTGTCCATAATCTCTTTCGGCAGTAGGGTAAATGCACCCTTCTTTTTGGAGAAATGCTCCTTAAACTTTGGAAAAATGCTCCTTAGATGCGTTTGCCCGGTATAATGCAATCGGAGATATTAACCTTCTGGTTAGCGCTTGCCGGTTGTTTTGACGGGTCTTAAGTTTCTTCAAGATTGTATAGCGGAGCCTCGCTCCGCAATCTTCTAGGTAGTTTTGACGGATTTAAATTTCATTTTTACGAGCTCTAATTTCATTTTGAAGAGTCTTAATTTCGTTCTGACGGGTCTTAATTTCGTTTTGACGACTCTTAAATTCAGAAACTTAAAACCCGTCAAAACTATACAATCTTGAAGAAACTTAAGACCCGTCAAAACACCCGGCAAGTGCTAACCAGAAGGTTAATACCTCCGATTGCATTATACCGGGCAAACGCATCTAAGGAGCATTTTTTCCAAAGTTTAAGGAGCATTTCCCCAAAGAGAAGGGTGCATTTACCCTTTGCCAATCTCTTTCTCAGTAAATGAAATTAGAACACTGTCAAGTAGCTCTACATAAAGATTTTACTCGAAAAAACTGCAACAGACAAAAATGATCCCCGAAAGTTGATTTTAGTCGGATATTTTTGAAACCTTCAGGAATTAAATAAACACATATTAGCTGTGTTTTTGCAAAGTTGGTTATTCAAGCGCCACTTACACACTTTCATCCATTCTTTCTTCAAATCCTTCTCGTTTTTGAAGACCTTCCCTGTTTTCCGGAGCTTTCCCTTCATAATCGCCCAGAAGTTCTGGCGGATTTGCCCCCTTCGGCACAAAAACAACTGCGTACCACTTCATCACCGGTTTCGCGTAATGACACCATGCCAGATCAACAGATTGTCGCCTTCGTGGAACCGAAGGAAGGGCAGCAGGCGCTTCTGGAGGCATTCTTCTTTATATATTTGGCCGTTAATGGTGCCGGTTGTTATCTACGGCTTGCTGAATTTTCTGCACCCACAGATCGCCTGCCACACCAAGCACTTCTTGGCAAATTTGTCGACCTTCTTCTTCCGGTACTTTCCGGAACATCCAGGTGGGACTTTCCGAAAAAAATACTCCATGCCGGGTTAATGTACGCCTTGTTGTCCATAACGATGCATTAAGGCTGCACCTACCACTCGCAGTACAGCTTCCTGGCGCTTTTGGCCGCCGTATTCTGTTTATCGGTTCGGTTAGGCGCCTTCCTTACCTTAAAGACATGAAGTCCGGCCCGCTTCATTGTCTGCTGTATGAACCAGACGGAAAGATTGACCTTCTTGGCTACGTCCCAAATCAAATGGTTCGGATTGCGCTTGAAGTAATCCCTCGGTCGTCTTCGCTTTTCTTCCCCTGCCAGCTCACCGCTGGGTCATCTGGGTCTCCTTGAACGATTTTACCACACGGCACACGGTCGAATTGTCGATTCCCAACTGTTTTGCGATCCATCTGTGGGACTGGCCTGGATTTTCCACGACCGCGCCCATAATTTTTTGTCGAAGCACTTCTTGCCTGGAAGCCATCTCGATAACCACTTGACCGATTGTGAAAATTTTGCACATGTTACATTACACTCTAGACTAGTTTTACCCAACATATCATCAATTTTTACCTCTGCAATAAAAAGTTATACACAAAAGAAAGAGTTGCATTTTTTTTTCGAGTACAATCTTTAGCTCTCTGAATTCATCCTGGTAGAAATTCTGGCAATGGAAGTTTTACCTCTTCGCGAAAAAGCAGCTCAGACCATAGGACTGCTTCCTCCAAAATTTCTGCACAACTTTACCTGGGGATTCTTCCGAAGATCATGCCAATAATATGACCTGTATTTGAGGCGAGGACTGACGCTTGAACCTAGCTATTAAGCACTGTTTTTGGAGGAATTGCAGAACCCATTGCTTCCGGGAAGGAAAGTTCTGGTCCTCCGGAAAGAAGGAGGTTGCTGTCAGGCCCTGCGAGCCAAACCGCAAAAAAATCTAGCAACGGAAAGCCAACAAGGGAATATGGACCGGAACAATTGGCGAAGATCCCAGCGACGAAAAAGGACTTGCGATGCGAAACTCGGTATGTGGAATTGTAAATTTCTCAACTTCGTCAGAAGCACAAGCATACTCTCCGATGTACTGAAGGTCCCCGGGTTCGGAATCGTAGCGCTGCAGGAGGTGTGCTGGAAGGGATCCACGGTGGGAACGTTTAGAGGTAATCATACTATCTACCAGAACTGCGGCAACACTCGTGAACTAGGGACAGCTTTCATCATGATGGGTGATATGCGTTATCGGTTTGTGGCCGATCAACGAAAGAATGTGCAAGTTTAGGATCAACGGTCGGTTCTTCAACTTTAGTATAATTAACGTGCACAACCCACACTCCGGAAGCACTGATGATGACAAGGATGCATTCTTCGCGCAGTACGACCGCTGCCTAGTCTACGACTTCAAGATCATCATTGGAGACCTGAGTGCTCAGGTTGGCAAGGAGGAGGAGTTCAGACCGACAATTGAAAAGTTCAGTGCTCACCAGCTAATGAACGACAACAGCCTACGACTCATTGATTTCGCCGTCTCCAAGAACATGGCAATTCATAGTAACTACTTCCTCTACTTCGTAGCAACTACCGCCTCCCTTATCGCTATACATGAAGATCCCCACAGCAGACGGAATCGCAAATCGACCACGTTCTTATTAATGAACGGCACTTCGTCGATATTATCGTCATCAGAACCTATCGTGACGCAAACATCGACTCTGATCACTACCTGGTGATGGTTAAACTGCGCTCAAAAGTCTCCGTCATCAACAATGTACAGTACAGACGGCCATTTCGGTATGACCTAGAGTGACTGAAACAACCGAATGTCGCCACTGCGTACGCACAGCATCTTGAGGCAGCTTTGTCGGATGAAGGAGCCCCTCTTGAGGACTGCTGGAGTACTGTCATAGCGGCGTCGGGTTCGTAAAACAGTGTCGCCGGAATGAGAAGGACGCAGCGCAGGCAGTAATGCTGCAGCAAGGGAGCCGGCATGCTGCCTTCATCGCCGCACTGCGTCGCTCGGAGACGGAAGATTACTGAGCTGCACTTCGATAACGCCACGACCTTCAAGAGAGCCTCACACGCCTTGAGTGTATCAAATGCTGAAGAAGGGTAAGGCTGATCGAAACCACATCTTATCTTGCTGCACAACTACGAAATCCGTTGGAAGTTCAATCCACTACGCGTGCCTCATTTTGGAGGACTCTGGGTACATGAAGACCCACCTCTTCAAGGAAATCAGGAACAACAGTCTTTCCTACGAGGACATGCTCACACTACTGACACAAGCTGAGATGTGTCTCAATTCAAGGCTATTAACCCCATTGGCATCGGAACCACCGGACCCGGAAGTCCTGAAACCCGGACACTTTTTGGTAGGTTCAATTTTCCAATCTGTTCCCGAAAACCCACTCAACCTTTGGGAACAAACTCAGCACCGTCTTCAACGAATCTGGGCACGATGGTACCCGGAGTGCCTCCAACAGCTTCACGTTTGCATAAAAAAATGGACACAAATTGCCGATTTTTCATGGGTTTACCTTCACCCGCACTGCCGAAACTACCCATGCAGCATCAATCATAGTAACCCATGAGTCAGCAGACAACATTTGACAGCTCTATCGTGAAGCAACTCCGTTCAGAAGTGTGCGCGTTCAAAGAATGGCACCCTGCCGCGTCGAAAACGAACCCCGTGCGGCCGCCGAATACGCCCGTTCCGGCATCTACAACATCTTGGCACTATTAGACAACAATCAGAGCATCGAAAGAAAGCCCGGTTCCGGACGGCCGACGATCCTGAGCGACAAGAAACTCCGGAAGAGGATGCTGAAGAGGAAGACCGAGGGAAAAGTGGCTACATCGCTGCGTGCGCTTGGCCTGAGCGACAAGAAACTCCGGAAGAGGATGCTGAAGAGGAAGACCGAGGGAAAAGTGGCTACATCGCTGCGTGCGCTTGGCCGGGAGGTCGGTTCAACCGGCCAAACAGTGAAAAAGTACCTGGCGAACATGAACATACATGTCAGGAAGCGGAAGTCGAGTCCACTGGATACGGAGCTGCAGGCAATGACGCAGCGGCAGCGGCTGAATAAGATGGTCAACTCGATTTTCCCGGCGAATCGCGACGTGGTGGTGATGATGGACGACGAGACCTATCTCACCCTGGATGGCAACGACTGGCAGGGCACTTCGTATTTTACTTCCCCCACGAAGGAAGTGAGCTCCGGGGTGAAGTTCATTTCACACACCAAGTCCCCCAAGAAGGTGCTGCTGTGGCTGACAATCAGCGAGAAACGGATGTCAAAGCCGCTCTTCTTTCGCTCCGGACTGGCCGTGAACGGGGAAATTTATAGTACGAAATGACTGCCGGAAGTTGCGTCGTTCATCAAGAAATATCATAAGGGCAAAGATCTGGCGTCGGCCTACTACTCGAAGCGATTGTTGGAGGAGAGGAGCGGCTGAATATCGATGTGGTACCCAAGTCGTTGAACCCGCCCAACGTCCCCCAGCTGCGTCCCATCGAGAATTCCTGGGCCAACCTGCGAGATCTACTCCAACAATGTTATCGTGAAAACTGAGGAGGAATTGATGTTTTATTTATACAGAAGAAAGAACTCAAAAACATGCCTACACGCATGATTTCGTCCGCCGTGGCGAAGGTTCCGGTTAACTGCTGGAAAGCCGCTCGCAAGGGCGTAGAATTTTTTTGCAAGTAAGCTTAAATAATTACCTTCCATGGAAAATTTATCAAAAGCAATTATCTGTCTTAGCTCTTTTTTTATCACCATCCGAAAAAAAGTCCATTTTTTTTAATGCAGACGTTAGTATGACCCAAGATTTAAATTTGCTATCAAAATTCGGCTTTAAGAGTTACAGAGAAATTTTGTTGAGCAAACTTGTTCAAAAATAACTTTTTTAACTTGGAAAAATATTGGATAGGTGTGGTTACGGACACAATGATGATCTAGACCATCCAAACTGTCCTTGAGTTCAGATCTTGATGTTCTACATGATCGACAAGGAGGTTTAGAGTGAATTGATCGTACTTCTTAGCTGTAAAAGCTACAAGGAAAATCTTAAAACCGTTGCAGACAGTTAAGGCAAGGCGATTTCAGAGGTCTCCATCGTACTTCTGAGTTGATAATGCTCCATGAGACACCATTGCACAATTAAAGTCATATTACAATATTCTCAGAACATCTACGGTGCTCCAAACTGTTCTTGAGTTCAGATCTTGATGTTTTGCATGATCAACAAGGCGATTTAAGAGGTGTCCATCATACTTTTGAGTTGGTAAAGCTCCATGAGACACCATTGCACAATTAAAGTCATATTACAGTGTTGTCAGAACATCTATAGCGCTCTAAACTATCCTTGAGTTCAGATGTTGGAGTTTTCCATGATCAACAAGGCGATTTACGAGGAATCCATTGTATTATGAGCTGGTAAAGCTCCATGAGACATCATTGCACGATTATAGTCATATTGCAATATTCTCAGAACAGCTACGGTGCTCCAAACTGTGCTTGAGTTTGATCTTGATGTTTTGTATGATCAACAAGGCGATTTATGAGGTCTCCATCGTACTTCTGAGTTGGTAAGGCTCCATGGATCATCATTGCACAATTTTAGTCATATTACAATATTCTCAGAACATCTTCGGCACTCCAAATTATTCTTAAGTTCAGATCTTAATGTTTTGCATGATCAATAAGGCGACTTAAGAGGTATCCATCATACTTCCGAATTTGTAAAGCTTCGTGAGACATCATTGCACAATTTTAGTCATACTACAGTATTCTCAGAACATCTACGGCGCTCCAAACTATTCTTGAGTTCAGATCTTGAGGTTTTGCATGATCAACAAGGCGACTCACGAGGTCTTCATCGTACTTATGAGTTGCAAAAGCTCCATGTCCAATATCATGGGTACTCCAAATCATTATGGCGTTCGTATCCTATTGTTCTAGAGGATCAACCCGCTTTTTGCTATTTCCTAATCAAATATTTGTCTCTGTAAATTTAAATCCATGTGTTTTCACTCCCAAAAAAAAAAAAATCCCAGGCAGACGATTTCCATGTTTAATTCAAAATCATCATTTGCGTTGTTGGTAGTTTATTCACATTATTCCAAGTTCATGTGATATAAATAAAAACAGTTTTTACAGTAAATGTTTATCGCAACTAATACAGCGAGTGTTGGTCTTCAGTTCTAACCCTTTTGTTGTATCGCCTTCTTACAGGGGATGATCAAAAAGGAGAAGACTAGCAAAATTTTGTCCAGATTCAAAGTGATACAGTTCGGTGAATAATTAACCGATTTTGATGAAACTAAAAGCGTTTGACGGAAAATTTATTCTTGTTTTAGAATGTTTAATCAAAATTTGATTTGACTTCCGGGCACCGGAGATATCACGGATACTTTGAGGTTATGTCAAATGTGCTAATTTTCTGCAGCTCGTTATTTTTTATGTTACTTGAAAATTGGAAATATTATATTTTTTTCAGAAACTAAAATTCATAACAAGTCTGTCAGTGGTTGAAGATTGTGAATCGGCCCATAAACAACCGAGATATGGCTATTTCCGTAAAATGTAGTTTTTTACCCAATTGCCTGACACTTCTTATGTTGAAAAACTCCTTTTTAATTTATCTGTAACTCTGCGTACCCTTAACCAAATTAGATGCAACTTTTTCCATACGATTACATATTTATCCTAGTTTTTAAAAAAGTAGCGGACATTTCGTTATTTTCCGTAGTTCCGGATTCATTATCGGGAGTCGTGAAGGAAGTACCCTACCAGTGTAATGGCCAGAGTTGGAACTGTATCAAACCTGGCTTGCGACATATCAAACTTCATGATTTTACAAACCAATACCACTGGTAGTCAACCTGAGAGTATTCTTTCACATTGGCCACACCTGGTGACGTTCCGGATTCCGGGTTCCCCCAGGGAAGTGGCCAGATTTCGAATGATGTCAAACCCTGGCTTGCGACACATCAAACTTCATGATTTTACAAAACAATACCGCTGGTGGTCAACCTGAGAGTATTCTTTCACATTGGCCTCACCTGGTGACGTTCCGGATTCCGGGTTCCTCCAGGGAAGTAGCCAGATTTCGAATGATGTCAAACCCTGGCTTGCGACACATCAAACTTCATGATTTTACAAAACAATACCGCTGGTGGTCAACCTGAGAGTATTCGGTCACATTGGCTACACCTAGTGACGTTGCGGATTCCGGGTTCCCCCGGGGAATTTGCGAGATATAGAACGATTCCAAACTATGGATTGCGACACATCAAACTTCATGATTTTACAAATCAAGATTACTGGTGCTCAACCTGAGAGTTTTCGGTCACATTGGTCAGACCTGGTGACGCTCCGGGATCCGGGTTCCCCCAGGGAAGTGGCTGGATTTAGAACGATGTTCAACCTGGCTAGCAACACATCAAACTTCATGATTTTACAAACCAATACCACTGGTGGCGAATCTGAGGTTTCTATTGTGGGCATCAGGATTCAATGGCAAATTATTCAAACATAGTTTCGAAAATATATAAAAGTTCGGATATGCTAACAATAATTCAGTTATTTTGATTAGATAGATCGTTTCAAAGGAAAATCGCGTTTAATAAGGCGTGGGTCCACCATTCGCATTCAAAACGGCTAGGATACGCCTAGGGATGGAATCGTACAATTTTCGGATTGTTTCGATAGGTATTTTATACCACTCATCGATCAAAACCTTCTCTAACGCTTTTAGAGACGATGGTGGTGGAAATACACTTCTCACGCGTGCTTCTAATGTATACCAAAGTGGCTTGATAATGTTGAGGTCTGGTGACTGTGCTGGCCAATCAAGGTGATGAAAGTCTGTGTCATGCTCTTCGTACCACGCCTTTATGATTTGAGCAGTGTGGATTGGAGCGTTGTCATCTTGGAAGATTCCTCTGCCATCAGGAAAGATGGTCTTCATCATTGGCAGCACCTGTTGGGCAATTGTGTTATTTTAAGTATATTGTGAAGGTTTTCTAAAAAATACCTGGTCATCCAATATTTCTTGATAATCTTTGGCCTTTATTTTTCCCTTCATAGCAACTAAAGGCCCAAGAGAATGCCACGATATTGCACCCCAAACCATAACTGACCCCCCGCCATGTTTAACGGTTGGCAGAAAGCAGGGTTGTAGGCTTCTCCAGGAGTACGCCAAACGTACACTCGACCTGTAGTTGGAAACAAGGTAAAAGATGATTCGTCCGACCACACAACTTGGTTCCATTGATCTGGCGTCCATTCCTTATGATCCTTGCACCAGCGCTTCCTGTTTACCGCGTTTTGCGGTTTAATTAGCGGTTTGGAAATGGCCGCACGAGCGTAAAGATTCATGTCGTGCAGCTCCCTTCGGACAGTTGATGTAGAAACTGGTTCTTGAAGCGCATTGTTCAAAGCAGCAGTTGCTTTAACAGCACTAATGTGTCTGTCTGCTTTGACTATGCGCTTCAACGAACGTTGCTGCCGGTCATCCATCTTCTGCTTCCGTCCACAGCTACTTTTACCAGGCGATGTTTTTCCATGTTTTTTATATTCCGACATTATCCGGCAAACTGTGGCCCTGGCAACACCAACCAGTTTGCATGTTTCAGCGATCGAAGCACCGGCTTCTCGAGCACCGACTATGCGGCCCCGTTGAAATTCCGTAAGGTCTAATGGCATTTCGAACTGCACACTTCAGCACTTAACCTTGATTTGTCCCATGCGCAAGCACTCAATCCTGTCACCTTTTGTCTTCTTCTATGCAAACATGTACACGGATACAAAATAATACCCAATTTGAGTTCTGTTCCGCCAGGTCGATGGTTCCGTACGCCAAATTAATTTTGAGTTATTTTTCAATTAATTTTGAGTTATTAATTTTGAGTTATTTTTAGTTTAGGTATTGTTTTGTAAAATCATGAAGTTTGATGTGTCGCAAGGGTTTGACATCATTCGAAATCTGGCCACTTCCCTGGGGGAACCCGGAATCCGGAACGTCACCAGGTGTGGCCAATGTGAAAGAATACTCTCAGGTTGACTACCAGTGGTATTGGTTTGTAAAATCATGAAGTTTGATATGTCGCAAGCCAGGTTTGATACAGTTCTAACTCTGGCCATTACACTGGTAGGGCACTTCCTTCACGATTCCCGATAATGAATCCGGAACTACGGAAAATAACGAAATTTCCGCTACTCTCTCAAAAACTAGGATAAATTTGTGATCGTATGGAAAAAGCTGCATCTAATTTGGTTAAGGGTACGCAGAGTTACAGATAAATTAAAAAGGAGTTTTTCAACATAAGAAGTGTCAGGCAATTGGGTAAAAAACTACATTACACAGAAATAGCCATATCTCGGTTGTTTATGGGCCGATTCACGATCTTTAACCACTGACAAACTTGTTATGAATTCTGGTTTCTGAAAAAAATATAATATTTCCAATTTTCAAGTAACATAAAAAATAACGAGCTGCAGAAAATTAGCACATTTGACATAACCTCAAAGTATCCGTGATATCTCCGGGGCCGGGAAGCAAAACAAAATTTTATTAAAAATTTTTAAAAAAAAAAAAATTCTCCGGCGGACGTTTTTTTTTTTTTTAAAATTAGGTTATTATTTAAGGAACTTCTTTATTTTGAATCTGGGAAAAAATTTTGTGTTTTTTTTCTTTTTTTTTCTCCCCTGTTTGTCCGTCTTAATAAACAAGTGGTTTTTTCTTGGTTATTTTCTTTCTCGTGGTTGGTCGGCGGGGTTGGATCTCGTCTTTGTTGGGGGGAAGAGAGGGGGGGGGGGGGGCTGGGGGGGGGGGAAAAAAAACAGTGTGACCATTTGGTCAGCGTAGTTAACTCCTACCCAGGTTATAGAAGGCTATTGCTTCAGGACAGCTGACTTCATTTCTTTTTCCGTTTTTCGAGGTGCGCTGTACTGTTGCTACGTTGTTTGAGTGGCAATTACTGACAACAAGTTTCTCCTT
Source organism: Aedes koreicus (assembly GCA_024533555.2). Taxonomy (NCBI): domain Eukaryota; kingdom Metazoa; phylum Arthropoda; class Insecta; order Diptera; family Culicidae; genus Aedes; species Aedes koreicus. The sequence continues at coordinate 317,040 of JAHHFK020003287.1, forward strand.
CGTTTCCTGCCTGCGACAAAGGGCCATTCCATACGTCGTGTGCTGAAACTCAGAGCAATATTCATCTAGCTTGGTAATCACTTTTGGCAAATTCTTCCGATTTTTTTTCGATAGTTTCTACGCCGCATCATGGTATCATTCGTAGCAAATCAAGTGGCGTTATGAGTTTGTCAAAGCACAACCAAACGGATTCGACTTCATCCTCCGGAATGGATTTTAAGAGGCCTTGGACAATCCTCTCCCCCAGTATGCCATCTGGTGTTTCATATTTGTATTCAAGGTTAGTTTCGAGTACCGTAGGTATTCTATAAATACTGTAACATGTCTATTATATTGTTATGATGTCCCGTGGGGATATTTCAAATGAAAAGTGCGGTGGAGACATCGTAAATAGCCTTGTTGATTATGTAAAACATTACAATCTGAACTCCGGAATAGTTTGGAGTATCTTAGGCAGTGCCTTGGATTTTCATAAAATATCCATGAGAAATGAAAATGATTTTATCCCAGTGTAATGATGATGTTAAATTTTCCGGTTTTCATGGCTACCGCTGTCACTTCTATGCCAACTGAATTTTGTTTGCTGCAATGAATGAAGTCGGCTCTAAGTGTGGGTCGAAAATCTGCTGTCACTGTTGTTTTGATTGTCAATCGGTAAGCATGAATTTCATTGGACGAAATTTGAAAATCATCTCAGAAGAATAGATGCTAGCAATGTTGAGCAAGAATAACCTGGACTGGACTGCCCTTGCATATTTTCCGAGCCCGACGGGTAATTGATATTCATTGTGGTTTATTGAATTTCATTTCTGACATTTCGAAATTCATATTGAAAATGAACCTGTTTACCTAAAGAATATCAAAGCATTTTGAAAATCGACGGTTCGTTCTTCTGGTTACGTTTGTTGTCACGAGTTATCATTTGATTTTCGCATGGAACTTATAGGTAGTCAATGTTATGTTGTCTGAAAATCCACGCTTTGGGAACCTAACGAGCATAATTTTTATTAAGACCGATCTTAGGTGTCTTAGATAAATACTATAACATGCCTATTACACTGTTATGACGTCCCGTGGGGCTTGTTGATCATGTAGAACATCAAGATCTGTATTCAAGGATAGATTGGAGTACCGTCAGTATTCTAAAAATACTGTAATATGTCTATTACAGTGCTATGATGTTCCGTGGAGCTTTTCCAACTAATCTGTACATCGTGAATCTTAATCCCTTTAAACAAAAAATTTTTTCGACCGTCACGAAAAGCGGTCAGGTTTTGAGCGTTAATATCTCTGTCATTTCTCCAAAAAAAAATTCAAAATGTTTGTCCCAATCGATCGGAAATATTTCTACGCGTCGATTTCAATATTAAGAACTATTGATTTTTGACATTAGACTATTGAAAACAATGCAAATATAAGATGAGCTCGCATAATTTAGTTTTGCCGAGTTTTTCCTATCACAGACTTCAAATGTAAGCGAGCGAAATAAGTGTGATCTAGTTGGCAGCCATATTACGGGATAAGCCAGCCACCATCATCATCGCTAATGTGTGGAAAAACTGCATTAGCTAGCAAGATTAGCATGACCAGTTACTAGTAAATAATTAGCAGATAATTTATTTCAATTATCTGCTAACAAATGTTGCAATTACAACGCTAGTATTGCTGGCTATTGAATTGTCGCATTGGGCCTTTGGAAAATCGATCAAATATGGACCATTTAAAATCCGTCCTTTTTTGGTCGACCAATTCGATTTTCCCAGCTAAAGAGCTTGTTTGGACATGGATTTCAAACACGGATCAGAAATTTAAACGGTTTCCATATTATTCCGAAGCGCAAATATAAAGCAAGCTTATGCCAAGAGCAACATGCCAAAAAGAAATTTTACAAAGGGCGACCGTCACGAAATATTGAAACAAGTAATTATAACATTCATTACACATGGCTGTCTCTTGTAGTTTTTTCATCCGCTTCTGTTTACCCGTTCAGATTAGCATCGGACACGTTTCAGCTTTCCTTGTTTTCTTCATCAGCTTCTTCCATTTCCTGATTTCGCTACAGTTGTCTTAACAGTCTTGTTTTCCGCAGAAAATTTTGCATCCGTATTGTTTGCTCCTCTGTATTTGCCAGAGCGTCGCGTAGGCTAGCTCCAATGTCTTTTTTCTCCTTCTTCAATAGGAACGTGTGTGTTAGCCGCGTATGGCCGGTCCTCAAACGCGTTGGTCGGCCGTGCTCTAGCGTTTCGTCCACCAGGTGGACCCTCAACCTCCCTCAACTTCGACTCCCTAGTCTCATGCCTCTGGTTATGCCACCGGTGGCGTATCGATTGCTTTACTTTCCTCACAGCACCTTCTCCTGGAATTGGAACATCAATGGCCTGTTGCCTCCTGGCCTCATTAGCTAGTCGATCGGCTTCAGAATTGCCACTGATTTCGGCGTCAGGAATCCTGCAGAATCAAATTGGTTTGTACCCCGCTATCTCTTCCACTTTTTGAATCCACGGGTGTTGGGATGTTCCTGCCTCCAGTGCCAGAAGCCAGCTAGCAGAATCCGGTAGAATCACCAACTTGAATAACGAAGTTCGTGATCGTGATAGCCATCTTTTTGGCGTATGCTTTCGCAGGAAAGACGCTGCATTCCTTTGGAAGACTGTAGGTGCCAGCAATTCCTCCGTTGAAGACTGCGGCTCCTACCATATCTTCACACTTAGAGCCGTCGGTGTAGACGACAGTCGGTCACCAGCTCGTTTGCTTTTATTCACGTCGCACATACACGGCTTTCGTGCCACACACGGTCACACTGCCTCGCAAGTTGGCCGACAGCGGGGAGCGCTGTATCTGTCAATTCTTCGAGGCGATTCGAGGCTTGTTGAATCAGTGGGAGGGGGATGATACCACGATTCTCTGCAACTACTCGGATGGCAGTCCGCGCTATGGACTGTGCTGCCAGCAGTTCGAATGGTAGGGTTCCCGTTTCGGCCATGGGCGAAAGTATCGGACTGGTCACGCAAGCTCCGGAAGCATACCGAACCATTGAGTTATACGTAGGAGAGAGAGTCTGCAACGTTGCGAGTCCTCCTCGGCTCACTAAGCCTATTAGGTCAGCTTCGCGGTTACTAGGGCCGATTCCGAGATGAAGCTCAGCTTCATCTTCAAAATCGATAATTCCGTCGCGGTTTCGATGGAATTTTCGAACCCATCAAGCGGCGCAGAACGGTCTGGCCCAGTGGCAATTTGATGCCACTAAATTTTCATCTGAGCTGCCGTTTTTGTGACTGTGCCTTCTACCTTCAGTTTTCTCTTCATTATTGCCCAGTAGTTGTCAGTAGGCCTGAACTGAGGACAATTGGGTGCATTGAGGGGTTTCGGAACAAACCAGACTTCGTTTTCATTGTACCATTATTGTACTTCCCGACTGTAGTGACAAGTGACTGTAGTGAATGGATGAAGGGCAAGGAAACTGGAAATGTCCATATTCAACACAAAGGAGGTGCCAGAACGAAGAAAAAGATCAAATGTGTGAGGGAGCGAATAAGACGTAATCCGGCTGTATCTGGCCGTAAATTGAGCAAACAATTTCAAATGTCCCCTGCTTTAATGAACAGACTCCTCAGACATGATCTGGAATGCAAGCCGTACAAGAAACAACGGGTTCACGGGTTGATGGAGCGTCAAAAGCAAGCCAGGGTCCAAAGAAGCAGAAATCTTTTGGTTCGGCACGGTGACTGCGAGATTTTATTTTCGGATGAAAAGCTCTTCCTCCTTTAGGACAGTCATAATCAAAAAAATGATCGTGTGTATGGCAAAAGTCTTGCCAATATTTCAAGAGATAAATTAGTTGTAGAACGCTATCAGAATGTATCGCAAATCATGGTATGGGGCGCCGTTTCACGAAAAGAAAAAACTTCCTCTTCTTTTCATAGAACCTAACGTAAAAATCAACACTGAATATTACATCGAGCAGGTGTTGAACAAACTGATTCCTCATGCTTCAACGCTGTATGGGAATACACCATATTGTTTAAAAACAGGACTCACATTAAGCTCACAAGCCAAAGAAGACACAAGCGTGGTGCGCGGAAAATTTGCCCGATTTAATCACAAGCGAAGAATGGCCTGCATCTTTACCGGATCTCAACCCACTTGACTACTTTGTTTGGGGTTGTATGCTTCAACATATAGGCCCTATGAAAGGGCTTACTTTAGATCGATTCAAGAAACATTTGATTGATATTTGGCATCAAATTCCTCAGGAAATCGTGCGTGCCAGCTTCGATGGGTTCACAAAGCGTTTGCGTAAAGTTATCAAGGAAAAGGACGAGAGATTCGAATTGAATCAGTATGGTTTATTTCTATAACATGTATCTTTCAAATGAAAAATTGAATTGGTTTGATTTGGTTGATTGGTTTTGCTGTAATCCTATTTTGTTTTAGTGACACCTATTGTGAGACACCCTGTAATGGCACAAGCGAAACTGTCAAAAGCACGAAGCATTTGTTGAAACAGAAGGAAAATTCGTGCATTGTACGAAAACAATACAAAGAGCTACGTATATTTGTCACAAATTAAAAAGAAACGTTTCTCAGGTGGTTGCATGAGTGACTGACAGATCTACTATATCGACTCACAATGTAATCGAAAAAAAAAGCGCAACCACGTGGAGTTGCCCAGCTGTTTCTGGCATTGAATTCGATCCTGTATTTTTGGGAAGAGCTGTTACTATATCCGTGGTTGATCTCACTACGCCATGGTGACTCTTGAGATGATACTTGATTAATGAGTATGAAGTTATAACTCTCGACAGCGCTTTAATTGTTATTTTGGGATAAATAAATTATTCTCGCCCATCCCAGCTGCAACACCATCATGCACGAGCACGATAAAAGAGAAACAGCGATGGTCTTCAAGAAATTCATTTCGTGCATTATACAAAAAGGTATAATGATAGCATTTCACCAGATGAAAAGCAATATGAATGTTTCATACATTATACGAGACATTTGTTCTATTTACAACATCCATGTTTACGAAAGGAGTGAAAGCTAATTTACGAAAATAAATTTTCAGTGTGACAGGGACACCTCTTTGAGCCTTCGCCTTGCTAAATTTTGGTCCTGAAAGTTGTCCGAAGTCAGCCTTTAAATAGGTTTCATCATCATCTTTCCATGGAGTTGATGGTCAGCAGTTCCACACCGGCATTCATTTTGAGGCTTTCGAGTCGTCGTCAAAGTTTTCCTGTACGTATTGAGCACGCGCCGCACGGTGTTTCTTGTAAAATTCAACACTTTAGCCAGATTGGACGCGAGCCACGATTGATTTTCCAGGTGACTCTGTCCGATTTTTTTCTACGCTCCTCTACTGTTTCCAAAACGTGAGCGTCTTATGGACTGAAAAAAAACTACAAAGAACAGCCCACTAGGGTTGTACTCAAAGGTGACGTAGGATTACATATGTAGTAATGTATAATGAATGTTGAAATCCTTTTGTTTTTTTTTCAATATTTCGCCATTTGTAAAATTTCTATTTGGTATGCTGTTCTTGCCATAAGCTTGCGCTTTGGAATAGTGTAGAGACCGTTTGAATTTCCGAGCTGAGTTTGACATTGAACAAGGTCTAAGATGTGTGACGAATGGAAAACTGAAACCATTTTGGTCACGGGCCGGCTGCCAATTGACAAGAATTTGGAACGGTATGTAAGATATATTCCAACCAAACAAACTCTTTAGCTGGGAAAATCAAATTGGTCATCCCAAAATTGACGGACTTTCAATGATCCATGTTTGATCGATCTTCTTTGGACCTGTCGTATGGCCCATTAACATCTTTATTAATATTGTGGGCAATTCATTAGCCAGCAATACTAACGTCGTATTTGCAACAGTTGTGTCAACAGTTACTGGTAACTGGTCATGTTAATGTTGCTAGTTAATGCATTTTCTGCACACGTTAGCGATGATGATAATGGCTGGCTTATATCGTTCGTATCACTCAACGTAGCGCCGAATGGTGGCTGCCAGCTAGATCAAACACAAGCACCTCGTTGTTGAACAAACCGGCTGGCTACAAGTTCACCACTGGCTTGGTTAACCGACTGCCCATCACACGACTGCATTACCAATGGTTGCCTAGCCTAAGGCGATAGAGGCATCAGCTACCTGGCCAATGGTTGCTCGCTAATTTACCCTCCAGGATGCTTGTCACCGCCAGCTGCCATTTCAATACTGGTTCATTGCCGCTCCGCACAGGTTCGTTAATGCTGAACGAATGAAGCAATTGTTGATAGTGTACCCCTAATACATCGTTCATTGCTGCATATGAGAACTCCCTTACTTACATTTGAAGTCTGTGAAAGGAAAAATACTGTGCTTTTAATCATTTTACTCTGCAAAACGAAATTAGATGACATCATCTTGTATTTGCGTAATTTTCAACAGTTTAAGGTAAAAAATCAATAGGTTTAAATATTGAAATTACAGCGTAGAAATATTTCCGATCGATTGGTGCAAAATGTTTGAAATTTTTTGGAGGAATGGCTGAGATATTAACGCTCAAAACCTGACCACTTTTTGTAGCGGTCGCAATTCGGTTTTTTTAATTGTACCCCAGTATAGAAAACAAAGACGTAGTCTTCGTCCAAATACACTGTTATTGTTATGATCAACGAATAGACGGCAAAAGCTTCCGGAAACGTCCACTAAGAGCGCTGTAATAAGCAAAAAAGTTTGTTCCATTACCAAGTGGGCCATGCTTTATTATTGACCCTTATCAGTTGCAAACCAACTTGATAGACGACAACCGAGAAATTTCGAATAAATACATCCCCAGTCCACAAAACTAACCCATTTCCAGGTAATATTCAACGTTAAACATTCCACTCGCACCGATGTTCATGATCAGTAGAGCAGCAATTGGTCAAACTATTCCTAAGCCTACCTCCAAACTTCCATACTCAGATGGAATAAATTTGAATCGTTCGGACATTCTTCAAAGCATAGATTCACACTTTTTTGCCGCGCAACCCAAACCTCAACATAGCATTCGGATGCTATAGCACAGCACGTCCACGTGTGTATATTTTAATGCTTCGGTGCCTGCCTGTGTGGTTCTAGGAACTCGATAAACACCACAACCGGTAGCGACCGACGTGGGTTCTATGCGTTCGATGTAGTTAGTACGTCTATCTAGATAAAAATCGCTTCATTCAAATAGCGTTAATGTATGACCAAACACGTACGCACGCAATATGCCGCCGCTTTTATGGGCTAGTTTCTTCGAGCAGCAGGAGGAAGGTAGGCAGGCAGCTGAAAGGGAAAACACACCGGAAGCACTCGGTAGCAAAAGGTGTCGCAATGAATTAGCTGCCGTCCGTTTGCGGGATAGAGAAGGATGGGGAACTTAAACATATGAACGAGCGAAGTAATTTCTCCACTTCAGACTTTAACTCGGCCCAGACAAATATCACATTTCTTGTTCCGGTGCCAAATTGCATTAGCATTTGTATGATCACACATCTCGCACTAATGCCATTCTGGCATGGCGCATTTCGCCAGGGCCCGGCAAAGTCATCGTCAATTGATAATTGTCAAGCGACGATGAAGCTGTTCACCATCAATATCAAACGAAAATCAAGCTCTTTCTTTTCGAGCATATCCCATATCAACATCTATCAACATCCACTTTCGATCTGTGTTCATGCTGTTTGTTGTTGCTTGCTTCGTGTTCAGTTTATTTTTCACAGTTAAATGAAGTTACCACCGTATTGCAATAAAGTAGGTAGACTGAATCGAAAAACCGTAGCCTCGCATCACCGCCATGATTTGATCTTTAAAAAATGCCCCGGTCTGTCTCTCTTATACTTCGATGACCCCTGATGGGAATAAAAATTAAATTGACCACGTATAGAAGGAGATTTGATTTTAAGTTTTTGCAACTATTTCGGACATCATTAAAATTTAGGCATCATTGAGTGCATTAGCATCTTGAATCGGAATGATGTACGAACAAGTTTTTTCAATTCTAGGTTTTAGTGATAAACCCTAAATAGAAGTATATACTGAGTTCATTCCTATAACACTTCCTCTTTTCCACTACCGTGAATACCATAAGTCCATTTTCCCGACCCTCATCAAGAAAAAGTGAGATTAACCTTCCGAAGATATTGGGGTCAATTCTGACCCATGGCGCAACTTCAATGTACGCTATCTTTTTTATTTTTAAAACAATCGGGCTGAAATTTTCCGACTTTAAATATTTTACGGATTTTTACATTTTAGCATAAACATATTTTTTTAATTCAGTTTAAGGTGGTTATACAAAAAATGTGACACAAGAGCCAAGATTGACCACGATTTCAACCCTTCGTAGAATTTCGAAATTTTAACTTAGAGTCAATGTTTATGCACCATTTGAAAGGGTCTGGTCTCAAAAATGCATTGGAACCAAAAACTGATTCCGGTAATATTGTCCCCCGGGAATCTGCTACAAATGGAAGGAAGTTTAAGTTTCACTGTGTTATCATAAATGCTTATAAATCATTCCAGTGGTTTTCAGTTGAATCGTCTTTTGATATCATCATATTAGTTCTAAGTCGTGCTGCAGAGGTGGCGGCGCAGGTGAACTTTGCCAAATGAAACTCTAGAGAGATACCAACCTCGGGAAAGTTTTTTGGGAAAAAAAAATTAGTTATTTTTATTTTTTCTTTTGTTGGGTTTTGGCAGGGGGGGGGGGGGCATTTTTTTTTGTTAAATGATTTTGGGGGGGTGGGGTTAAGAAAAACTGGTTACGAATATAAAATGTAGTCACTTGAGATAATCAGATAAGTTCCAAATTGCGCCGCAAACATGGCGCTGCAGCCTATCTTTGCTAAATGAAGCTCTTTTTTTTTAGTTCCAGATCTTACCACAGAGATTGCACTGCAGTCAATCTTTGTCAAACAAAAAAAAAAAAAAAAAAAAAAAAAAAAAAAAAAAAAAAATCTTTGTCAAATGAACCTCTAGAGAATTATCGTTTTCGGCAAAGTCTCTCAGTATGTAATTTTTCGTCTTTTGCTATTATTATATTAATTCCAGATCTTGCCGAAAGCAAGGTAATGAAGCTATAGAGAGCTGCCACCTTCGTCAAACATTTTTAGCATGCCATTTTTTGTCTTTTGACGTCATCAGATTAGTTCCAGCACAGAGAACACACATCTAAGTTAGAACAAAATGTCTTCAAAAAAATGTGTACGAATTCAAATCCAAATACGTTTTAACCTCGTTAAAAACACTAACACTAACTGTATTTTGTATACTGAACAACTTTTCCCAAGACGGCTACCCTCTAGAGCTTCACTTGGCATAGATAAACTGAAGGGCCATCTCTGTGACGAAATCTGAGAACATGATAATGACAAAAGGCGACATCTTACAAACCGAAAAATGGCAAATCTTACAAGCCTCAATTGACAATCATAGATTACAGCTCCATCCCTGTTGAAAGATCTGGAACTAATATGATTGCGACAAATGTCACAATGAGAAACTTTACCGAAGATGGCAACTCTCTAGAGTTTCACTTGCCAGAGATAAACTGCTGCGCCATCTCTTCTGAAGATCTGGAACTAATATGATTACGTCGAAAGACGACAAATGTCACAATGAAAATCTTTGCCTAAGATAACAACTTTCTAGAGCTTCATTTGTCAAAGATAGACTGCAGCGCCATCTCTGCGGCAAGATCTGGAACTAATTTGATAATCTTTCAAGAGGACAAATGACATACTGAAAAAAAATTTCCAAGACGGCCATTCTCTAGCGCTTCATTTGGAAAATATAGACTGTAGCGCCATCTCTGCGGCAAGATCTGGAACTTATCTGATAATGAAAAAAGAAGACAAATGACATAATAAGAAACTTTGCTCATGACGGCAACACTCTAGTGCTTCATTTGGCAACGATAAACTGCAGTGCCATCTCTTCGGTATGATCTGGAACTAATACCATGATGTCAAAAGATGATAAATGACAAACTGAGCAACTTTGTCGAAGACGGCAACTCTCTACAACTAGTCTGGAATGGTTTGTTGGAATTTGTTTACATAGAAATTAAAATTCCTCCGTTTGTGGGATCGGGGGGCGTGTATGGGAGGGGGTAAGGAAAGATGGGGGGTTTGGTGGGGTGGGGGAGTTTTTGGTTTTGGAAATGGAATATAGGGTGTTTGGGTGGGGGAGGGAGGATGTTTTGGAAAAAATTTTTGGGAAAAAATAAAAATAAATTGTGTGTTGTGGTGGGTGTTTTTTTTGTGGTGGTGTGGGGGGGTATGTTGGGCAAATTTATGTTTGTGGGTGGGGTGATAAAAATGAGAAGGTTGCCTGAATTTTCACATTCCATGTATTTCCTGTTTGGTACATATTTAACATTTGCCTTAATTTAGTTCAAATCATTCTCCCTTTCCGCTTTCGCGCTGGTACGCTGTCTGGGTTGAAGTCCAAATTTTCATTCCCTGTGGGGGTGGGTTACCAAATGTGTCTTATAAATTTAATTCACGGTTAGTTCTTTGGTATTCCTGTGTAACCCCGGTAGGGCCCCATGGGTATAGGAGGGGAGGGGATCATTGGGGGAGGGGGGGCGTTTTTTGGGGGAGAAATTTTGGATTGCTCAACTGTGGTGTGGTTGGGGGGATGGGGCTTTTGTGGGGGGTGTGTGGTTTTTTTTTTTGTGTTTTGTGAGGAGAAAAATTTTTTTCTTATGTATTTATTTTACTATTTGAAATTGGATAGGAGTTGCTTCTGTGTGCTGGCGGCGTTCGTCCGAAAACAGAATTTTACAATAACCGTGCCGCTTGAGCAGTTTCTGACATCTTTAGACTTTTGTGGTCTTCTTTTTTTCAGTCAAGTCACCCGTTGTTTTTTGTATGAATTCAGTCCAAGGTTGTTTTTCCAAATACTCCCGATCATTGACTGCGACATTCCCTGTTATTTGGCCATCTTTCGGCCAGACTTACTAGGATCTCGCCGAATTCACTCTCTCACTTGTTTGATGGCTTCCGGACACCTGACAGTGTGTTTCTGGCCAGGTCTGGGAGGTATTTTCCAAGAATCTTTTTCTTTGTAGCGTTTGATGGTGCAAATTGTATAAATTAGAACATGGTCTAAAATATTTCAAAAACAGACTTGTCACGAGCTCCCTCCCATGATTACCACGAATCTCAAACGAATTCAAAAATTCAAAACAAACTTACAAGCCGTGTTGACATTTGAATACACTCTAAAAGTAAACTATGCAAACATGGCTGTGATCAACCCACCCAAAGTTACACATGTTTAAAAAACACTGACAGGAATTACTACTCACCCTGTACATTATAAGGATGAACCGTTTTTTTTAAATGCATAGATTTTTAACGCTTTATCGGATCAAATTGCCGCCTTAGACCAAGTTGTGGAAAACTTATTGTCCTTTTAGGCAAAAATACACTGAAATAAATAAACATTGGGTATGTGTCCCTTTACTCAGCCTAATATGTAACGATCTTTAACTTTTTTTATTGTAACTCATAAAATATTTGAGCTGGAAGCGACATTTAACTAGCTGGACACTTGTTTTGTTTATGTTTCACGAAAAGTTACACAACTCATTTTATAAAGTCAAAAACTTTCGAGGGATATGGAGTAATGTCGGTCTATAAGCCCCAAATTGGGTCTATTCATGGATGCAACATCGTCCCATTCGATAGATTTGTTATTAAATGTAGTCTTCGCACGGTTTTTTTTTCTGAGTTCCTGAATTAAGGCATTACCAGCTGCATTCGCTCCACCCAACACAAAATTTCACAAAACAAACTTATAATAACACTGCTCAGAAACACATAAGTGGCCGGCGTCGGTGGTGTAGTGGTAAGCGTGACTGCTACATGGCACCCCAGTGGGTCTGGGTTCAATCCCAGTCGTTGTCGGTGGTTTTTCTGAGGCGAAAAAATCTGGTCACGTCTTCCTTCGGAAGGGAAGTAAAGCTGTTGGTCCCGGCTCATATTCATAAGTCGTTAAGTAGGGTCTAGGTGGTGGAGTCGTCTTCCTGGCGTCGGTGATTGTCACCATGTGAGGAAATAGGCCGACGTAAAATAAGAAAAAAAAAACACATAAGTGATTTTCACATATGATTTATCGGTCATTTTTTAATCAAAACATTGTAATTCACTCTACACAGATGTTGTTCCTTTGATTTGTGTTTAGATGAGTCATTCCAAAAATATGCAACCGAAACACAGACATTTCTATTCAAAATTTTACCAATAACAACATTTTTACCACGCTTTTCATAAAACAGGACTTAGTTGGGAACATAATATGTTTCTTACATTGGGTCTACGGTTTTCTTGTTGAATCATAGTTATTTTACCTATGTGAACAGTTAGTTAATAACGTGTGACTATTTTCTGTTCATCTTTGCTGCATTACTCGGTTTATAGGTTCAATTTAGCCAAATTTAAATTATTTGAAGATAGTATAGATAATCCGTTCAGCTTAACCAATGAAATCATGATGTCTAAAAAGTTAAGAAAATCGAAAGTTACGTGGAAATGAACAACTATAAATTGATAGAGAATGTCTCAATTGCTTCAGGTGCAATCGGTCGTCCTAATAGCAACATGATTTTGTTGATTATCGCCGAATTAATGGCATATTTGGTACATGGGCTGAATGAAGGAGCTAGGCTAACATTACACATCTCGTTACCCTAGTAAATTTGTGTTAGATAACACAAAATGTTTATTTTCTCAAATTTTCGTTATTATTTTTAAAGAAAGTAATTATGCAAAAGGGGAAAGTTGAAATAAAAAATTTAGAGATGAAATATTTTTCTATGTAATCGAATACACATATTGTCCGGAAGCAAACAACCAAACGAGAAAAAAAAAAAAAATAATTAAATTCATCCAGAACCGATGACTAAGGACAGATAAATACATAAATACTTTGTAAATTTGAAGTTAAAAATGAAAATTTTTTTTTGTTTCTTTTCACACTATCCCAAGAACTTGCATTTACAAACACAAAAAACCTCACAAAATCCACAAAAAATAAAAAAAAAAAAAAATAACAGCCACCACCCTCAACACCCTCACGCTCCAACCCCCATCCTAACCCTAAAAATAAACCGAAACTACAGGACCCACACGAAGTGTGCTGTGCGTCCTGCGCACAGACATTACCACGGCGGGTTTGAATTCGTGATTTTGTTATCTGCTAATTGGAGGCACAATATGTCGCATTCAAAACAGTATTGCAAAAAAAACTAAGCAAGATAAAAAGTTTGTGTCAAAGAGAGAGTTGTAGAACACTTTTAAAGGCATGTTTTTGTTAAACCAATCACCGCTGTTTATTACGTGTTTTATGCAAAAACAAAACATGAAAAAACTCTTAAAAAAAGAGATGTTTGAAACATTTTTACACCTAAAACGACACTAAATGATAATTACTCAAAGTTTAAATGAAACTTTTATGTAGAAAAATTTCCTTAGCTTTTGAATGAAGGAAGAACAATGTTGCTAAGTAACATAGTTTTTGAGTTACTGCCATTTTAAGACTAACATGTACCAAAACATTAAAAGTTCAATAAGTCCGTAAACTTTGAGATTTGACCATATGCGCAACCAATTTTTTTCTTCATATATAATCCCTTATCGCTCCGGAAAATATTTGCACTAAGGAACTGAACACCCTGTATTGTGTATTTTAACACAAATTTACTAAATGTTTTTCTTACAATTTATATTTTGCTAATACAATAAATTTCCTCCAACTCTGTCTAAGACGACAATTTGATCTGTTCAAGCGTTACAAAGTAACGATTTTTTGAAAAAAAATGGTCTGAATTTTGCATACGCCAAGTTAGACTAGCATAATTTACTCTTTTTTCAATGGAATGTGCCATCTCAGGCAGAACTCAATAAATGTGAAAAGTTCAATTCCAATCGGAGATGGTGTGTGTGTGTGTGTGTGTATATACAATCCAATGCCCACCGTCCGGCGGTGTTTTTACGGAAGAAAAATGTTTGCAGTTAAACGAACTGTTGTCGAATCGACAAACACTTTTAGCCCGGGAGTTGGAAGGTGATAGCTCTGTTGGGTTCCAGTGACCCATTTCAGAATGCCTGGTTACTCACGTCCATTCCGAGGTCACTTTCACTTACAACAAGCCCCGCATAGACACAGTACAAACATCAAATGAATATAGGTACTGTGCATACACTTCCATCATCAAATCTTACTGTTTTGAGGATGGCACGTATTTAGCAGTATCGTTCAAATTTAGTTATAATCAGATAGACCTCACCGGATTTTGTTGCTGATATACAGTCTTCATTTGGACGGCTTCCCTGTGATGCTAAAGGAGGCTTTTATGTCTCTACACTCCTTCAATTCCAATCGGAGATGGTCGTGCCAAAAATAGCATTTAAATTTGAGATTTGGGCTGGAACTGCTCATTTGGTGAACTTAGCTTCTCTTTTGCTCATATGGTGAATTTGACTTCTTTTTTGTGTCCTTTTCAAATGTTCACTATCAAGAACAATTTGAAATTGAAATTTGAAATTGAAATTTGAAATTGAAATTTGAAATTGAAATTTGAAATTTGAAATTGAAATTTGAAATTGAAATTTGAAATTGAAATTTGAAATTGAAATTTGAAATTGAAATTTGAAATTGAAATTTGAAATTGAAATTTGAAATTGAAATTTGAAATTGAAATTTGAAATTGAAATTTGATATTGAAATTTGAAATTGAAATTTGAAATTGAAATTTGAAATCGAAATTTGAAATTGAAAATTGAAATTGAAATTTGAAATCGAAATTTGAAATTGAAAATTGAAATTGAAAATTGAATTATGAGGTTGAGGCCTCGGTAGGCGCCGGGCTTATGCAAAACCATGCTGGAGACGGGTTGGAATATTTCACTTCCCATCGAAAGCCCATTGATAACTGTGGAAGTTTTTCTTGGATACTTGATCTAGAAAGTTTAAGGCAGAAAGGTGGTTCAAAGAGCGCAAAAGCCTAGAGGACGAAGAACGAAGTGAAAATTGCATAGGCAATGAATCAACCCTTTATCTGCATTTCAAATGCTACAATCCCTCTCCATGGCTGGATTTTGCACCTGGACGCTGGTGGGAGGGCCTAATCTCATGTTAATGATGCTATGGAGATAGCTGATATATGATAGATTTCGCTAGGTCATTTCATTATATGACCATCTACTTTAATGAACTATTCATGGGAGAGCCAAAGCTCCAGCCACAAAAAGTAATGATAATATCACACTCGCTCCTCTTTTTATTTAATAGCCGTGTCGTAGCACGCATGTATACAGGCACTAAAGTTGAGTGTGATATCGGCGGGTTGGGCCGCAAATCACTAAAAGTTTAATCATAGATAGATTTATTCAATTTTGAAAACGTTTAATATTCAATTTGAGGTGGAAGTTTGAACTGTGTCATAGAATTTCCTCTACAGTGGACTTCTAGACCGGACCATAAGTATTGCGGTTTTGTGGAATGCGGCGGGCCCGTTTAGAAACTCAAAGTATCGTATCACTGGGGTTTGTCATAGGTGGGTTTGTTCAGAATGAAAGAGGTGTGCTACCAGAGGGGCTTTGCCGCCATTTACGCTTAGGTGAGGCTAGACGCCTGATATCAAGTAGTTAAGGGACACGACAGGAGGTGCACTTTTCTTTGGCGTGGCAATTATTTCATTGTTGTTTATTGATTGGTTGTCATTAACTAAACACCAAACATACCTAAATTGCTATTTTTATTTTTAAATATAAATTAAAATTTGAGTGGGTGGGGTAAACGACGTCCGTATTATAACAAATCAAAGAAAATAGGGGGTGGTTGGTCGGCTAATGGCAGTGTAACGACAAGATGACATTTGCGGTGGCATTTCCAGTTGCTTTGGTTTTGGCTGTGTTTTGTTTTTCTTTTTTATTTTGTTAATGAAAAATGAAATGAAATTTCTTATGCTTTCTTTTTTATTTTTGTGTTATTTCAGTATGCGGTTTGCTGGCGTTTTTAAAATATTATTAAATTTTTTTTTTCGTTGCGTTACAATTAAAATTTCAAAATAGAACAACCTGCGACACATTCAACAGGGCATAACTTTTTTACCATTGGGTAAAAATCAACCAAATTTTGCACACTTTCTCATTGATGTGTCTTGTTTACATGCTGTCAAACTCGAAGTCGTGTTTTTCGATTCAACGAAAATGGAGGTGAACCAACGCGAGTCGAGAGAACAAATTCTTTCCAAACACCTGGAATTTCCTGACCTGTCGCACCGGCAGTTGGGAAAATGTTGAACATTCACCATTCAACCGTCTCCAGAGTGTTGAAGCGGTTCCAGGAGCGGTTGACGTTGGACCACGGCAAAGGAGCTGGAAGAAAACCGGGACCGGAGAACAAAAAGACGGAGGGAAAGGTGAAGCGGATGATTAAAGCAAATCCCAACGTCTCAAGCCGTGATTTGGCTAAAAAGATCGGCATGTCGCAGAGCTACGTCCAGAATGCAAAGAAGAGAGCTGAACTACATACATACAAGTAAAAGAACTTCCCAAACCGCGATGAGCGGCAACAATCGACGGCTAAAACTCGGGCACGGAAGCTCTACGAGAAGATGCTGACAAAATATGGCTGCTGTGTGATGGACGACGAAACGTATATAAAAGCCGATTTTAAGCAAATTCCGGGGTTGGAGTTTTTCACCGGAAAGAGCAAGTTCTATGTGGACGACAAATTTAAGAAGAAGAAAATGTCGAAGTTCGCCTCCAAATATCTCATTTGGCAGGCCATCTGCTCTTGCGGACTGAGGAGTGAGCCTTTCGTGACAAAGGGCACAGTAAATGGCGAGATCTACAAATCTGAGTGCCTCGAGAAGCGCCTTTTGCCGTTCTTGCAGCAGCACGACGAAGCTCCGCTATTTTGGCCAGATTTGGCATCATGCCACTATTCTAAAAGTGTCCTGGAGTGGTATGAGGCCAATTCTGTCCATTTTGTTCCAAAGGACATGAATCCGCCAAACTGTCCGGAGCTGCGCCCTGTGGAGCAGTACTGGGCAATGATGAAGCGGGAACTTCGGAAGAGCAAGAAGACAGTCAAAGACGAGAAGGACATGTTAAGAAAATGGAAAAAAAACTGAGAAACTGGTTCCGGATGACACTGTAAAGACTTTGATGGAGGGCATCAAGCGAAAATGCGTTCAATGTTACATTCAAGGCTCCATCGATTAACTTTTCTTTTGATTTTTGAAGTAAATATATGAATAAAACTACCCTAAAATTTTGGTTTGATTCTAAACATTATAAGAAAATTGGCATGACATTTTCGGTGTCGCAATAATTTCGTGTTCGCCCTTTAGCATTGCAGTAAATGAATGTTTTGGATGGTTTGAATTTTAGTGGGGGATTGTAATATGGATAGTTGGAGAATTTTATGCTCTCCTTTACATGTCCAAAAGTGCCACTTTTGTCTTTCTTTAGCATTTCAAGCATATTGCTTTCACAATATTCGCTTTTTATCGATTGCTCTCAACTTACAGTATGTCCGATATAAAAATGCTAAAGTTTTCAATACTTAGTTTTGGGTACCTTTAAACATTATTTTTACTGTTTTAATGCGTGTGTGTAATTATCTGACTGTGTACTCTGAGACGATGTAAACAAAACAGTGTTCGCGAGTAACAAAGTTAAGAAAAATGTACGCAATGGAGGAACCACGTCCACGGAAGCCGAGAAGTGGCCGTCCACGGCCGGCTCGCACACCGAAGGTCATCAGATCAGTGAGAGACAAAGTAAGGCGAAATCCTATCAGATCGATCCGGAAATTGGCTAAGGAAACCGATATTTCATAAACTACCATGCAACGCACAGTGGGCATAATCGAAGCTGTAATCGGACTTATTTCAAATCCGCTGATATTTGTACATGAACTGATGTTTTTCTATTGGAAAAAACGTCAATAAATCGATTGCCACTAATTTCATCCTGTGCAGAGCATTGGAAGTGGCTCATTTTGCCCCATTTCACCCTAATTCGGTGTGTTCGTTCAGTTTTTACTCCGATAACTACAATTGCCGCTGTAGTTTTCGCTTGAAAAGGGACATATCTTATGTGAAAAACTCTCAGGAATCGAATGGTGCCAATTGCTGTACAGAGGTCGAGAAATAGTTTATTTTGCCCCATTTTACCCTAAAAGTGTTTTTTTTTTTCATTTTTTACTCGGATAACTACAATTGCCGCTATATTTTTTGCTTGAAAGGGAACATATCATATGTGAAAAACTCTCAGAAATCGAATAGTGCCGGTTTCGTGCTGTGCCAGGGTTGAGAAATGGTCTATTTGGACCCATTTCACCCTAAAAGTGTGTTCGTTCAGTTTTTACTAAATGGGTCTTAAATGAAAAAAATAATTATGCTTATAAATGAAAAAAAAAAAACACACCGAATTAGGGTGAAATGGGGCAAAATGAGCCACTTCCAATGCTCTGCACAGGATGAAATTAGTGGCAATCGATTTATTGGCGTTTTTTCCAATAGAAAAACATCAGTTCATGTACAAATACCAGCGGATTTGAAATAAGTCCGATTACAGCTTCGATTATGCCCACTGTGCAACGGTTGGTCAAAGATGACTTGAAATGTTCGCCCAGGGCAAGAGTAAGGCGCCACTTTGTAACGGACCGAAACAACTACGGCTGGAACGTGAAATTCAAGTTTACAACCAAACATCCGGCTGGCGTCATGGTTTTCCGGTCAGTTGCGTCCAATGGCTTGAAAATGCCTCCAGTATTTATCAAAGCTGGATTAAAAGTTAATACCGAGGTTTACATGAACATTTTGAAGGACCACGTTCTGCCATGGATGAAAGCCAACTTTGGAGCACACCAACACGTCATTTTCCAACAGGACGGAGCACCGTGTCATACCTCAAAAAGGACTCAAGCGTGGCTGAAGGAAAACATGGAATTTCGGCCAAAGGACATTTGGCCTCCTTGCAGCCCGGACTTGAATCCTTTGGATTACTAAATATGGGCATATGTTCAAGCTAAGGCCTGTGATCGTTCTCACCCCAGTGTTCCCTATATAAATTTATGATTTTTTTCATTTTCTATGAAAAAAAAACTTATTTGAAACTGAGGTGTGGATTTTTGCATTTTTTTTATGGGACATACTGTACTGTTCTAAATGCACTTCCACAGTTATTAATTGGGAGCTTTCGATGCCAGATATCATTTTTCCATTAGTATGATTATGTGGCAAGTACAATCATACTCTACACCCAGGGAGTCGAGAAATTTTCCTTAACGAAAAATTCCTAGCCCAGACCGGGAATCGAACCCAGCCACCTCCAGCATGGTGTTGCTTAGTAGCTGCGCCTTTACTGACTGAGCTAAGGGAGGATCACACCAGCGCCACTTGTTGACCGACTTTAAAAATAAGCGTTCCCGAAAATGAAAACGGACCGTGAACTAGTTCACGTTTTCTGGATTTTTCCCTTTAAGCGTTATTTAGTTCGTGATTATGTAATTCAGCTCACGGTGTATTTTTGCTTGTTCTCGAATTCATGACTGCAGTGCACGGCTCTGGGTATGGATTTTTGTTCCTTGAGGAGTCAACATGTTTGCAGGTAATCAAGGTTTCAAGATACAGTATCATAAATTCTACAGTTCTTAGTGAGTCGATACTTTTGACTGTTAGTGTATACATTTTAATGGTATTAGTAATGTTGATCACAACAAATACATTTTTTTAAATTTTCTTTTAAGGAAAAATTTAATGTTTTACGTAACATATCAAAAACGTTGACCAAGCAATTTTCAAGGCACAATCGGTTAGATACAAACGAACCTACCAAACATTATCATATTCTGGGAATTGTTATATGTATATTGTTTTTTCATGTAATGGCAATATAAATATAAACCAACTTACAACTCCGTGATACTTACAAACACTCACACAGAACCGTGCGACAATTTAACGAACAAAATACCCCGCGGTCCCATTCTTCATCGATGTGTAAAAACCGCTCAACCACAAATTTGGGATACAAATCACTCTCGTTAACTTACCGTAGCCCAAATGAAAGAGAAACCCCTTTTTGTATGGTCACCCACGAGTAGGCATGACACCTCAGCAACGGTACAATACCTTTTTTTTTTTCGTTAAGCCCGGAGGCGCCAATTCTCACGCAAATAATTCAATAGATACACTCCTTCCATCCATTTGAATTGCAAATCGAACGAATCATGAAACCAAATCAGTCGAAACAAAGCACTCCGTTGTCGTTGCCGCTGTCATTGCTCAATGGGTGTGTAAAGCTTCGGAATGGCTAAATGAAGTGGTGCTTATCACACCCGAAAAATGTGAGTTAGATTTATTTCCATTCCATGCCACTTGAATGGATTGAAATGCATTGGAAAACAAAAAGGGAAGTCCATTATCCTTGAATCGATTCCTGTGCTTTTTTTTTTGGTGTCGTTTCATCAAATTGAAATGGATCGATAATTACCTGACAGACCACACGCCCCTCATCAATCTACGCCATTCTACAGTAATGAATTATCCTTTCCTTCCCGTCGTAGGTTCGCCGAGTTCACTGGGCTGTTGCGTTGTATCAAGTTCTCCCAACTGACGTCATAGTTAACCCAAATCCGGCTAACCTGATCCCGGCATCACTGCACACCGAACCGGGTGCAATCAGGACGCGCTTTGGTCTTCTCTTCTGCTGCTGTCGTATATTCACCGCTTCTATTCGGTTCCGGGGTTTGGGTGGTGCGTGTGTGTGTGTGTGTGTGTGTATCGCACGAAAGTAGGTTATTTGCAGAGAATATAGTGTTCCGATACCGTTCGGTTGAGTCAGAGGCGATGTTCCAGTAGCTTGCTTTGTTAAGGTTCTTAGAACTGTTACCTTGCTACATCCATGTCACCGAAAAGGGTGTGCAATGCCGCTATTGGTGGAATCAACCAGAGGTTGGTCACAAGACACACAGTCTCATCATTTCCGAACAGGGATCGCAACTCGGAATCCGGACAGTTGACTGCTTTGTGGAATATCTCCAAAACTGTGTGTCGTGATTTTGCTAACTGCTCTTCGCTTCTTCTGTGGCACCCGTAGAAGTATAATGGATGAAAGGGATAAACGGGAAACCGGTGTTTCGCTTCATCCAAAAGGATCAAAGGCAAAATAAAGCTTACGGAACGGAGAACTTCGCCTGCCTTAAATGGAGAAATATGGTGTCATCAGCAGAAGTTCTTATCCTCTTTAAATCCTACCTAATTCACACAATACCCTTTCTACCTACACAGTCACAATCGAACAATTTCTGCTAGAACACCAGTTATCTGTTCCCAAGTGCGGCAAAATTCGATTGCAAGCGATTCTCCCACATGGATTCTAACTTCGTTTGCGTCAGCAATAACCTAAAAGTGCCTACGGCAGATTAGTATTTATAGAATTTCGCTCATGAGGTGAATCCATCAGTTGGAGGCGCCATAAAAAATTCCTATCGCAATTTCAGTACGAAACGTCATAAAAAATTCACTCGAGCAGCACCGGAGACCGGAACAATAATTCCCACCTAAGGGATCCAGTCAGTGTTTGCCTGAAGCATCTTCGGGAAAATTTTACCCTCAGGGGGGAATTGGAATGACGTCAGGTATTCAACAGCCAGCAACATGGCAACCTTTTCGCCCAATGTCACGGAAAAGTGGCGAGCTGTTTCTATTTACCAGGCCAAATGCCGCGACCGGTGAGAATGATCAGCACATCCTTTGCCGAGATTGTTACTCGGAAAAGGCTTACGCTTTATGATGTGTCATAGAATTTTACGGTTTTTATGGTGGATGC
The DNA here is from genome assembly GCA_024533555.2 of Aedes koreicus. Taxonomy (NCBI): domain Eukaryota; kingdom Metazoa; phylum Arthropoda; class Insecta; order Diptera; family Culicidae; genus Aedes; species Aedes koreicus. The sequence goes on from JAHHFK020003287.1 coordinate 338,915, forward strand.
CGAAGCAAGTTTTTCTCGGTAGGGTTCGGGGGGGGAAAAGTGAAGTCATCATTTTCCGGAACAGATTTGCTCGAATCACCGCATCCAATTTTGGCAGTGTCATTTCTAGATAACTTATTACAAAGGACGCATCTGATTTTGTATACAAAGATTCATGACGTAAAATTCTTAAAATCCTTAGCACTTTCACGCAAACCAGGACCACCACCACAAAGAGTAATATTTTCCTAACACGATGGTGATGCTAAGTTCGTTTGAATCTGCGTTCACAAAATCAGATTCGTCGTTCAGGGCTGGTAGCGGGTCTCTTTTTAGTGACTTAGTCACTATTTTGAGTCTAGTCGCTAAAAAGTATTTCAGTGATGGCTTCGAATGAAGAAATAGTGCGCCAACAAATTTTGGGCACTCACTTCGAAAACCCAAACGCTTCTCATCGATGGATCGGAAAACAGCTCGGAATCGCACATTCAACCGTATCTCTTGTGATCAAAACGTTCAAGGACCGTAAGACAACCAAGCGGAAAAATGGTAGTGGCAAAAAACGTGGCACGTCAAATCCGGAGAAGGCCAGGATGGTATTGAACCAATTTAAGCGTTATCCCAACATTTCGATCAGGGATGTTGCGAAAAAGGCGAAAGTGTCAGTTTGTTTTGTGCAGAAAACAATGAAACGTTCTGGATTACATGTGTACAAGGTCCAGAAGGCACCGAACCGGAGCGATAAACAGAACTCGGTGGCCAAAACTCGTGCAAGAAAACTGTACAGGGAGTGGCTCACAAAACCGTTCTGCATTGTGATGGACGATGAGACCTACATTAAAGCCGACACCAAACAAATGCCAGGACAGGAACACTACGTCGCCACCTCTAAGTTGGCGGTTCCGGAGAGTGTACGGAAGAAGAAACTGTCGAAATTCGCCAAAAAATTCCTTGTCTGGCAAGCGATCTCCGGATGTGGCAAAATGAGTCAGCCCTTCATCACCTCTGGGACCGTCAACGGACAAATCTACAAGGACGAATGCCTCCAAAAACGACTTCTGCCCTTCTTGAGATCTCACGATGACCCGATACTGTTTTGGCCGGATTTGGCATCTTGCCACTATGCCCGGCCCGTCTTAGACTGGTACAAAGATAATAATGTAGTTTTTGTACCAAAAGACGTCAACCCTCCAAACTCTCCGGAACTTCGCCCAATTGAAAAATGTTGGGCAATCATGAAGGCAAAGCTCGTTAAAACTCCAAAACTGATAGAAAATGAACTTGAACTAAAGAAAGTGTGGTTAAAAGTAAGTAAGCAAGTCGGTCCTATCATTGCCCAAAATTTGATGAAAGGGGTCAAGGCAAAGGTGCGGGCATTTGGGTTGGGAGAAGAGGTTCAATAAACCAATGATGTCAAAACTGAACCATTTAGTAGTACTTTATTTCCAGAAAGTTTGAAAAGAATCGGGCTCAAGGATTTGGCTCAATTTTGGTGACCTATTTTGTGTGTCCAAATTTCATCGAATACAGTCTTTAGGTGAAATCAGGATACAGTGCAATTCAATCAGTTTATAATAGCGTTATGATTTCAAAGTTCCATTAAAACTCGTGCATTAAAATTTAATATTTTTTCTAGGAAATTTCTGAGAAAAATATTCTTAGTTTATGATATAGTAAATTTAAAAAAATCATAATTCATCAATTAGTTAAGTTTATTCTGACTTTGCTTGACTGCTGTTAAACCAAATATATTTAGGCAATGTTGTAAAAGATGTTAAGTAGAATTTGATCTAAATTTTTTTGATAAAGTTTACGCGATACTGATAAGCATACTGAGCTATATCAATGATATTTTCTAAGGTTTCTTTAAGAGGGGAGAACCACTCATACATCGAATGTACGGAGATCTGAAAGGGTTGGTGCGAACCATCGTCGGTCGAGTTTGTAAGCCCAATGTGTGGCCCGCGAATACTTCACTTCCAGAGGACATTTTTGCCATATTGAGAACTTGCTATCTGCGGAAAAAGTTTATGTTGGGGATGAAGCAATCGCAGAGCTGGTCAAATTAAAGGAGATCGACAAACTCCACTTTTTCTACAATGCAAATAAGCATAACGTTGCTGCTAGTAAGCACGTAATCAAAAACTACAAGGTACAGCCCCATTGGGTTGTTCGAAATGATGACGTAGGACTACGATACTAAATGTAAGCCATTTAGATGGTTCCATGCAATGTCCTTTGAATTTACCCTTTCAGGCCTAATTTATATAAGCAATTTGGTTAAGTCTGATTGATTTGGTGCTCAATAACATGAAATGATTGAAAAAAGTAGCAAAAATCGTCCAAACTGCCCAGGAGATCAGAACTTAAGATCAAGAGTTGTGACAGTAGCTTTATCCGCTATGCAATTTATGATATGTATTCAAACATATTCAATGACCAGATGACATTATGAGATTAATCTTGGGATATTCTATGCCAAACAATCTAACTTAACTTTGTACAGCCCATAAAGCTATTGTTACAATTGTAGACCTTAAGTTTTGAAGGACAGCTTGAATGAACTGAAACTAACAAGGTTAGCCTATGATGTCTGTGGACGTTTCAGAATATTCGTTGAATAAATTTGAATATTTATCGTAACTTTGTATAGCCCAAAAGGGTACGGTTACTACTGTATATCTTAAGTTCTGAACTCACGATCAGTTTTTATGAACCTGAACATCCCAAGATTATCTTCTTGTGTATTTTTACGTTCGAAAATATTCACCGAATATACTTAAATAGGTGACGTAACTTTGTATAGCCCAAAAAAAACTACTGTTACTACCGTATATTTCAAGTTCTGAACTCCAGGACGGATTGGATAACCTAGAGGATCTCAAAGTTAAACAATAATGACTGTTGACCTTCCAAAAGATTCATTGAATATGTTTGAATATAGATGATCACCATATACAGCTCAAAAACTACTGTTACAACTGTAGATCTTATGTTTTGAACTTAAGGACAGTTTGGAGTACTTAGAATATCCCAAGATTGTCGCATTATATCTGTTTTCCTTCCGCACTATTCAATCAATGTCGTTAAATACATATTGTACCTTTACACACTCCACCTACTATTTCAACTGTAGATCTTATGTTCTGAACTCAAGGACAGTTTGAATTTCCTAGATCAGCCCGTTCATCTCATGCTGTTTTTCTACGTTCGAAAATATTCACTGAATATGGTTGAATACGTAGCGTAACTTTGTATAGCCCAAAAGACTATAGTTACTACTGTAGATCTTAAGTTCTGATGACCTAGAACATCACAAAGTTATCAAATTAATCAGTTGTTGACCTTCCAAAAGGTTCATGCAATATGTTTGAATACATATCGTAACCTTATATAGCCCTAAAAGCTACTGTTACAACTGTAGATCGGAAGTTATGAACTCAAGTACATTTTGGATGACCTAGAATATCCCAGAAAGACACTAAAATATTTAACATTTATCAACGAGAATTTAATAATACGTATGCATATGTACAATATTCTGAAACAACGCTTTACACTATTAATAAGGCATTTATTTTTTTCTTTCTGAACGTCTTCATATTCAGGATGTTCAAGGTCGTCAATTTTGATTAAAATTTTTTTTTTTTTTTTTTATTTTTTTTTTTTGAGTAAATTTGTTGGTTTTCTTTTTTTTTTTTTTTTTTTTTTTCCCAAGTAACAATTTAAGTTTTATTCCAGCCGTATAGCATTCCTCCCGGCTTTGTTGATAAAACTACATTCAAAACTGTTTTGTCTACCAACACCTCCTCTATGCTTCTTTAAAGCCAAAATTTGTACAAAGTGGCCCACTCTATAGACGGTTGTGAAAACAATTCAATAAAACCTTTATAAGACCATACAGATTTTGAAAATGTTCTAGTGATAGATGCTATGACCACTTGAGAACCTTCATAAAACCTATTGGCTGTCATGAAAACCAGCATACGGCCAAATGGCCACAGCTGTCAAACTTCACTGTGATATCGTGGTTGGTTTTTGTTGTTCTGCTTTGTTCGATTCTCTGCTCTTCTGATTCATTTAGCAGTAAATAATATCTGAGAAAAAAGGTCTGGTATTGCGGGAAATTTTGTTTGATAGCAAAATATCCAAAACAAATTGAGTTTTTTACAGCGTATCATGCTCCAAATCATATACGCATTTAATTTTGTGGTGAATATTGGCACGATAAGAGCCAAAAATTAATGCGCCTCGGAAATTATGCGAGTTTACAACATCAAACACAAAATTAAAACAAATATATTCGATAAATTAATCATGAATTTCTTGAAAATTGATGAAATTCAATAAGGTTATCTAAAAAAATGCAGAAATTGGTTTCAGATCTACAGTTCATTTGCATTACATTTAAAATTTGGTGCATTTATTTTTCCACATTTCAATTATTTCTTATATTTCAATATGGCGATTGGAAAAAAAATCACAATTCTGCCATAAAGCCAAGTTATCTTCGCAATGACTACTTTAAAACTATTTGGTTATTTGGTGGCTTCCCTCAATGCCAATTTGCCGTTTAATGCATTTACTGGAGGCAAAATGGTTTTAAAATGCTTTTTCAGCTGACCATAATAAGATAATATGAATGAGTCCTAAAACGGCATTTCAAAACAGCATTTTATGAGTTCATAAAGTCGAAATAAAACCTTTGATAGGAGTAAAAGGATTTTGAGAAAACGAGGTTTTAAGATCGTTTTAAACAAGCTGTGAAGGTTCTCATAAACCTGACTAAAATATGAAACCTATTGGCACCTCTTGGTGTCATAATAAAACCAAATTGATTTCTAGTGGCTTTGATAAAACCTTAATAAAACTTAATAAAGCAGGATGGTTTTGGCAATGTTACTTGGGGATCTGTTTGAGAATTCAAAGTCAGTATGATTAGATGATTTATTTTGGCTGATAGTTGATACGTTGTGAAAAACTCCAAAAAACTGTAAAGTTGAAAGTCAAACAACACTCTAGAAAAGGGGAAATCCTATTGAGAAATGGTGCATAAAGCTCCATTAGCGTTCAGACTGTATCAGTTATTTTCAAATTTTCATTTGACCCCTACCCTTGCCACAAGGCGTAGGTTAGGATCAGGAGAAAATAGCGTGGGTGTCTCTGTTTACGGATCCGCCCCCGTATTAGACCCTTCAGACCAGCGTTACTCTGAATATACACTGGTAACCCAATTTGTTTTTGCTATTAAGAAATTGGAGCTGCATACATGACATGGTCTTTAGAAAGCATGGTGGCTACCTTACATACAGCCATGGCTAAATACGTATGAAAGTTTACTTGTGCATAGATGATACAAGCCAATCGAGTTGAATGCGTGCCGAAACTTATGAATCCTTTGTACAAACCAGTACCTAAGGAAACATTCTCTAGATAATAAGCTTTTTCTACATGCTACTAAAAGGGAGCACTCTAGAGAAATGCTTCATAAAACCAAAATAAAATGTTTCGTATTTGGATTTTTAATCGTGCTTATATTCATAATGCAGACTCTTACTCGTTTCCGCATTCTGCCGAATTGGTCACGGCAGATTTCATGTGTGAATAGGCTGCCACATCAACGTTCAAAAGTGCCTGAACAAAATTGACAGCTTGTAATGATCACTTGAAGATGCGATGAGGGGATCATTGCCCTGATATTCTCCAATATAGCACGTAGTCAAATATTTCTTGTCTTCTTTAAGCGTGTGGAGTGAGTAAAGTGTGGGTCTAAACGTGATCCGTCGAACCATTCTGAACGGCCGTTGTAAGAATATCACCATGAAAATCTCACATGCGCATCGCATGTTACCAATTACTAATGCTTTCTCTCCTTTCTCCTGTTCTCTATTTCTCCCCTATCCAATGACCACGAGCGGTTCCATATGACACATTGTGAGTCTTGATATGCGCTACTAAAGACAACTCCTCAAAAGCAGAAACACCGAGACGACAATCTAGACCCTACATCAAAGGGAGGTTGAAGCAGTAAGTAGGGAACGGTATATAATCTCTAATCCAGTTTAACTTTCAGCCAAATTTTCCAACAAGAGCTTCAAGGTAAGATGATTTCAAAATCAAGATAAGAAAACCATATTATTTCTCTGAATATTACAAATATTTATACATATAACACCATACGTTGGTATGAAAAGAAGGACCATCAGAGCACCCAATTGAAGCGATTTGGATAGGAAGAGTGGGACTGCCAACTTCCTGTTGTTAACATTTCGTGAATAAAGGACTTTTCTACCTATGTGCTTACGGACCCACAATACATGTTTGGCCCTTCATGCAGGAAAATGATGAAACATTTACCACAGTACAACCTTGATCAAATCGTTTAATTAAAACAGTCTAGTTTTATAGGCAGTTGCCTTGCTACATTAGATGGTAGTTCACATCACATCATCACATCGTAATGAAGGCACCTGTTTCTACGACAAATTTATGAACATGACTTTCTAAAATTTTAACTGTTGCTGAGTTGCAGTCCTTGTACGCAACTTATTGAAATAATATCAATAAAATGTGTACCGGTTATTAGAAAACAATGGTTTGTCAATTCTAGATAAACAACCAAAAATAAAATTGTATACGTGCCCTACTTTCATACTTGTATACTTTCAAAGTTTAAGTACATTTACGTCATGGCAATACGAATATAGAGAATTTGTTAGAGCGGGGCTTATTTGAAACGAAAATAACTTCGGGCTGCTTGCGATCTATAACTATTACAGATGCGGTAGTTCTGCACGGCTGGATCTAAACCTTTTGCATTAATTCATAATGGCAAAAAAATGCGTGCAAGCAGATATTTTCCATAATGGCACTGCCAGCTAGTGGGAGTTTCATTGTTAGACATGCCATCGGTAAACACGGTTAAATTGCAGATTTTTCACGAATCAAATATTCACTTTTGAGGAGTTCCAACGTAGCAGATGCTAGATCCGGCCAAAACAATGGGGGAACAGAATGCTTTCGGTAATGCACTCCTTCCTGTAATCATCATCGTTGATTGTGCCGCTATGAAATACGAAGAACTCTTCATATCACATGAGCAAATCGTCTAACGTTTGCATTAAAAAAATGGACTTTTTTCGGATGGTGATAAAAAAAGCTAAGACAGATAATTGCTTTTGATAAATTTCTCATGGAAGGTAATTATTTAAGCTTACTTGCAAAAAAATTCTACGCCCTTGCGAGCGGCCTTCCGGCAGTTAACCGAAACATTCGCCATGGCGGACGAAAACATGCGTGTAGGCATGTTTTTGAGTTCTTTCTTCGTTTTATTTATCAATTCCTCCTCAGTTTTCGCGACAAAATTGTTGGAGTAGATCTTACGCTTCAGGTTGGCCCAGAAATTCTCGATGGGACGCAGCTGAGAGACGTTGGGCGGGTTCGCCGACTTGGGTACCACATCGATATTCAGCCGCTCCATCTCCTCCAACGATCACTTCGAGTAGTGGGCCGACGCCAGATTCGGCCAGAACACCGCGTCTTCGCCCTTATGGTATTTCTTGATGAACGACGCAACTTCCGGCAGGCATTTCGTACTATAAATTTTCCCGTTCACGGCCAGTCCGGAGCGAAAGAAGAGCGGCTTTGACATCCCCTTCTCGCTGATTGTCAGCCACAGCAGCACCTTCTTGGGGAACTTGGTGTGTGAAATGAACTTCACCTCGGAGCTCACTTCCTTCGTGGGGGAAGTAAAATACGAAGTGCCCTGCCAGTCGTTGCCATCCAGGGTGAGATAGGTCTCGTCGTCCATCACCACCGCCACGTCGCGATTCGCCGGGAAAATCGAGTTGACCATCTTATTCAGCCGCTGCCGCTGCGTCATTGCCTGCAGCTCCGAAACCAGTGGACGCGACTTCCACTTCCTGACATGTATGTTCATGTTCGCCAGGTACTTTTTCACTGTTTGGCCGGTTGAACCGACCTCCCGGCCAAGCGCACGCAGCGATGTAGCCACTTTTCCCTCGGTCTTCCTCTTCAGCATCCTTTGGAGCTTCTTGTCGCTCAGGGTCGTCGGCCGTCCGGAACCGGGATTTCTTTCGATGCTCTGATTGTTGTCTAATAGTGCCAAGATGTTGTAGATGCCGGAACGGGCGTATCCGGCGTCCACAAAGTGCCGCACGATGTCCGTTTTCGACGCAGCGGGGATGCCGTTCTTTGAACGCGCACACTTCTGAACGGAGTTGCTTCACTGTTTTTGCCATCACGGTTAGAGTTCGACTGATAGAGCTGTCAAATTTTGACTGCTGACTCATGGGCTACTATGATTGATGCTGCATGGGTAGTTTTGAGTGCGGGTGAAGGTAAACCCATGAAAAATCGGAAATGTTTGTCCATTTTTTTTAAAACAAACTCTACCAACACCTTTTTTCTGAACTTTTCGATTCTAATGTACCGTACGTCATCGGATACATCCTTGCTTTGCACAGCATTATGAAATTGAGGGCCTGGAAGTGTATTGGTGTCTAATTTAACGTACGTTTCGTCGTCCATCAATATGCATCAGTTTTGCTCTGCGGAGAAGGTTGTACAAGCTCCTTGAACTTTTATCCGATGATGCTTTTTGGGCATTCGTCCATTTAGGGTGCTCTTTGCATCTGATGTGGTTACGTTTCTTGATATTTTGCAGTTCCGATACTAATGCTCTGTTCTTTGACGATTTCGCGAAAAGATCTCGATTACCATCACTTTTTTTCAGTTCATTGGACCCTTTCTGGGTCCAAATTTTGGTAGTTCTAGAAGAGAACATGTTCTACCATACTTCTTCACGGTTTTGAAAACAGCAGACTTCGAAAACTTTGCTATTTTCACCAGTTCTCGAAACGATAGCTTTTCGGAACTCCGTTTGTACAGAATAAATCTCCGTGTAGATGAGAATAAATCTACGTGTTGTAATATGTATCTTTTTTTGGCAGTTATCAGGTGTGTTGCCAAAAAGAGCATTTTAGTTATACACTGATAGAAAATTCATAATGTTTCATAAAGTTTCTTCCTTAACCTAATAACAAACCAGTGTCCGCTTTATTTATTTTATTCATTTATTTATTATCACTCTCCATCTGACATTGTTGCCTTAATGTAGATGGACAGGGAAATTTGAGACAATTTGAGATGGAAGAGGCTCAAATTGGCATAAAACCCATTGGCATAAAGGAGGCTCAAAGTGGCATAAAAACCCTTATACCATGTTTTTTTTTTTTTTCTTAAATATATATAACATAAAATACAAATCTAACATTGACATACATATCAAAATGAACGGAGAGCAAAATTACTACAATATACATCGATTACAACTTACAAAAATACGTTTAAATGATAAAAAAAAGGAAAATCAGTCGTTTGTCCAATTGTCGTGTAGCATCCAGTGATCATCAAATCTTCTTGGTCCATAAGTCCATTGCATTTTAAATCAGATCCCTCAAATAACGTTGCAGAACGGCAGCAGTGACGTGAAAATCGATATAATTAAAAACGTCGTTGAATCGAGATGCCATGAAGCGTATTGGGTTGTATTTGCCGAATCTAGTATTGCGGGTTGCTAAATGCAAAAAGTAACACCGACGAAGGGAGCGTTCAGGTACATATACACGGTGTTCAATAAGTTCGGATACACTTTCAAAATTTGTTAAAAAAATGAAAACATGTTTTTTTATTTTTTGGATTTATGTTATTGAAAGCTATGTTTACAAGGAACGTTTACAACATTTCTCTTGGAATGACCCCCTCTTTGTACTCCTTAACGAGCTTCAAACGTTTCTCGAACGCGTCGCAGGCGGCACGCACGGACTGCATGGGCATTTCGTCCCAGATTTTGAGAATTACCGTCTTGAAATGATCCAAAGAGCTGACCTTGTATTCGTTCAGCTTCGCCATCATATAGGACCAAACAAAAAAGTCGAGAGGATTCAAGTCCGGGGAGCTGGGAGGCCACAAAGTTTTGTCCAGAAAGTCGGTTAAATTGTCCCGACACCAGGCTTGAACCACATTTGCCGTATGGGCTGGTGCACCGTCCTGCTGGAACACGTAGTGCTCATCGCCGTAGAGGCTTCGGAGACTGGGGGCAACAACCTTTTCCAAAACCTCAGTTTTGTAGTACGCCGCGTTGATTTTGACGTTTTTTTCAATAAACACCAAGGGTAGCTTACCACGTTTGCATACTGCCCCCCAAACCATCACCGACGCGGCACTTTGGAACCGAGGGATGTTTATATTGGATTCAGGAATGTTGTCCCTCGATGGCGCCCACACCCGGTCATTTTGCACATTGTGCGGCTGCTGCAGCACGAACAGTTTCTCGTCCGAAAAAACAAACTCCTGACCAGCGTGCCGAGAGAGGATCCTCTTAGCTCAATCCAACCGCTTTTTGCTGGTAGCCTCCGAAACGCCATGGACCTTACGTTTTTTGTAAGGCCTGAAACCAAGGTCCTTGGTGAGTATGGTGTGAGCGGTTCCAATGGAAACGTTGAGATCTGCAGCCGTTTTCCGGATTGAGCGGTTCTTTTTGCGCCGAATTCGCTCCCTCACGATCTTGATGACCCGTGGCGTCCTCGCTGAACGCGGCCGACCGGATCTCGCACGGTCATTGGTCGAGGACGTCTCCCGGTATCGCCTGATGGTCGTGTAGACAAAGTTCCGCTTGACCCCATGCGATTTCAGCAGCCGAAATATATCGCCGGGTCGCTCACCGTTCAAAAAACGCTTAATTACGAAGTCCCGATACTCTTTCATCGCGCGTAACAAACAAACAACAACTAACAGAATGTCAACACCGCGCACATTCGGTAGCGTATGAATGAAGCTAAAGCTGACACCAATACCAATGCAGAATATGTACATGGCGCATACCTACGCAATGATGAAAACTTGTATTCGAACTTATTGAACACCGTGTATGTATATTAATATCCGCAAGAATATCAGGTACATCGTCATCTCCGGCTAGGGCTTTGGCAACAAAAACCGTTTGCATGTCAGTCCTTCTTTTCTCCAGGGTTTCAATTCCTAATAGCTTGATGTTCGTATGGCGGCAGGTTAAGAGATCACGCCATGGTAGATGACGAAGAGCTAGGCGCACAAACTTTCTGTGAATCGATTCATACGGTCAACCCACATAATGTTGAACGGACACCAAACTAATACAACAGATTCCAGAATCGAGCGCACTAGAGTACAGTACAGTGATTTCAAGCACAGAGGATCAGTGAAACCATCGGTGAGCTTCAATAAGAAACCGAGCTGTCCGAAGCTGTTAATAAAATGAACACGGCAAAGATTTTTCATTAGAGCCTAACTGACAATCGTAAACAATGGCTTCTTTTGTAAAATTCTCCTGGCACAAAGGCTACCCATGAAAGCCTCCAATTCTATCGGATAGGTGAACTCTTCCTCTTAAAAATGAACGTGATGGATAGACTAGGCGAGTTTTTAATGAAAAATGTTTGTCGGACAGTCTTTATTGATAAGATGACGTTTTGATGACGACGTCGGATGGTTTATTCCAATCAAAAGATGAACAAGAGATATCATTGGTGGAAAACATAATTGCCTCCGGTTTACTGCAAGTTAACTATCTGTTAAACGATAATGAGAGGTTGCTTGATCTTGTATTTGATAGTAGTGTCAGTGTTCGTGAAATACTGCAACCATCCTTGCCGATAATGAAAGTGGATCGTCATTTATCAGCCTTTTGTTTTGACCATTGATCTTTTTCACCTTCTATCAGAAAAAATTGCGTTGAAGTCTGCTATGACTTCAACCAAAGCAATTTTCACGAACTAAATGTTGAAATTTCGCAATTTTGATTGGCACGATATCTTAACGTTTGGCATTTTGCTGTGAACATATTCTACAGTGAACTGGATGCAGTTTTGCAGTTTTTAAATTTGCTCACAACTTTTCTCACGCAAGTTAACGTGTACACAGAACTACGAAGTATCGACAATTCCTAGGGGCCAGGATCCGATGGACTCCCGGTGACATATATAAAGGAGTGCTTAGCATAGTTGGCGACGCCAGCCTCCCTGCTTTTCAACCGCTCCCCTGCTGAAAGTGTGTTTCCTGTGAAATGGAAAGAGGCTCTGATAATGCCAGTTCACAAATCCGGTAACGTTCACGATGTAAAGAATTATAGAGGAATTTCAATTCTGAGTTTCCTTCCGAAGGTTTATGAGACAATGGTGCTTCTTCTTTCTTAGCATTTCAAGCTTATTGCTTTCGCAATTAGCTTATTGCTTACCCCTCACTTAGTGTGTTCGAAATGCTCTTCCACAGTGATTAATTGAGAGCTTTCGATACCAGGTACCATTTTTGAATTAGTATGATTGTGTCATACCATATGCCCAAGGAGTCTAGAAACTTTCTTTAATGAAAAAATCCTAGACCAGACCGGGAATCGAACCCAGCCACCCCCAGTATGGTGTTGTTTGTAGTCGCGCCTTTACCGACTGAGCTAAGGGAGCAGCCAAGCATGTTGCTAGATGTTTTTTATCCTGCAATATGCATATCATCACTGATGATCAACATGGATTTGTGAGAAATTATCAACTGCTACCAATTTAATGAGTTAAGTCTTAACGCTGATCGACAGTATTGAAGAACGTCAACAGCTTGATGCTGTGTATGTAGACTTTTCTAAAGCTTTTGAACGAGTTCCTGATGAGCTGGCATGATGATGATGATGATGATGATGATGATGATGATGAAGATGATGATTATGTAATACTACCATCTATTATAGCAAGGTAACATTCCATAGCACAGGAATAATCTGAATAACGATTTGATTAGGATCCTATTGTTGTTTGTGATCATCAAGCTCCCGTATGAAGGGCCAAAAATGTTTGGGCGGGCTCGTAAGCAGAGACACTTACACAAAACCCGCGAATATAGGGAGTTCACACTCACAGCACTAGAATCCAGCCCTCGATTGAAAGAATAAACCCAATAGATAGGCTCTAAGAGCCCGCCCTCGTTCCGCGAAATGTTAACAATAGGGAGGAGACAGCCCCATGCTCCCTATCCAAATCGTTTCACTTGGGTACCCTGATAGTCCCTCCCTTTACCCGTTATGTTATTTAATATTTAGTATAATTTGTACACTAAAAATGAAGATATCATAAAAACAAAAATGATAAATTTCAAACTCCTGGAATTACAAATTACACATTAAACAAATTAAATAACTTGACCATGTGATAAGCGGCTACAGTAGGCCAATACGAGAACCAAATATGCGTACATACAAAATATATCTGACATCCACTGGATTGTTACTGAAAAAAAAAATTAGACATGTATTAACATCCTACAAGTCCTGGAAAAGCTGAAAACAGAATAGATTATTCCAAATATCTAATATATTTGGAAAGTGCCGCACGGTGTCCGTTTTCGACGCGGTGGGGTGTCGTTCTTTGAACGCGCACACTCCTGACTGGAGTTGCTTCACTGTTTTTGCCATCACGGTTAGAGTTCTACTGATAGAGCTGTCAAATTTTGTCTGCTGACTCATGGGTTACAATGATTGATGTTGCATGGATAGTTTTGTCAAAGCAGGTTGAAGTAATTTTGGACCATTTTTTTTTAATTCAAACATTATACCATTCTAGTTACAGTTCAAAGAGAGCAACTGCAGTGATCGAAGAGCCCGGTTTGATGATTTCTGAAATAAATGGCGTATCTTACCATAATATCACTATATACAATATTTAAATATAATCCTACACTGCTTATAAGCACATGCCAGTATTTAATGAATACAGTAGTTGCCAAGGCTACGCCAACCAGCGTCGCCATGTTTTAGATGGCAATCTTTTGTAATCATGGAGGACTCGTGGAGGCGTGAGGTAGGAACTTGTGAGAACCAGAGGTCGGTCGCACCCTCCTTTGAAGTTGTCAACTCACCATTTGAAGTCCGAGTTCCTGATAAGCTGGCAGTAGAAAAATTAAAATGAATTGGTTTTCCCGATTGGCTGACTACAAGGATCTTTCTGTTCGTGTTTTGCATCTGTTCGGATTGGAACTACACTGTCGGTTCCGTTCATTTTCACATCTGGTGTCCCTCAAGCAAACTATCTCGGCCACTTCTTTTCGAGCTGTTTTTGAATGATCTTTGTAGTGAACTGAAATCACCAAAAGTAATGTTCTCGGATGACCTGGAAATTGTTCACGGAGTAACAAACATGATTGATTGCTGTGCTTTGCAGATGTATATTGGCAGGGTCTTGAATTGGTGCATCGGAAATGGAATGGAAGTGAATGTTCAGAATTGCAATGTAATCTCCTCCACATGGATTCAGTCACCGATAGTATTTGAATATTCAATGCATACTGCCGTGGTACAACGAGTCTCTCCGTTAAAGGATTTAGGAATAACACTGGGTTGTAAGTTGCGATTTGCAGAGCACATTTCATTAGTAACATCGAAAGCTTACGCGGTACTAGGACTTATCAAACGCAACACCAAAACCTTCTCCGACGTGCATTGTCCATGTCCGGAAATAAATTTTGTATCATCAAACGAACGTTATAGGTTTAACATAAATCCAAACAAATCTTTTTCTCAACATTTATTTTCCTCAAGTACCTATGTTCCTTTACACTTTTGCAATAATAGATTTAAATTTCACCCTCACGCCCAAACTTTCGGATCATCGACTTGACTCCTGCCATCATGGTTTGGACAAGCTTCTCTCCTCTGTTTTTGTAAGCTTTTGTCCACTTCTACTTGAAGTTTTGAACCGATTTTGACTCTCCTCCCATTTTCCAGCAATCAGCCTTCATTATTGCCCATAATTTATCGATCGTTCGGAGCTCTGGACAGTTTGTAAGATTAATGTCAAAAGGCACCCTAATGACATTATTTTCCTCGTACTATTTATTCTTCACTGTTGAGTAGTGGTAGTATGCCAAATCGGGCCAAAACAGGGTGTTTTGAGAATGCTTTAGAAGTGGCAATAGGCGTTTTTGAAGGCACTCTTTGATGTAGATTTCACTGTTAATATTCCCGATTGAGATGCATGGTTTGTCAACCGAGATATTTTTCGAAAATTGTTCTATATCCTGTTCTTTAAACTTAGAATCTAGGCTTCCTTTGTCCTTAGTAGCGTAAAATTTATTACCAGGTATTTATGAAAAGACAACCTACACGTATTTTTCATCGACCTGTATGATGCAACCTGTATATTTGGGTAATAACGAATCACATAGCTTTCGGGCAAATATTGACGGATAACAACGAATTATATAGCGTTTGGGCTCGATTTTTCGCTTTTTCATTCCCATTATTATCTCGGTGAGGTTTCTTCAGGGCTTTGAATGACCTCAGTCCACATCTCACTTTATTGTCCTGCACAGTTGACTTAGCTATATCCACTTCTTTGGCAACATTTCTGACCGACATGTTGGGCTTCCTCTAGTATATTTTCACCACTTGATTCTCATCTTGTTTGTTGCGTGTTCCCTTTTTTCGACAGCTTAGTTGGCTTCCGTTGAACCATTTTGGTTTGTACAAACTTGTTGATGACATTAGAAACCGTCTGTTGCGTCACCCCGGCCGAGTTCGGGTTTGTTTTCTGTGAACTATTAGGATTATATAACCGCTTGTCTAAAATGCCCCTGTTGTCGAGACGCCATTTTCAAAACTACAATTTAAAAGTAAACAATATGCACGTCGACGCAAGGTGAAAGGATCCACTGAAATCTAACCTTTCACTGAAAGAAATTCTTAAGTTGACTCAGACTAACGCGACACAGTTACAAATTATATTCCCAAACACGCTATAAAGGCACTATACATTTCTCTTGTGCGCAACTTATAGGAATATGGTGTTATCGTTTGGGCGCCGTACCATGCCGTACAGTTTACGCGTATAGAACGTGCGCAAATGCTTCATCAGGTTTGCACTACGGCACCTGTTATGGCGAAATCGGCTCCTGATAACACATTATGAACATCGCTGTGCACTCATCAACTTGTCAACTTTAATAATTAGGCGAATCAATCTACAGCAAATTTTCGTGTTTGACCTGCTTGGGAATAATATTGATTACCTCGAACTCCTAACGATGCTGAACTTCAATGCCCCGTCAAGATCTACTCGGAGAATGCACTTTTTTCGACGCTCCACTCATTGAACAAAATAACTCGCTTAATGTTTGTTGTGCGTTGTTCAATGATTTATATCATTTAAACATAACAAGGGTTGTTTTAAATCAAAATAAGGAAGAGTAATTAAGTCAATGGCAGTGCCTTTTATTTTTTAGATCGAAGACCAAATAAAGAAATTGTAAATAGTAAGTTGTAAAAATTGTAAAAAGTAGCTGTTTTAGCAAATGGTATAGTCTATGTACGAGATTAGGCAACCATTATGTTCTAGATACTTTAAAAAAATCAAAGCAAAATATAAATGTACTCATAAAAAAATGTATATTGTTTGCATCTTAAGATGTAAGCATATGTTGATTGTAAGGTAGCATTAAAGCACTTAGCACGCGTCAGATACTTACGCATAAACCAGCTATGACTAATTATTCCAAAAATGACCTGTTTTCGAATACAACATTTAAAACACACTTTAATTGGGATAAGTATATCGTTACTGCAAATGCTCAAGTTATTACGACTCTAAGACATTCAACAAGACTAACTATTTGTTCAAAGTCATGCTTGAGAACGCATACTATGGTCCATAATTGTTAACTGCAAATTTGCGTTATGCATAGATGTTTATTTTTTCTTTATGGTGGTAACATGTTTACACATGCCTCTATTATCAGCTGGATGCTCATTAACGCTATCATACTTCCCAGGCAAGACGGTACGGGGCCACCTTTGATGTAGGTTTATCATGTTTCATAGACCACAAGGCGTAGGGTAAGACACTTCTGGAACCGCTTGTTGATACAATAGCTAATTATACCGCTGGAAAAATTATAACGACGCATGTTCCACTCTTAAGACAATTTAAAAAAAAAACGAATGGAACGTAGGTGTTCACAATGTCACAATGTGTGAAAGCAGTAGAAGCCAACTGCAACGCTTCATTTTTGTTTGATCAACATCCCAAAATGAAACTTAGGGTTAGCGTTTCATCAAAACATGCATTAAGTATAACATTGCTATCCATTATGGGACTTTTTTAATAGTTAATTAAAATATTTTCTGTTAAAGTCTGAACTAAAAATAATGTCCACAGACATATTAAAACGAATTAACCTTATCAAAAAAGTTAAACGATGTTTTGTCGTTGCTATTTGATCAAAAGTGGCCTTCAATGAAGGGATGGGTGCCACCAAACACCTCATGCTTCGAATTGGATGTGGGTTGTCTCTAGGAAGAGATTAAGTCGCCTTTTTTCTACACATATTTCTTGGGTTTAGAGGAAGGTAAGCAACAATGAGACATAAGATAAAATGAGACATTACTTTAGCATAGAGAAGACAGAAGATGAACTTTACCAAATCTTGTTTTTTATTTATCTAAGTTTTGTTGATGGCAGAATAATTATTGAATAACATTTCAATTATGTTGGTAAGAACATTAATGAGAACCGAACAGTTCATTGTCAACCAAAGATTATATTTTCAATTGAAAGGTTGTTAGTGCTGGTCAACGTAATTCTCAATGAAAGAACTCACGATTTTTCACTGATGAACTCCTGTAAAGATGAAAAATTTAATCTAATAATTGGAACCTGATTTTCGTAGTCAAATAATTTTTTTTTAGAAGTAAGAAGAGAAAAAAGGAAGCTTCCAAAACATCCTAAATAATAATTTTGGCTCATTGCCACCAACTTTCCCCTAGAAATGTAAAGTGTACCTCCCATATTTATCCAGCAGCAGTGTAGAGCAGAAACCAGTTCCCGTGTATTATATGTTCTTTAATTCCTCAGCGGATCATCGCAGCGAGTACATTGACAACGAAAAAAAGCAAATCACTTGTGAAAGGTGATTGAAAGTGGTTAACAATATGATAATTTTCTAGTCATTAATAGGCCGCCTAGGCTCCACCGACGCTTCAGTAAATCCAAAAGTGAGAGAAGACTAAAAAGAAAAGAAAGACAAACAAAGCAAGCGAAATTGTTGATGAGATGTAGCTCCTGAAGCTGTTGAACAGTTTGGTGACTTTAAGTGGATTAAGGTTTTAAAATTGACACTCTGCTGACAAGTTTGCCACATTGCTATTCAATATCGAATCAATGAAACCGGAAGCCTGGTGCGGAGGTGTAGCAAACATGACCAGACCGTATAATTTCTGACGATTGTTAAAGAGAAATCCCTATTTTTGCAGTTGACGGGATAATTTCATGTCAAAGCCATCATTAAGTTTTTTCATCACAGCTCTAGTCAACCTATTAAATAAACTTTCTAAGAAAAGAAGAGACCTGTAGCGAAGATTTTCTTTGAAAAAATCAAACAAACAAAATCAGGATACCGATGGTTAAATACGTTCATCATTGACCGAACCGGCTCGTTCAGATCATACTCGTAGAAGAGTCAAGGCAAGCGGAAAAAATCACTGAAACGAAGTGTGTACTGAGGTACGTTTACGTCCAGCATAGCCAGGAGATTTGGAGCGTCAAAACTCACGAGCAAAAAATTTGAAGACGAACACAGATTTAGCACTATTCAAACACAGCAACTGGCACCTGGCTTCGTATGGTGGAAGATTCAGTGAGTCATTCCTGGGAAGGAAGCGTAAGGCGAATCTAATGAACTTCCGTTGTACAGCTTCAATTCGATAGACTACTGTTATATGGTACGAGCCCCACACGACAGATGACGTTTCCAAGATGGGTCGAACCAATGAAACACAGCGATTTTAGCGTATACGGATCACGGAACTCTTTTGTAATTATGGATACGAAACCTACTTGACGACGCGCTTTCTTGATGATTTCCTCGTAGTGTTCCTTGAATGTAAGCTCCTTGTCTAAAATGACTCCGAGGTCCCGTACAGAATCCACCCGTTCAAGTGTTTCATCGCCGATAACATAGTTGTAAATGAGAGGTTTTGAAAACTAATTACCGATTTTGGGACACTGAGCGTCATACTATTTCGCGACACCAGACATTAAGCCGATCAAGAAAATTTTGCAATTCGATACAGTCCGAAAAATCCCCAACAATCATGTATATTTTCATATCATCGGCATATAATATGCAAAAATCTTCACCAAGGTGCAAGGCGACATCATTGAAGAAAAGCGAGAATAGCAACGGACCCAAGTTGCTTCCCTGTGGGACGCCAGAGCCGTTAGTGAACCAGTCAATTTTCTACCACACAGGTAACACCTAAGCCATGCAGCGAGCTGAGCGGAAACTCCAAGCTTTTTAAGTTCCGCTAATAGAATTCCGCTGCTTTCAAATCGGTGTAAACGGCTTCAATCTGCATCCCACGTCCAACGTTTTGAATACATAACGATAAAAAAATCCACTATATTAGTTGTTATGCTTCGTCCAGGATAGAATATATGCTGTTTAGGGCTGATGTATTGTTTCACACGAGAACACAGGTAGTTAGAGACTACTATTTCCAGTAATTTAGAACGCGTGCATAAGGACGTAATCCCTCGGTAGTGCCTTACATTATTCTACGCATCTTTTCTATGTACAGGGACCATGAAAGAAGCCTTCCAGAGAGTTGGAAAGATGCATTGCTACATTGACAAGTTGAAGATGTGAAGTAAAGGAACAATCAGACTCGCAGAGCATTTCTTCAGAACACAGGCAGGAACTCCATCCGGTCCAGGTTGGTACGAAGTTTTCAGTTAAGAGATTGCCTTGGTGATATTGTGATGTGATGTGGTGTGATAGGAAGCCACAACCAGTGCAGGATTTGCCATGGCGTGCAGTTCATCCTAATGGCAATATCAAACTGTACATACATGTAATTCTCACTATTCCGTTGTGTGAACTTAACCAAATTAGATGCAACTTTTTCCATACGATTACAAATTTATCCTAGTTTTTGGAAGAGTAGCGGACATTTCGTTATTTTCCGTAGTTCCGGATTCATTATCGGGAATCGTGAAGGAAGTACCCTACCAGTGTAATGGCCAGAGTTAGAACTGTATCAAACCTGGCTTGCGACATATCAAACTTCATGATTTTACTAACCAATACCACTGGTAGTCAACCTGAGAGTATTCTTTCACATTGGCCACACCTGGTGACGTTCCGGATTCCGGGTTCCCCCAGGGAAGTGGCCAGATTTCGAATGATGTCAAACCCTGGCTTGCGACACATCAAACTTCATGATTTTACAAAACAATACCGCTGGTGGTCAACCTGAGAGTATTCTTTCACATTGGCCACACCTGGTGACGTTCCGGATTCCGGGTTCCCCAGGGAAGTAGCCAGATTTCGAATGATGTCAAACCCTGGCTTGCGACACATCAAACTTCATGATTTTACAAAACAATACCGCTGGTGGTCAACCTGAGAGTATTTGGTCACATTGGCCACACCTGGTGACGTTGCGGATTCCGGGTTCCCCCGGGGAATTGGCGAGATATAGAACAATTCCAAACTATGGATTGCGACACATCAAACTTCATGATTTTACAAAACAATATCGCTGGTGGTCAACCTGAGAGTATTCGGTCACATTGGCCACACCTGGTGACGTTGCGGATTCCGGGTTCCCCCGGGGAATTGGCGAGATATAGAACGATTCCAAACTATGGATTGCGACACATCAAACTTCATGATTTTACAAATCAAGATTACTGGTGCTCAACCTGACAGTTTTCGGTCACATTGGTCAGACCTGGTGACGCTCCGGGATCCGGGTTCCCCCAGGGAAGTGGCTGGATTTAGAACGATGTCCAACCTGGCTAGCAACACATCAAACTTCATGATTTTACAAACCAATACCACTGGTGGCGAATCTAAGGTTTCTATTGTGGGCATCAGGATTCAATGGCAAATTATTCAAACATAGTTTCGAAAATATATAAAAGTTCGGATATGCTAACAATAATTCAGTTATTTTGATTAGATAGATCGTTTCAAAGGAAAATCGCGTTTAATAAGGCGTGGGTCCACCATTCGCATTCAAAACGGCTAGGATACGCCTAGGGATGGAATCGTACAATTTTCGGATTGTTTCGATAGGTATTTTATACCACTCATCGATCAAAACCTTCTCTAACGCTTTTAGAGACGATGGTGGTGGAAATACACTTCTCACGTGTGCTTCTAATGTAGACCAAAGTGACTCGATAATGTTGAGGTCTGGTGACTGTGCTGGTCAATCAAGGTGATGAAAGTCTGTGTCATGCTCTTCGTACCACGCCTTTATGATTTGAGCAGTGTGAATTGGAGCGTTGTCATCTTGGAAGATTCCTCTGCCATCAGGAAAGATGGTCTTCATCATTGGCAGCACCTGTTGGGCAATTGTGTTATTTTAAGTATATTGTGAAGGTTTTCTAAAAAATACCTGGTCATCCAATATTTCTTGATAATCTTTGGCCTTTATTTTTCCCTTCATAGCAACTAAAGGCCCAAGAGAATGCCACGATATTGCACCCCATACCATAACTGACCCCCCGCCATGTTTAACGGTTGGCAGAAGGCAGCCAGGGTTGTAGGCTTCTCCAGGAGTACGCCATACGTACACTCGACCTGTAGTTGGAAACAAGGTAAAAGATGATTCGTCCGACCACACAACTTGGTTCCATTGATCTGGCGTCCATTCCTTATGATCCTTGCACCAGCGCTTCCTGTTTACCGCGTTTTGCGGTTTTATTAGCGGCTTAGAAATGGCCGCACGAGCGTAAAGATTCATGTCGTGCAGCTCCCTTCGGACAGTTGATGTAGAAACTGGTTCTTGAAGCGCATTGTTCAAAGCAGCAGTTGCTTTAACAGCACTAATGCGTCTGTCTGCTTTGACTATGCGCTTCAACGAACGTTGCTGCCGGTCATCCATCTTCTGCTTCCGTCCACAGCTACTTTTATCAGGCGATGTTTTTCCATGTTTTTTATATTCCGACATTATCCGGCAAACTGTGGCCCTGGCAACACCAACCAGTTTGCATGTTTCAGCGATCGAAGCACCGGCTTCTCGAGCACCGACTATACGGCCCCGTTGAAATTCCGTAAGCTCTAATGGCATTTCGAACTGCACACTTCAGCACTTAACCTTGATTTGTCCCATGCGCAAGCACTCAATCCTGTCTCCTTTTGTCTTCTTCTATGCAAACATGTACACGGATAAAAAATAATACCCAATTTGAGTGCTATTCCGCCAGGTCGATGGTTCCGTACGCCAAATTAATTTTGAGTTATTTTTCAATTAATTTTGAGTTATTAATTTTGAGTTATTTTTAGTTTAGGTATTGTTTTGTAAAATCATGAAGTTTGATGTGTCGCAAGCCAGGGTTTGACATCATTCGAAATCTGGCCACTTCCCTGGGGGAACCCGGAATCCGGAACGTCACCAGGTGTGGCCAATGTGAAAGAATACTCTCAGGTTGACTACCAGTGGTATTGGTTTGTAAAATCATGAAGTTTGATATGTCGCAAGCCAGGTTTGATACAGTTCTAACTCTGGCCATTACACTGGTAGGGTACTTCCTTCACGATTCCCGATAATGAATCCGGAACTACGGAAAATAACGAAATGTCCGCTACTCTTCCAAAAACAAGGATAAATTTGTAATCGTATGGAAAAAGTTGCATCTAATTTGGTTAAGGGTACGCAGAGTTACAGATAAATTAAAAAGGAGATTTTCAACATAAGAAGTGTCAGGCAATTGGGTAAAAAACAACATTTTACGGAAATAGCCATATCTCGGTTGTTTATGGGCCGATTCACGATCTTTAACCACTGACAGACTTGTTATGAATTCTAGTTTCTGAAAAAAAATATAATATTTCCGATTTTCAAGTAACATAAAAAATAACGAGCTGCAGAAAATTAGCACATTTGACATAACCTCAAAGTATCCGCGATATCTCCGGTTCCCGGAAGTCAAATCCAATTTTGATTAAACATGCTAAAACAAGACTGAATTCTCCGTCGAACGCTAGTTTCATCAAAATCGGTTAATTATTCACCGAACTGTATCACTTTGAATCTGAACAAAATTTTGATAGTCTTCTCCTTTTTGATCTTCCCTGGTTTGTGTTTTTGATAAATTTGGCTTTGGATTGTGGTTGGTTTATTTGTTATGTTAAGTATATTTTTTTTTTTATTTCACCGAACTGTATCACTTTGAATCTGAAAAAATTTTGTAGTTTCTCCTTTTGGCCCGGTGGGGGTTTTGTTAATTAGTAGTTGTAGTTGGTTTATTTGTATGTTAGTATAAGTTTTTTTTTAGTGGGTGGTTTTTTGGGGGGGATGCCCCAATGGGCGGGGAGAAGAGCCCGCCCTCTATTCACAAACTGTTAGCAATGGGAAGTTGGCATTCCCACTCTCCCCATCCAGAGTGCTTCAATCGGGTGCCCTGATGGTCCCTCCCATTCCCATGAAATATTTATATAATAGTGTATATATTTATATAAATGGAAAATACTACAAGCATTCGTATCTATAATATATGATCTTCATGCGGTTGATCCTGAAAAGCAAGAAATGTTGTAACATGTTAAAGTGTAGAGTTCTGTGGTTCCGCGTTTAAGCACGTTTTTGTTCGTTTTCAGCGATAGCAGCAATTCAACAAAATCTTGATTTGAGGTATCCTGAAAAAGTTTGTTAAATCTATTGAAATTTTACAAGACTAACATTTATAAATTTTAATTTATTGTTGGATGGAAATAATACGATGTTGTAAAGAAATACTACATAATGTACATATAACAATTAAATGCCGCTATTTGCCTGTTCCGCTGCGATCTTACATGATTGAAACTCTAAAATAGCGAAAATTACAACGTGATATAATGAAATAAAGTTGATCACCTGGCAGCCTAGCAAAATAGCAAAGAAAATTTAACCAAATAATAATGCGAAATCAATTTCATATGAGTATGATTACTGCCCAAAAACGGAAACTCAATAAATCCAAAACAAAATAAATGACAGGAAATTCTTCGATAACTCTTTTTTCCTACTGGGCCCATAAATCATTCAGTATGTCTGTAAAATAGAAAATGTAGGATGGTAAACAATGTTAGTTTTTGAATGAACTATTTTGGATGAAGATTTTTTTTTTTTTGTAGAATTTGTCGTATATAATCCTCTGTCTCTAAAAAAAACCATCCTATCTTTTCAAATGCATAAAGGGAGTTAGGTGGGCCAAAACTTACCACGATGCAAATGCGAAGCTGAAAATAGCATAAAAAAATATTGTGAAGGGATGTTATAATATAAAGTGATAATAACAATTATATTTGTAATGTCTGCATGTCTGCTGGTCCTGCTGCAATTGTAGACGGACTTGTATTATCATAGCCACGGGGGAAGAAAACAATTCAATATTATTATACAATACTTGGGAATGCCATGGATGATCTGAAATTATATACCGTATAAAGAATACTTCCATTTTTCGTGGATGGGTAAGATTTCAGAATGCTACTTTACCGAGGTCACGCTGCCTACATCGTTTTGGTGCGGCTGTCACCTAATGTATAGTTGACGCGATACAGCGTTTCTTACTCAACCGCTGGATGCCAGGACAGACGCTGTTTGAGCCGCACCTCCTTGGTGGACAGACGCTCAGCACGCACCTCCTCAATCTAGCTGAAGTCAGAAGGACAACAGTGCCCAGGCTGCACTACCAGCTAAGTACGCAACCCTTAGCTGGCGGTCTTTGTCATCTCTTGACCCGTGGAAGCATGAGGTAGGAACTTGTGAGGACCATAGCTATGTTGCGGGGACGCACGCACGCTCCATCCCAGTTGTCTACTCACCATTTTGCAGCCCACTTGTGTTTTTTTTTCTTTAATTAATTTTTTTCAAGCAAAAAAAAATTGGTTAATTATTTAGTTATAGGTATTTAATCATTTGTTTATTTAAAATTATTTTTTGAAAAACCCCACTTCTTAATCCCCCCCCCCTTCCCCCAATGTAAAATTTTTTTTTTTTTTAAACTCGGGGGGGGCACGGGGTTCTTTCTTCCTAATTTTTTTTTTAAATTAATTTATAAATTAAATATTTAAATTTTGATACTTTAGTTTGGTTAGATTGATTCGTTTAAAAAAAAAAAATTAATTAATAAATAAAAAAAAACTGATGCTCTTGTTTATTTATACAAAATAATATGTGGTTATTTATTGATATTTGGGAAAAGCTGAAAATCAGAGTAGATCAATCCTATACTCCTTAAAAGATAAATCATATTCCAATGAAAAGATATTTGATTTGTTTTAATTTTTATACGAAGAGCCTGGTTCGATGATTTCTGAAATAAATGAAATATCCTATGATATCATAATACTACTAAACGCATATATTTAAATACATTCATATACTGCTTATGATCACATACCAGTATTTTACGGAATAGTACTTGAACTATAGAAATAGAATTTTGATGAAAATGTCATACTGAAATCCTTAAAAACAAATTGAGCATTACAAGCATTAAATTGTCATGCCAATCCATACTCTGAAATGCGAAAGTAATTTGAAATGCAAAGATGTCGCAAAGCGTGCTGAAATTATTAATTGAATAGAGAATGGAAAATATACCCTGGTTGAACAGGAATCTTCGTAAGAAATGGAAATAGTTCCTCTAAATCTCAAAAATACATAGTTACTTTACTCACGTTGTAGCGATATATCGTTTCTTTGGCAAAGGTCTTACCTGCATGCAGAAAATCATTCTCTGATGTAGAGCACCTTTCTAAAATGAACTAATAACTGGCACACGACGTTAACAACACTCACAAACTTTAGCTATTAACCAAAAACCTGCCCTTATATTCGAGTTTTTCTTCGAAATCACCACTGAAATCACTATTGACAAATTTTGAAAACATCGCCCCACACTGTTCTACTGAGCCATTGTAATAATTATTAGCACTCAGCAGATGGCACTCACGAAAAACGAAATCGAATACCGTTAAATGATAACGGGATGCCGGGTCGGAACACTTTCTGCTTACAATTCTTCGGACCTGAGATCTTCCTGCCTCGAAATGCTTATCCTCCAACGCACTAGACAAAGACACTGCCAGCCAAATAATATCTTTTCATGATATTTTCACTGCCCGTTTATTTTTATTTTTTAGTGCCTTCGCAATTTCAACCCATCAAATTTTTGATGGCTTTCATAAGATCAATATTTACCACATTACCGTGCGGAATTATCACGGTTAACATACCGTGTCGATAAATAACAACTATTTTAAATGTAATTTCATCACTTTACGCGTTGGTGCAATTTTTTCACACACGTCTTACCCGACTTGCGATGCGAAAACTTAAGTTTCCGACTGAAAAAAAACAAAATGGCTTCTCTTGGCACGCGAACGCAGAACGCACTGAGAAAGTGCCTTGGTCAAATTGTCTTCAGAAACAGTGAAGGTGACGACATCAATGGCATCACGCGGTACATACATCATCTGAAGCATTGCATTCATCTCGCGGTTCCTCGAAGATTGATTGAAAAAATTCAGCCAGCAAGGAGGATTTTTTTTTCTTGTGTACTTGCCGAGCGATGGTCCAAGTGCATTACAGATGGCAATCCGGTATCCTTACACTTGGAGTTAACGAAGTTAGAAAATCGCTTATGTTTTCGCTTCATGTCACGCTCAGTTTTTCTTGCGTAACGTCGATAGAGCCAGTGGTTTAGTCGTTTATACCGTTGGCTACAACATTTATAGGAGAACTTGTTTAGAGGTGATCGGTGAGAACGGTATGTACGACGAGAAGTATTTCGTTCCATTTTACAAACTCGAGATTCACGGCTCGACCATGGAGGTTTCAACGGAAGACATTGTAGAGGAACACAACCGTTGAAAACTTGATGAAGAATCTGCGAAAATTTGCCTACACAATCATCGATCTCGTTGACTCATAACATCATAGGTAACATTTTTGAAGTCAAAGGCAGTAAGGTCATATTTGTTACTTACCGCTTTGAACGTTCAAAATATGGGGAAGATGGGGCGGATCAACGGGAATTAGTGGGTCGAGAGGTTCTTCGAGCTCAAATTGTCTCCTAAACGAATCATTAATAAGAACGAGGTCAAGCGTGTTTTCTGCATGATTCTTGTTATCGTTGACTTGTTCTAAGCCGTTCGAATACATGTAATCCAACAAGGTAGTGCATGATCGAGATAAAGTTGAATTATAACGATAAACAATACAAAATGGCCCATCTAGTCGTGTGCATCGTAAACTAGGTAGATTGAAGTCCCCTAATATTGCGAATTTGTCACCGTCCGCAGTGGCCATCGAGACTTCCTCCACACAAGCAGCACGAAGGCGTAAAACCAAATGATAACTCGCCATATCTGGAGGTATATAGATACCACCGACAATAAGCGAGTAATAGCTGAGCTTATTTATTTATTTATTTATTTATTTATTTATTTATTAACCAACATTTATTATCTTAACAGTGACCCAAACATGTTCAATAGTAAATATTATCGTTTACCTACAGTGTCGACGATCATAAACTGTAATGCAAAGCAATTAATACGCCTTCGGGACGTTTCTTGTTGCTGGTTAGTAGATTACGGTCACATCGATATACCGTGTATCTCTCGTCAAACAGCATCCGGGACTCGATAGCGTCATCCAGTCAGGTTGCTGTGAGATCCAATATATCAAACGAAGACTCGTTCACTGCGGTGAAGTTGTTCAGTTTTGTGCGCAGCCCTCGTACATTTTGGTAGTATATAGAGAGTCCTGTTACTCAGTCGGAAATTGTGGAATAAGCAGGCGTAGAGAACCTACGAGCAGCAGACGATTCTGCGAGCGAATTATTCAAAGCGAATGTATACTTGCCTTCATTTTACGTTTGGAAGAACCCCCCTCCGTCCTCACACACAGGTCCGGGATGACTGTTGACCGCTGGCGGGAAATGTTCACGGTGGTGAGGGGACTTGGGGCTAAAAGGCTCCCATCCCAGTTGTTGTCAATTCACATAAAATTGATGATTCGCGGCTGTCTGAGGGGAACAGCTTCATCAGGTGGCGAAAATGGCTGTTAAAATCGTATTTGCCTGTAATAGCAGGCTGAAAGGTCCTTTTTCCTGGCCCAAACACAGGACCGGGACAACTGATGAACGCTGGCAGGAATGGTTCGACTGTGATGGAGGATACGGGGCTTTCAACGTGCAAACACTGGTGCTTGCTCTTAATTTAAATTCATGACCGGGGTGACATATGGCGATGTCTTTTGAAGCAGAAGCAATGGTATCATTGGTCTCCAGCTCCTTGTATTTCAGTGATGGATCTAATCCAATCTGGAAGGACACGATATCGATCATACTGATGTTCTTATCCTTGAAGGCAAGTTTCAGTACATCTGGATCAAGGTCCAACGCGAGATTGGCTTTAATCATGCTACAGGTTGCATCATTGTCAACATCTGGTCTAATCCTCGACAGGTAAAACTCAAGTTTCTGATCCCTTATATCATTAAAGATGGGGACAAAAACAACGTCGTCTTGCGGTTGCTTGGACCCAATTCGACATTTTTCTGGTACCATCAGGAAATCACGGGGCGCTTATTAGCTCGGCGTAGATCTTGAGGGCTAAAAGTTGTGCATGTGCAGGTGCTGGTACTGTTGGTTTCGCATTCATTTGTTTGATTTCGGTACGAAGCTTCGGTGATGGCAGTGGTAAGTGTAGCAAGCGGGGACTGTTCATCAGCTAGAGATGAAATAGCGCGGAAATCCGAATTATGAAAGAGTTCAGTGCACTTATGACACACCCAAAATAGATTCTTTTTATGCGTCGTAAAGAACGTCAGCATCGCACGCATAACACCACCAGAGCATGTTTGCATGTGGAAAGTAGCACCACAGTAGCCACGACAGATAACATATTCAATGCCGGTGATCGACTCACAGCATTCGGCACAGGTTTTACCATTTTGTATACGCCTTTCGGTAGGCAACGTTGTGCAAAAAGTCCAAATAACGTCGATCACGTACTCAATGTTTCTTCGTTGTTTATTGATCTAGGGCGGATGAGAGAATGGGCGCGAAAGTGGGAAGCTTTTTCATCACAATATGCCAGCAGACACAAGATGACCAGTAAACTATTGCAAATAACAAAACGAGTCCACAGCTGTAGGATACGATAGTTATATAAATGAATCAACGGTTCACTTGCGCGGCACGAGAACACACATCTGTTATTAAGTATTCAGTTTGCAACAAATAAAACGTAGAAAAAACTTCTAAAAGT
The DNA here is from genome assembly GCA_024533555.2 of Aedes koreicus. NCBI lineage: Eukaryota > Metazoa > Arthropoda > Insecta > Diptera > Culicidae > Aedes > Aedes koreicus. The sequence goes on from JAHHFK020003287.1 coordinate 368,267, forward strand.
AAGAACGAGTAAGCCGTACACAAGTAGCAACAATAACACACAATTGTATTGGAGGATGGAAATGAGATTGTGTAGTCCCATCAGATAGTTGTCACCAGCACTACAACTTTGTGCGATCTGGTCAGAGCTCCATTTTTGTGTACGGCCGATTTTGATGACCATTGGGCGACGATGAGACTCCTCAAGATGTAGGAGCAAAACAAACTAGTTTGTGTGTAGAGAAAAAAAAACCACAAGAAGATAAAACTCTTAAAGACTGTATTCGATGAAATTTGGACACACAAAATAGGTCACCAAAAATTTTCCTTGAGCCCGATTCTTTTCAAACTTTCTGGAAATAAAGTACTACTAAATGGTTAAGTTTTGACATTATTGGTTTATTGAACCTCTTCTCCCAACCCAAATGCCCGCACCTTTGCCTTGACCCCTTTCATCAAATTTTGGGCAATGATAGGACTGACTTGCTTACTTACTTTTAACCACACTTTCCTTAGTTCAAGTTCATTTTCTATCAGTTTTGGAGTTTTAACGAGCTTTGCCTTCATGATTGCCCAACATTTTTCAATTGGGCGAGGAGTTGTTCCGGAGTGTTTGGAGGGTTGACGTCTTTTGGTACAAAAACTTCATTATTATCTTTGTACCAGTCTAAGACGGGCCGGGCATAGTGGCAAGATGCCAAATCCGGCCAAAACAGTGTCGGGTCATCGTGAGATCTCAAGAAGGGCAGAAGTCGTTTTTGGAGGCATTCGTCCTTGTAGATTTGTCCGTTGACGGTCCCAGAGGTGATGAAGGGCTAACTCATTTTGCCACATCCGCAGATCGCTTGCCAGACAAGGAATTTTTTGGCGAATTTCGACAGTTTCTTGGCGACGTAGTGTTCCTGTCCTGGCATTTGTTTGGTGTCGGCTTTAATGTAGGTCTCATCGTCCATCACAATGCAGAACGGTTTTGTGAGCCACTCCCTGTACAGTTTTCTTGCACGAGTTTTGGCCACCGAGTTCTGTTTATCGCTCCGATTCGGTGCCTTCTGGACCTTGTACACATGTAATCCAGAACGTTTCATTGTTTTCTGCACAAAACAAACTGAAACTTTCGCCTTTTTCGCAACATCCCTGATCGAAATGTTGGGATAACGCTTAAATTGGTTCAATACCATCCTGGCCTTCTCCGGATTTGATGTGCCACGTTTTTTGCCACTACCATTTTTCCGCTTGGTTGTCTTACGGTCCTTGAACGTTTTGATCACATGAGATACGGTTGAATGTGCGATTCCGAGCTGTTTTCCGATCCATCTATGAGAAGCGTTTGGGTTTTCGAAGTGAGTGCCCAAAATTTGTTGGCGCACTATTTCTTCATTCGAAGCCATCACTGAAATCACTCGACCGATTTTCACGAAACTCATTACGCAATTGACACAACACAATGAAATACATTCAGTTAAAATTTCAATAATTTTTACCCACACGCAATCCAGCGTAATGAACGACGAGACGAACATTTAAGCGGACGCCAAGCAGACCCATGTCCTGGAGTTTTCCGTCGGCAAGTCCCGCCTGAATGTTCCGGAGAAGAAGAAGGTCGACAAATTTTCCAAAGAGTATTTTGTGTGGCAGACGATCTGTAGATGCGGCAAATTCAATAAGCCGTACATAACAAGCGGGACCTTTAATGGCCAAATATATCAAGAAGAATGCCACCAGAAGCGTCTGCTGCCCTTTCTCTGGTCTCTCGACAGTGACACTCTGTTTTGGCCTGATCTGGCATCGTGCCATTACGCGAAACGGGTGATGGAGTGGTACGAAGCCAACGATGTTTTTTTTCTGCCGCAGGAGGCAAATTTGCCAAACCTTGAAGAAAGAGTGGATAAAAGTGTGTAAGATAGATGGCTCAAGTATTACACATGATTTGATGGGTAGCTTTAAGGCCAGGGTGCGGGCATTTAGCCTAAGAGAGGAGGTTGAACAAACCTATTTTGCAGTTACATAGGGTAGGAAACGGCTTAATCTGGGATGACTGTTTTCGTCAGTTGTTAGTAAATAGGTCTAAAATCCAACATTTTCCAAATTATTTCACATTTAATTATACGAACATAAACTCTTTCGGACTAATGGTTTGATGCATATATCATTGCTGATTACCTTTTAATTAGTGTCATTTTGAAGATTTAAAATACATCTTCTAGAGAATCATTAGTTTCCTACCTGCTGAAGAAATTCGCTTAAATTTTGCCTTTGTGTATTAAGCTACTTGATACTCGGGAAAATTTCCAACCGATTGATGTACACTTCTTGAAAATCTATAGCATTAATTAAGTAATCAGCGTTTAATTTATAACGATATATCATGACGGTCGCTATTTCCAGATTTTCATTTGACACCCTAGCATGACAGTGTGTCATTTTCGATCAATAGCTTTATGCGTTCAGGCATTATTTCTTTTAAGTACTTTTTAATTAGTTTAAACAAATGTAATTACTTAAGTTATCAACATGGATTCAGCTTTAATGTTCTACCTTTCGTATGAAATACTTATCGCAGGCCAGAAAGGAATTGTTTTCTTTCGAAATCTCCAATCGAGCGTATCGAAGTCGATTTCAGAAATTTTATAACGGCGCCCCTATACAGAAATAGAAAAGAGAGGTGAAAGTCCTACATGGCCAGCCATTAAGTAGTTATTTTCACTCAAATTTGAGTGACTCCATTAATGACGAAAGTAAGTCAAAAATGACCCAAAACTAAGTTATAATGGCTGGCCGTGTATGTCAAAAATTCTTAAAGGCTTACGATTAAACGACTAGAAATCGTTTGCTTTGATTGCTGTTCCACTCTGGGAATCTATTATATTGGGGAATTCCCTGCGCGGTCAGTATAATTACACCCAAATCCATACTTCCTTAATGAAAAAATCATAGACCATTACCCGGAATTGAAACCCAGTCACCTCCAGCATGTTCTTACTTTGCATCTTCACATTTACTGAATGAAAAAGGGCAATCCAGCCTGACAAAATATAAATCAATGTTTTTAATGTTCGTCCCTTTGCTCAGTCGGTGAGAGTGTAGTTGCAATTCAAAAGCTGTAACTGGTTGGGCTCGATTTCCGGTCTGGTCGAGGAATTTTTTATCAAGGAAAATGTATTGTTTCCCTGGACATAGGGTATCATACTAATGCAACAAAGTAGATGGCATCGAGCGCTCTCAATTAACAACCGCATTTAAACACTGAAACCATATTCCAAAGAGCTAAAAGAGATAGCGAGAAACGACTGAACATTGTCTGTAGCATGCATCAAACTCGATTTCGATCACTCTGCGACTACACGACTAGAATCGAATATTTTATGCAGTGATTACCCAAGTAGCAATTCAAATGCAAATTGGTTTTATTCATGTTTTATGGTAGTTTTATCAAAGCATTATGGAGTTCATCCGGTTTTATCAGGGCATTTTCCAAGTTAAGGTGGTTTTAATTCATTAACAGTTCTTAAGAGCGATTAAAGAACACTTGAAGAAACCTCCATAAAACTGCATCTTTTATAAGTGTAATTCACCTTATAAGTAATTTTATAAGATACTTGATACCCCTCCCAAGACATCGTTTCGCAACTTGCATAAAACCTGATAAAAGTTTTGTAAAAGTTTTATGACATTCTTCTTTAAGATGAATGTATCTTGGAAATGCTGACATAAAACTCTCTTAGAAAAGAATGCTGACATAAAAGAATGCTGACATAAAACTCTCATTTTAAATAAGAGCACATATTCTTGAGATTATATTTTTCACACATTATGTGAAAAATAAACAAACTGTCACAATGGACGCCCACAGGTGGAAGAAATTAAAAACTAGTGGATCGTTCAAGCGGAAATTCAATAAAAACCTATCCAATATATTGAACACTCCTTCATTTCAGCCACCAACGACAATTTTTGTTTTTGACCATTCCATTGGATTCGCAGCCTACTGAGACTAACTTATCAAAAGGGTCTATGCGTTATTCGTCCTATTTTTTGTAACGAATAAAATTAAATGGTGCAATGTGTCGCCAGTTGAAAATCAAAATTCATAACTCATGATATTTGATTTTATGCCAGTTAAACCTAACGTCTCAGGTAGTGCGTTATATGGCGCACCACCGTGAAAATACAGCGCCGTACTTTTGACGTAAGGTTTAATGTGCACTACGATTGTAAAATGTTATGTTAATATTGAATTCTCCCGAGTCGTGCATTTCAGTTCCCAATAGGCTACACAATATTTATACTCGTTGCAAGTAAAAATTGGTATATCATCTGAGCAAAAATAGATTTTTCCTATGATCCGCACGTTTAATCCAAAGTCGGAAGTAGTGCGCTGGAATCGCTCAGTAATCCACCACACAGTGTACTTCTTCCAACGCTAGGTTCAGCGTACAGATCAAGAGAAAAATCATTTTTCGCTCAACTGATGTTTTAGCCATCGACGCAATATTATTATCTGTTCTTCTTCCCAAATCCATTGTTAGCATATTCAAGTTAGAGTTTTTTTTTATGTTTTCATAGACTTACGCTGGTGATTAAAAACAATAAATTATAAGCTGTGATTATGAACAACAATTATGCACAGGCACTTTTGATTTGAACGTTCACATTTTCTTTGTTTATGATGTGCCTTCTCCACACTGATTTTATGGCTATCTTACGAAAGACTTGTTTACCTTGAGCAATTCAAACAAGTTTTATTCAAGCGTTACTCCTCTTTTTCAAGAATAGAACAAGTAAAGATGAACTTATCGCGCTCCTCAAAAAATCTTTGTTAGTCTTGTGCAAGAAATATTAGTTTTATATGCGTTTTATGGTAGTTTTAGATAAAACCATTGAAAAAATGGCGAGCGTGGCGATTTTGGATTCCCTCGGAATGGTAGCCATTTACATATGTATGCAAAAAACTCTCGTTTTTCCAATGCTACGAACAAACAATGCTCTTTAAAATACATTTTGAAACTTAAAATGGATTGTAGACACAATTTATTCAAGATCTAACAATTTATCAGCCTTGTCACCTAATTGTTGAATTTTCAATTATTTTTTATGTTTCAAATAAATCAATGTTCTAGCAATGATTCCGTATCGCATTAAAATTTTCGAACTTTTATGTTATAAAACACCAATAAACTGAACGTCGCATGACAAATTTATCAATTGCAGGCAAACAACTCATGCATTTATGGTCAATTTTGCAATTAATTTACATACGTATCCACTTTGGAAAAGAAACATCATATGTGTATCGATGTTATTTTTTTCTCTTAAAAAAGTCCCCATTCAGCAGAACGAATCCAAAACTGGAATCTTCGAAACATATTTGTGACGGACTGGAAGTGTTCTTAAAGAGGAAAATCATAAAACTATCAAAACTTGTGGTAGTTTTATCATAGTTTTAAGCATGTCCTGAATGTAATTACAAGTATGTACCGATAAAACTATCAAGTTTTAAGCGAATCTTGGGAAATAGTCTTGAGAACCTCCTGTAGTATGGGCCTTTTGGAACTTATGAGGGTTTTATGGCTGTTTTATCGATGTTATGTAGAATATCTAGTTTTATGCGTGGTTTTATCAAATGAGTCTTGAGAACTTCTTCAAGTGTACCTTAAAATTGAATTTGTTACTTGGGTATCTACGAATCGAATAATGAGCAGCTCCCGCGTGCCCTCCCTTCATTCCTTAGATAAAGAGACAGCTACAAAGCAACGCCATGCTGGAGGTGGCTGAGTTCGAATTCCGGTCCGGAGATGTTTCGAAGAATAACTGTGGAAATGTATTTTGAATACTAAGTTGGGAGTGAGCAATAAGCTAATTGTAAGAGCAGTAAACTTTGAAAGCTGAGAACGAACGAAATTGTGGCCATCTCAGAACATGATCAAGTTCTTTTGAAAATTGATCGCCAATCCGAGCAGTTCTGTGCAAAACGTGCATTTCTTGGCAGTTTTCAAATATTTAAATAAAAAAGATTTAAAATCTTGATCAATCTGCGTGAAAAAACTAGGAAAATGTTAACTAACACTTGATTATTTTGAAACACATCAAACACCTTTTGAAACTATCGCTAGTAAACGCGAGCAAATTTCTTTGTGTTCCACTAGAAAAAAGCTTAGCCCTTGAAGAAAGGCTTATTTCGTCACATTTGCACCTTACTTACTATATCAGTGTCGAGCGCTCGACTTAAAACTTAAAATCTAAAAACTTAAAACCTCATGTTAAGTACTTGTTCTTCAGAAAATATATAATATATATATTTATTATTATTTTCCGTCGGCCTATTTCCTCACATGGTGACAATCACCGACGCCAGGAAGACGACTCCACCACCTGGACCCTACCTATCGACTCATGAATATGAGCCGGGACCAACGGCTTTACTTCCCTTCCGAAGGAAGACGTGACCAGATTTTTTCGCCTCAGAAAAACCACCGACGTCGACTGGGATTGAACCCAGACCCACTGGGGTGCCAAGTAGCAGTCACGCTTACCACTACACCACCGACGCCGGCTATATAATTTATATGATGAAATAATGGCCAAAATGCAAGCAATTAAGTAGAAAAACACTTGGCAGTTCTAAAAACACATTATTTTTTCTGGAATCGGAACATTTTACCGAAGTAAATGACATTAAAGTAAAGTTATAATTTTTGCTGTAAAATCCACTTTTTTATGCGGTTAACATAAACACGTTAAATCAGAGTTTCATGATGAAATTCCATTGAGATCATTGTTAATACCATTTACAGACGATTAAATACTCATCAACTTTAAACGCAGCCTAAACGTTACCCCGCTGATAGTCATCAAAACTATCGTATTTTGTAATATTCTCCTATATACAAACAACATCGCAATGTACATTTACAATAAAACATGTGAATAGCCATTATAAAACACAAATATTCATAGGTAGCATTTCAGTCTGTATTGCCTAGCATGGCATTAAATTATGTTGCCTTTCCAAAAACCGAAGCCGTCGAAAAATAATAAAACATAATGAGTCAATCAAATAATAAAATCGCTGATTGTCGTCTTATCCAGATACTTTTATGGGACTCCCTATCTCCCATGTATAAAGCCGCCCCAAATTGCCATCTAAAATTTCTCAGAACATAAAAGCACGTGTTCAATATTAAAGCGCACGCAACAGCACTCTATTCGATAGTTCAGCTAGTATGTATTCCCGTCCTTCGAAACTCCCAAATTCATTGTCTTGATGGCGGCGTCTGTTTAATTAATGGAACAGAAGGTAGAAAGCATAACAAATCGTTTGATGAAATAAAATCTTTAGAATTGAGTTGACTATTAAGTCGCTTCGCCATCAAAAGCATCGTGCGTCTTCGTTCGTCCATCAGACTCATCTGCCTTTCGTA